>CM062271.1:6662706-6892706 GCA_031216635.1 Dissostichus eleginoides | reverse complement strand
TGATGTTCAGGTGTATATCAGTATGTAGTGTCTCTACTTTAAAGAGTCCTCTCCTGCTGATGTTCAGGTGTATATCAGTATGTAGTGTCTCTACTTTAAAGAGTCCTCTCCTGCTGATGTTCAGGTGTATATCAGTATGTAGTGTCTCTACTTTAAAGAGTCCTCTCCTGCTGATGTTCAGGTGTATATCAGTATGTAGTGTCTCTACTTTAAAGAGTCCTCTCCTGCTGATGTTCAGGTGTATATCAGTATGTAGCGTCTCTACTTTAAAGAGTCCTCTCCTGCTGATGTTCTGGTGTATATCAGTATGTAGCGTCTCTACTTTAAAGAGTCCTCTCCTGCTGATGTTCAGGTGTATATCAGTATGTAGTGTCTCTACTTTAAAGAGTCCTCTCCTGCTGATGTTCAGGTGTATATCAGTATGTAGTGTCTCTACTTTAAAGAGTCCTCTCCTGCTGATGTTCAGGTGTATATCAGTATGTAGTGTCTCTACTTTAAAGAGTCTTCTCCTGCTGATGTTCAGGTGTATATCAGTATGTAGTGTCTCTACTTTAAAGAGTCCTCTCCTGCTGATGTACCCCCAAAATATACATATAAGATAAAAAATGTTCCAGTATTAAATGTTTAATTGGGACATTAGTCATTATAAGTTAAAAGTCTGTCGTTCTCTTTGCTTGTTGACCACATTTCAAAAAAAGAATATTGCATCCAAACATATGAAAGCATGAGATAGTTATGTACGAGAAAACATCTCAGTGTTTTGGACTATCGGCTGTTTTTATTTTAGCCCGACTGGGAGACAGTCCCTGCAGAGAGGAGCCAGTACCAGCAGCAGAATAATGACCGTTATAAAGAGATCCCCTGTTCTCTCACCTCTCACTGGGACGCTCAGGTGTCCACAGACTGTCGGCCATGTTGTGCATTTTGTGTCCGGGAAGGCAAAGTGAATGTCTAATGGTGCGTGTCCTCTGTGGGTTTATTATACAGCGCTGTACAAGTGGCGATCTATAAACACATTGTGTGTGTGTGTGTGTGTGTGTGAGTGTGTGTTTGTGTGTGTGTGTGTGTGTATGTGTGTGTGTTGGTGTGTGGACCTCATTGCCTCATGTTTCCTGGACTGTTTCCATGGCAATAATCAACTGCTTTTGTCCATTCACACACACACACACACACACACACACACACACACACACACACACACACACACACACACACACACACACACACACACACATAAACAAGCTGTTGAGGAAATGAAGATGCATATGCACACATTATCCTGCACTTAAACCAAACAGGATATGAAGCGATATCTGTGTGTTTGTTAAAAATTCATTTTCGCCACTATCATTTGGCCCCGGTGTTGTTATGAAAGAAATCTCGGGATCATACACGTGCTTTCACAAGTTTTTTTGGTTGATGAACAACAGCTAATTAAAACGTGATGATGAATCAGTGCTTTATTCTTCTTCTTGTGTTAGTGTGCTAATGCAGTGTTATTATCAAACCACAAGCTCTGTCCTCTAAATCCTTTGTTGACTAATTATTTAGGGATTTCTGTGACTAATTAATTCGAAATTGTTCACAAAAACCAAAAGAAGGATTCAAATCTATCGAGTTGCATTACCAGAGGGATCTCTTCAGATGTAGAGCTCATTCAAACCAAAATCAGATTTTTGTGATGCTTTAATTTCTAATTTTCTCATAAAACGAATATAAAAATGAGTTCTATTAGTTGACTAAGTGTCTTATTATTGATTGTAGTCTCCATCTGCTGCAGGGAAGCAGCTTAAATCAATATGTTCACTGCCATGATGCAACTTTGACAACAATAAATGTAGACATGTGGTTTTAAAATAACGATTCATACATTACATTTAAAGAGTCCTCTTCTGCTGATGTTCAGGTGTATATCAGTATGTAGTGTCTCTACTTTAAAGAGTCCTCTCCTGCTGATGTTCAGGTGTATATCAGTATGTAGTGTCTCTACTTTAAAGAGTCCTCTCCTGCTGATGTTCAGGTGTATATCAGTATGTAGTGTCTCTACTTTAAAGAGTCCTCTCCTGCTGATGTTCAGGTGTATATCAGTATGTAGTGTCTCTACTTTAAACAGTCCTCTCCTGCTGATGTTCAGGTGTATATCAGTATAGTGTCTACTTTAAAGAGTCCTCTCCTGCTGATGTTCAGGTGTATATCAGTATGTAGTGTCTCTACTTTAAAGAGTCCTCTCCTGCTGATGTTCAGGTGTATATCAGTATGTAGTGTCTCTACTGGGACATGTCTCCATGCTTTAATGTTCAAAAAGCTCTTTATTTGTCTCATACTGCCTGTACTGCAGCACCTCTTTTCACCCTCTGTCTGAAACCAGAGCCCAGTCTGCCTCTCTGTTTTAAATAACTTGAAATTAGATTTCTTTATGTTTTTGCAAAAGTAAAACATGATTGACTCTGCCAACTGACTGTTAGCAACATTTGATGCATTGTTAATATACATTATGAACAAAGAGTTAAGCATTGCCTGATATTAACCTTTGATTGCTTAATAATATAAACAAGAATATGTTTTTCATTTATGAAGCTTGGGCTCTTGACGAATGAACTCTTGTTGTATGTGTGAAATATTTTGTTGAAAGTTTTGTCTTGACTATGATTTCTGCTTTCCTTTGAATATACAGATATTATATGACTATTAATATGGATCCATGTTGATTTTCCAACCCTTCCTTCCAGCTGCTCTAAAGATATGTACTAAAGTTAATCAATAAAACCACTGCCCTAGTTGTTCTGGTTTTTCAACACGTGTTATTGTATATTTTCCATGACAGACGTCACAAGTAAACCAGCACTTCAGTACAGGAAAATGCTCATGCTTATCCAAGAGAAAAACAATAGATTGAATTGGGGGGGGTTCAGTGTTTTCTTCATGTGTTTCTCTGAGTCACAGCCTGAATAAAAACAAACAGAAGTCGTCTCTTTCCGCTCCACCTGCAGGTTTTAGATCACAGCGATGTTGAAGGTCTACCTTCCTCCACTTCTTTACCAACACCCGGCCTTTTTATCAGCTCCGCCTCAAGTTGAGAACGTCAGCAATATGTTTTCCTTTTTTATTCCTCTCTCTCAAGTCCACTCCTCATTTTCAATCTGTGGGCGTACAGTTTTTGTATTGCATATACATTCCACTCGAGCGTGCGACCTCGGTGTCACTTCGTTTCTGACGAAGCAATCAGGTAAAAATGGGTCTGAAATGGCAGATTACTTCAGACGGAGCGGCGAGCGGAGGACGCAGGCGGAGTGCAGGCAAATTGCTTCTTTCAACACTTAAATAAAGGCGGGAGGTCAGGAGAGGCTGATCGGGAGGCTTCACACACACCAACTCACACACACCAACACACACACCAACACACACACAAACGTCTCATCGTCCTTCATCACTCGTTCCTCTCTTTGTGTGTCTCTCAATCAAATTCAATTAATATTTATTGACATGATGTTTGCATAAAAGGAGCCTTGAGCTCTCAGTGTCTCGGTCCCAGACTTCTTTCAGATCTCACTAGTGCGTTCACATTGAAGAATGAAAACACAAAAAATGAATGTGCTTCACGGTGGAGAGTGGCATTGATGGACACCTTTTTTTATCCAACAACGCCACAATGCACAAAGGGAGAAGGAGAAGCACCATAACTTATAAACCATCCCTGCACAAGCTCTGAAGAAAACCAGTGTTAATTTTGCCAGCTATTTTAGATTTAGTCTTAGTCTTCAGACGAAAATGGTTATTAGTTTTAGTCACATTTTAGTCCTTTTTATCCTTCATAGTTTTAGTTTAGTCGTCAACAACTCAACATTTTTAGTCTAGTTTTAGTCGAGGAAAAATCATTACATTTTAGTCAACTTTTAGTCAAAATGTTTCACTCTTTAAACTAATACAGGTATTTGAAATTGGAATCAAGGTGACAGTATCAAGTGTTGAAATTCGTAAAGCAACATTTCACTCTCTTAACACTTTACTTGTGTATCATGTGAGTGACGTGTGCAGATTCCCAGAATCCCAACTAATTCAACCAATGACAGGGATGTTTTTACGTCATGTAGAGTTTTTCAGTCTGTGGCTTCTGATCTGGTTTCATTTTCTCGTGTTTTAGCATTTGTTTCATGTCCTGTCTGTTTTTTATGTATTTATGCTATGTTTTTATACATATACAGTTGTTGATGTACAGCACTTTGTTCAACTCTGTTGTTTTTAAATGTGCTATAGAAATAAAATGGATTGGATTGGATGCATTTTGACAGACAAGACGGACAATTGGGGGAAAATATCCTGCATTTTGAATGTCCGATAGTCCACCATTAACACCTTAGTCCCGTCTCGGCTCGTCAACGCAAATATATAATATATAAATATACATTTCGTCATAGTTTTTTTGATCAAAAATCTATTTTTAGCTCGTCATCGTCTCGTCTTAGTCAGTAGAAAACTAGTGTATTCTGGAGGGAAAATTGTGCTTCTTTATTGCACAAGAAAAAATGCTCGGCTACTAATGGATGCACTGTATGCTGAGGATTAAGCTTTTTACAGGGCTAAAATGTAAGGTCAGTGAAAGATGAATGGTTCCTTGAAAGGAGTTTTTATTTCCAAATCACACAGGTTCATCCTCAGAGGAGCAGGACTGTGAATATCATTCCTTTTGTCCTTAAAATAATGTCAGATGTTGACATGTTGAACTGAAAGCAGGTATAAATGTACCTGCAGTGACACACATTCAAGATTGTGCTCTAAACTCTGTGACCTTTCCTAGGATCAGTCCTTGGTACTTAATTCATTTATAAAGCCATTCTGGGTAAACTCCCATCTTTCCTTTTGCAGTTTGATGTCACGTAATGTAATTGTAGTTATTAGTCTGAGATCACAAGATGACTGTTCTAAGTGCAGCTTGCAAAAAGCCTTGAAACCGAGGGAATTAAATTACAATTGTATGCATTTATTGTATATTTTATGTGGTTATTGTTGTTGTTTCATGTTTGTTTACTGTTGCCCAGGCCAGCCTATCCTGCGACAGAGATTGTTGCTCTCAATAGAAATTACTTTATTGTGTTTTGTTGGCAGAAGTTAAATAGGAACCAAATCATTTACCAAATACAGTGACATGAAAAAAAAGAGAGGAAAAAAAACATTTGCAGCTACTTTTCGAAGTTGATAAGGTGTTGAATAGAAGAGTTGCTGAATTAATGCATTGTTATTATATTTTAAGGTGTTTCAACAATATTTATCATTGTTGCAAGGATTTATCAGATAGATAGAATAGAATCGGAGGGATGAAACCCTCTTTAATGGTCACACATGCAGAGCACACAGCACACACAGTGACATTTGTTCTCTGCTTTAATCCATCCTAGTACCAGGAGTCTAGTACTAGGAGCAGTGGGCAGCTATTGTACAGCGCCCGGGGAGCAATGGGAGAAGGGGGTTGTCCGGTGCCTTGCTCAAGGGCACCACGGCAGGGCAGGACGTGAACTGGGACCTCTCCAAGTAGCAGTCCACACTCCATATTTAGGTCTGTTCGGGGCATTGAACCGGCGACCCTACAGCTCCCAGTCCAAGCCCCTACTGACTGAGCCCCTACTTCTTCTTACCATTTATATAACATTATTACATTTATGTATTAGAAAAACAGACCTATGTGTTACACCACTCAGACTGCAAGGGCATTATACTGTAGGTATAGAACAACTTTATTTTAGACGATTAACCTTACACCTTATGAGTTAAATGCAATGTCAGCTACTGACCGCCCATGATCACCATGCACCACATTAACGCATGTGAGCCATCCCTTATATTCCTTTCTGTAAATACACATTCATCTGTATCTTTTGGACATTTCTGCTAAATTGCCACCACTTCTATAATTTAACCGCACAACTCTGCCAATTGATATGCGTTTTTTCTGCATTTTTGTAATTCTCAGAGGAAACTGTCATTTTCTATATTGTACTCTTTTGTACATTTATATTTCTTGTAAACTTTTTTAATTTGAATTAAATTCCTCTCACTGTGTTGAATGCACCATATACACCAAAGCTAATTTATGGTATGTGTAATACATTGATTTTCATGCGAGATACAAACTGGAGCTAACCGTTAGGATTTCTCCTTGATACTGTACATGTCATCACCTCCTCCTCCTCCTCCTCCTCCTCCTCCTCCTCCTCCTCCTCCTTTTCCTCCTCCTTTGCCTCTTCCTCCTCCACTTCTTCCTCCTCCTCTTCCTCCTATCCTGTCACAGATAGCAGATGCAGCAGAGATGTCCGTGTTTGTCCTCAGGACGGCAGCGTTCACAGACTCTGGCTTCGCTGAGTCGTCGTCTGAAATCTATTACGGTTAAGGATCATCCTGGCATGTGTTCGCCCACACACACACACACACACACACACACACACACACACACAAACACACACACACACACACACACTTACTGTCACACCTCTCATAAGGGTGGAGAGCTAATGACTGAGATGGCTGGGCTTTAAAAAAGAGGAAGGGGAAGGTGCCAGGCGATGATTAATCTGAGCCGCTCTCCTCCAGCGATGACTGACGGCTGATTTATGATTCAACGTCGAGCTGTGAGAGCTTAGAGTCATTTCCCCCCATTTCTTATTTTAATTCCTTTCGCAGGTGATGGCAGGAGGGATGGGAGCCAATTATCTTAAGTGTCTTTCTGCTCTCTGTCAGCTGCCGACAGTCGCTGTGAGACTCCACAGTCGGCCTGCTAACAGGTGACTGCTGCCGCCTCCTCAATTACAATCAGCACTCAGGTTACCTTCTTTTTCATGTGTGGCATTTAAAAACATTTAAATGTGACTTCCGTTTGCTGCTGTTTGACCAGGACACTTACAGGTTGTTGTTTTTTCTACCACTGTAGAAAATAATACGAGAATATATATATGTACCCAAAAACATTCATTTACAATCTTGTTCGGATGTAAAACAAAGCTTGCAAACACAATGACTGACGATAAAAAACAACAATGTATGATAGCTAAAAGTTAAAATGCAGAATAATTTAAATCCTATAAGATAGATAATACAAAAGGCATAATACAGTGAATTATAAAATATAATAAAATCAATAAATGTATTCATGCCAATGAGATGTAAACTATGACGTGGATCATTCACTCAATCTCCATTTACTGGGGCTCAGTCTGTGAGGGGTTGTTTAGGAATCAAATTCAATGTCTTGACCTAAGATTTTCAACGACATAATTACTCTGTAGCTATGTTAGTTTGACAATAAAGAACCTTGAACCTTGAACCTTGACTTGGGACTTTATTTTGAAAATAGATGCAAAGACTTGAGACTTCCTTGTGACTTGCAAATCAATGACTTGTTCACAACTGCCTATTTCCACATTAAGCAGTGTTCAGAGCAACATGATGGTGCTTTTAGAGTCGTGTTTGTGTCCATATTCTCACTCTTTAAACCTTCTCTACACCAAACCCTGACAGAAATATCTGTTTCTTCAGCGGCTAGACTCACCTGTGTGTGTCTAACGGTGTGTGTTTGCTGCCGTGCTGGACAGGTCATGGACAATCAGAGCTTGTTCCTAGAAAGCAACTCACTGCTGTTCCTTGAAACAGTAAGACTGAACCAGACTTGAAACTAAAACAGACTTCCAATACAAACAACTACAGCTGCAAAGGTTAATGACAATTATCAATTGGTTAAGGGCTACAAATAACAATACTTTAAGGTTTTATTTATCCGATAATTATTCATTAGCGTAACTAAAACATGTCCATCTCATTACACAGTGATGTCTTTAAATATCTTGTTTTGTCGGTGAGCAAATTCCCAAATATAATAATTTTAAGAGAGGCTAAAAACAGCATTTTCTGACATTTTACACAAAACAACCCTTGAATAATGTGTTTGTTATTAGAGTAGTTATCTAAATTGTTCTTCATTTAATCAATTACTGATGATTCAACTTATCTATATTGGTCTCTCATTGGGAAATACAAATGATCCATTGGGGGGAAATAGATATAAGATTTAAAGCTACACCTATTTTGTTATACACCTCTATAGAACCCCTCAAACTCCCACATTTCCACTTTACTACTATAATTAAGATACAATGATAATTTTTGGAAATAAAACACCAAATATGAGACCTACCATGACCAAATGTGGGGACTAAAGGCCGACTAAGGACCAGTCTGTTCTTGACACTGAAGATTAAAGACCTACTGGTGTAAATAAAGGTTATTTTTAGAATGTAGCTACAGAATATATCCAATATAAGATGCAGCAGCTCTATCTACATCGCTCTATCTTTAACTAGAGGCCGGCCTGTCACTCGCCCCACCATCCAATACACTCCAATCAATTTAGCCTCGGCTGCAATTCAATGTGACAGTAAGACAAATCGGACTTCCAATGTAAAATAATTGAAAGAGACGCTTATTTGAGTGTGTGTGGGGGAGGCCTGCGTATTCTGCATTCGGCTTAATGCACTGTCCATGTCAGAGATGGATTGTGGTGTCAGAGTTACAGATAAGCCTCTGTTTAGTTAGCCCCGTCGGGAGGGATGAACATTGTAGTCATATTAAAGATAACAAGTGTTTTTATCCACGTCACAGCAGCGAAGCGCACAGAGGGAGGGGGGTAAGATGCTCCGTCAAGTGAAATGTAATTGCTATCCACCAGAGGACACATAATAGAAAAATTGGAAGAGAGCAAAAAGTCAGCAGTGTCTGCATTGTAAACAAAAAAACGGACCAAATCCTCAACGGTCGTGGGCAGCCGGCATTGCAAAACAGCACACAGAAAAAGGCTTTACACACACAAAAAAAAGGTTTTTGGGTAGCAGGGGATTAAACTGCGCTCACAAAACACACACACACACACACACACACACACACACACACACACACACACACACACACACACACACACACACACACACAGTGAGCCGCAGTGTTTAGTGCTGCGTTCCAGAGAAAAATAAGTGGTGCTTGAAAAGGAAAAAGGTTTGTGGGGGAAATAAAGAAGGTGAATTTGGATTGATGTGAATCACGCTCGCCACTCTGGCCTGGAGCTCGTCCAGCCGGGGATAAATCGCCTACCTGTGTCAGAGCTACATCCAACAACAACAACAACGTCCCCCCCACATCACCATCAACCACCATTACTGGACGCCCACGCCTGAACTGGCCTCAGGCATGTTATAGCGAGGATTAGATGGTGTAATCAAAGCCATTCCACCTTCAGACTGGCACCACCTCGGGGTCTCCCTCTTCCTCTTCCTCGCCGCTCGCTATAGTGCTCTGCAAACCTTAACGCTGGGAAAATAAATGGGATGGGACGAGTTACTGCAGCCGAGCTAAACCCACACACAGCTGAGGGAGCGCTCGGCGGAGGCCAGAGGTCAGGTAACTTTCTTGCTAGCTCGCTAATCCAGCAGAGGATGAGGAGTTTTGGGGGAGTGGGCGGCTAAACAGGCGGGCAGCGAGGTTAAAGCATGTTTTCAGTTGCGTCTCGAGACGTGACAGGCATCGAGATGTGTCAAACGCTGAGAGTGGGAGAAACAAACCTTTACTGTACGCTGAAGATGAGAGGCTAGCATCATAGAGGTCATTCATCAAGAATCAAACAAGTCGGAATCAGCACTGACTGAGCTTTAACTCTCAAAGTGATGGATACTCTGCTTTGTTGATGCTTAAAATGTGTTTCAATCATACATTTCTGTCACTCTGGTGAACTGGATGCTTAGATTTCAGATGAATACCAGTCAGGAACCCTAACCCTAATGTGAGTATAGCATTACTGTAGCATGACAAATCAGAACCTATTGCTTTGAAAATGCCAGCTGCATAGTCCTATTTAAATTGATCAAAATTAAAAACCATAAGAGCTAGAGCTAGACTGTTTATACATTACCTAACATGTCATGTAGCTGACACATGTATCCAATGTAACTTACACAGAGGTTAAAGCATGTTTTCAGTTGCGTCTCGAGACGTGACAGGCATCGAGATGTGTCAAACGCTGAGAGTGGGAGAAACAAACCTTTACTGTACGCTGAAGCTGAGAGGCTAGCATCATTCATCAAGAGTCAAACAAGTCGGAATCAGCACTGACCGAAATATTACTCTCAAAGTGATGGATAACACCATTGCACGCCCCCATCAGGGTCAAATAACAGAAAACAAATCAACAACAATGATGTGGAAATGCTGATTGACACATCTGTCAGCCAATGAAACGCAGCGGTGAGAGTCGAGGCGCTCTCTGACTTCTGACGATTGTTCGGCTCAGTATCAGTTTTCATCCTGAACTCAGAGGTGGCAGCCATGTTTGTTCCTTCTATTGTCTGCCGTGACCTTTGACACCTGACCTCATTACTGCTGCTGTTTGTGATGTTGACCTCCAAGGATCACAGTCGAAGTCACTGCCTCAGGAGGAACAAAGCCACCAAAATACTTTTTCTTTTAACCAATTGCATCACCTAACCAACCATACACAAACACACACACACACACACACACACACACACACACACACACACACACACACACACACACATACACACAGAGACACACACACACAGACACACACACACACACACACACACACACACACACCACACACACACACGCACACACACACACACAGGGCCTGCGGTGTTTAATTACAACCTCTACCAGTGCTATTTGTTCCATTAAATACTGTATTAGCATTAATTACCATTAAATAAGATTGCAATTTAAATAAGATGTGAACTGTACACAGAGAGGTCGCATTTATAAATAAATGTTTTGTAAGGCTTCTGTTACAACTCACAAATGTGTTTTCAGACTTATTCCCAGAAGACCCGCCGTATTACACTGATTATTTTTCACTAAATAATAAAGTGGTGGATGCAGGTCCTAAAGCAAGATTAAGGAGTAATTTAGCACTAAAATAAGTTAATGTGAACATGAATGCACAACATAAGCTTAAAGGTAATTAGGGTCATCAAACCACAATAACTATTGGGAAATGTGTAATAAAATAAATGAAGAAGACGGACAGGAAGTAAACACTAACAGGAACAGCAGAAGATGACGGACAGGAAGTAAACACTAATGGGACAGTAGAAGAAGACAGACAGGAAATAAACACTAATGGGACAGTAGAAGAAGACAGACAGGAAGTAAACACTAAAGGGAACAGCAGAAGAAGACAGACAGGAAATAAACACTAATGGGACAGTAGAAGAAGACAGACAGGAAGTAAACACTAAAGGGAACAGCAGAAGAAGACAAACAGGAAGTACACTCTAAAGGGAACATCAGAAGAAGACAGACAGGAAGTAAACACTAAAGGGAACAGCAGAAGAAGACAGACAGGAAGTAAACACTAAAGGGAACAGCAGAAGAAGACGGACAGGAAGTAAACACTAATGGGAACACGGTATGGTCTCTGGCAGTGTTTAAAGACTTGTTAATGGAAAATAAACTGTGAACAGACTTGGACAGTTACAGAAAACCCCGAAAAGTGCTGCCGTCATTTTAAGTTATGTTGCTGTCGCCGCAGTTTCAGCCGTTGGTACGCAGTAGGACAGACTATTTTCTCTTAACGAAAGCAATACGTAGAAGAAAAAACACCCTGTAGCAAATTATCTCTTACTTGATACAGTCATATAACTAATATCTTATAATCCAGGTTGAGAAAAACACACAACATTTTAACTGTTCGTCCCTTTGACAATACTTCACCTTCTCATCAAGTTTAATGAAAATTGGGCTGGTAGAGTTTCTGCAATCCTGCTGACAAAAAGACAATATGTTCCAATCAGAAGTTGACAAAACAAGTGTGAATGAAATAACCTTTTGTTCTTTGTTTGCAGGATCAAAGCAGTCACTGCAACAGGGCTCTATAGAAACCTCCAGGACTACAAAAGTGTTTACACACACAAAACAGGGACTTTGTGACGACCTTTGTGTTGCAGAGAGCTGAAGGCCGCTACAACCCCAAAGCTCGGAAATACTCGGGAGGTTTTTTAACCTTCGCTGTGAATTTAGGTCTCTGTGTCCTCTTTCCTCCCATAACTTTGACTGCCAGTTCGACCAAACTTTGAGGAACAGAGGTGAACAATGTTAGCTTGTTAGCTCGAAGTGCTGAGAGGGAAGATCAACATGACTCGTGAAGAGCAGGAAGAGGGACGGGGTGTTTAATTTGAAAGCCTCGATGCTGAGAGTTCTGACTAATACCAGTCAAAATCATGATATTAAAATAGACAATAGCATTTCAATTACATAATTTATTCATTTTTCAGCAGATGCTCTTATCATCCGTACGCTCCTAAAGACGCCTAATGTAGACCTTGTTCAGATAACTACGTGAGTCAAGAGAACATTTTGTTCATTTTTCAACTATTTGTAATTTTATTTTATTTAAGACAGTATGTCTACAACTTTTTTCATTGGGTTATTGACTTTGATACCCTTTTGCCTGAGTTGTAAAACACATTTAACACGAAAATAAAGGTGTCAGTCTTGAGTTGTTAAAATTGATTTGGGTCCTCTATCGTCCAATTATTTGTCTACAGTTCTCAACACTTTGACCGCTCGCTCGCCAAACTTTGAGGAAGAAAGGTGAAAAGTGTACGCTAACCCTCAGACTAACCCACACCCTAACCCACTTTTTTTGTCTGTGATTCACAAAACTTTGACCACCAGTCAGAGCAAACTTTGAGAAAGAAGGGGTGAAAAACGTTTGCCTATAACCTCAGAGTGCTGAGAGGAAGATCAACATGACTGGTGAGTAGCAGGAAGCGGCTGCTGATTGCACAGGAAGAGGGACGGGGTCTTTAATTTGGAGGCCTCAGTGCTGTTCAAGCCTTCAGTCTCATGGGGAGTTAATCAGCACTCAGGCTAAAGATAGGAAGAGAGACATGGAGAGGATGAGGAGAGGACAAAGCAGAGGGAGGGCTCTGGTGGTTATTGTAATGCCTTTAATGGTGACATAAGAATCAATATGAGCTATTTCTGCTGTTCACTGGGAGGTATTCTATTGTCATGCTTTGTGCTTTTGTCTTCGTCCTTTTATTTGACTCAACCAAATTCCGAGTTGACCCTGTACAATAAAGCAGTTCAAGATACAAATGTTTTATTGTCATATGCACAAAGCTACAGTGCAGAAATGGGAATTAAATTCTTCTGACCTGAGCTCCTCCAACAATGCAACATATATAATAAAATACAAAAATACACAGTAAAAGGTAGTTCAAGAAGTCTATATACGTGTTAATAGAATATGGAATATGTACAAGAACAGAATATGAAATTCAATAATGTAAATTAAGACAAAATTAAACACGGTGCACCATCAATTCTGTGAAGGTATGACAATGCGTGGCCGACACATGCAAATAAAAGGTGGAGAGAAAAAACAGAGACAGGGAAATAACACACAAAAAAATGAGTAGTGCGTTCTTTACTTTTGTAGTGCATGTTAATGGTCTGCAAAGGCTAAAATCCCTGTGTTCCTTCCAGAGGGAGTTTCTTTCTGACACACTACCCCATCTGATACGCCTCCATTCAATTATTTCCGGAACATAGTGACATCACGATGTGACTATCGCTCTTCTATTGGCCAGCGAACCAATCAGAGCAGACTGGGCTCTGGTTTCAGACAGAGGGTGAAAAGAGGTGCTGCAGCACAGGCAGTATGAGAAAAATAAAGAGCTTTTTGAACATTAAAGCATGAAGACATGTCCCAGTAGAGACACTAAATAATTATATGAACCTGGAAATTAGCATAATATGTCCTCTTTAAAGGTGGGGTATGTAATTCACTTCAGAAACACTTGTTGTTATATTCCATGGAATGCTCTTAACATCCTGATAGCAATGAATATATTAAATGCTTTGACAATAAATACATAAAAAAAATGTCATCTGTGGAAGCCGTGGCGCTGTAAAAAGCACGACCAATCATCTGAGCCGGCCCGGCTAAAATAACTGGATGGCCTACCTGCCTGTCAGCCTTCCATCTCGTGCACAAACTTATCTCGTGCCCTCATTGGTCATGTTCGTGTGTGTTGGAGGAGGGGCTCTGTAAGGAAGTGGCAGATTTTTTTCGGTTGTGTATTTTCAAATTCTAGCGCACTCGAGCTGGTTTCTCCAAAATTACCTACCCCACCTTGATCTACTTCCAACCCTATCCCTTCCACCACTGTTAAAAAAAAAACATGTTATATTTGTTATTATGAAGCACATTGCAAATCCACATCTTTAATTCTAATACTTGAGTTATTTCATACTAACGCTGCCACACTGAGTTTATTTTAGGATCAGAAATAATGTTTTTACACACTACATTATAGCCGCTTTCACACCAAGTACTTTTGCCGCACTAAGTGCCGGCACTTAGTGCCCCGGCACTTAGTACCCCAGGGCACTAAGTACAGATCGCGTTCACACCGGAATAAGTTCCCTGAGGGAAGATTACGCAAATGAGCCGTTGATGTCACTTCTTCTTCTTCTGCTTTGGGTTTACTGGCCGGCCGCAAACAACTTCACGGCGTATACTGCCGCCCGAAGTCCCCTGCCGGAAGTCCCCGGAGTTGGGGACTGGCTTCAGTAGAAGCTGCTGGGACTCCCAGCAGCTTCTACTGAAGCCTTCCGAGTAAATCGCCAGAACGCCGACACCTCCTCATCACTCCACCGCTCCCATGTTTTTTTTTGTGTTGCCCTAAGTTATTCTCTCTCCGTTGGTGCGCGGGCTAATGCTAATGCTAATAATGCTAATGCCACAAAGACAATGGCGGCTTCACAAAACTTTTCAGAGTTTTACGGGGCGTGGTTTGCAATTCGCCCAGCCAATAGAAATTGTGAACGCGCCTAATGCCAGTTTTATTGTGTGTTAAGCTCCCTGCAGATGTTTAAAGTGCAGCAGGAATGTAATGTGAAACATCCGTCAGTTTCAATGAGCTTCACACTGATTGATAAAGAGGTCAAGTAAAAGCAGCTGATGCTTTTCTGAATGTGCCGTCTATCACATAATGGAGCCTTGACACTGATCAGCTGTTATCAAAGGAGGAAATAGTGAACCATTGGGTAATGTTTTTAAGCCCTACTTCTTTGTTGTGCTGTTATTGGATTGTTCCCTCACCTGCACACACCTTCACTGCTGGTGATTCATTACCTTGTGCCAATGTAAAGTAATGTAATCTTTCTTTATCTGTCTGTTTGGCGCCTAATTTTCAGACGTTCAGCTGGTGCCATCTCTGCTTTTAGTCCACCTGATTCATCAAAAGTCACAGTGATTTACACTTTAGCACTTTCAATTAAATAAGTATGTCACAAAGTGTTTTATAGAGCAATAAAGGACAAAACCCCAAAGCATTAAAGATAAAAAGAGAAACGAGGTACACTTATAAAATGTGAGGCTAAGTGTGTGTCTGTGTGTGTGTCTGTGTGTGTGTGTGACACTACCTTCCTTTATTCCATCTAATGCCTCACACACACAGTACTCCATCTCCCAGAATCCCTCTGTGCTTTCTGAATGAGCTGATAATCATCTGTTTAATGGTAGACTGAGTCCGCGGACATATTCCAGGAGCTGAGAAGTGAGGCGATTTTCTCGGAAAAAAGTCAGAAACTGTGGTACTGAAGCAAAAACAGGAAGAAAAACGTCTGTAGGCAATAGCATTTTCCCTTTTTAGTAGATGAGGTAAGGGATATATGCAGCAAGCCGGTCAGAAGAGGTTCTTTTCTCAGTAAATGACAAGCTTGCTAGACATTATTCCGCTTATTACAAGACTACGTACAAAATAAAGCAACAACAAGACTCACAATATTGATTTAAAAAATGTTTTGTTCATCCAAATAGATCATATTGCCTCCATTCTAGTGACAACTACTAGAAATGTACCTTATGAAGGCAGCACTGATCGAGGTTTTCTGTAACTGTCCAAGTCTGTTCACATTTATTTTCCATTAACCAGTCTTTAAACACTGCCAGAGCCCATACTGTGTTTGTGTTAGTGTTTACTTCCTGTCTGTCTTCTTCTGCTTTTCCATTTAGTGTCTACTTCCTGTCTGTCTTCTTCTGCTGTTCCCTTTAGTGTTTACTTCCTGTCTGTCTTCTTCTGCTTTTCCCTTTAGTGTCTACTTCCTGTCTGTCTTCTTCTGCTGTTCCCTTTAGTGTCTACTTCCTGTCTGTCTTCTTCTGCTTTTCCATTTAGTGTCTACTTCCTGTCTGTCTTCTTTTGCTTTTCCCTTTAGTGTCTACTTCCTGTCTGTCTTCTTCTGCTGTTCCCTTTAGTGTTTACTTCCTGTCTGTCTTCTTCTGCTTTTCCCTATCTACTTCCTGTCTGTCTTCTTCTGCTGTTCCCTTTAGTGTCTACTTCCTGTCTGTCTTCTTCTGCTGTTCCCTTTAGTGTCTACTTCCTGTCTGTCTTCTTCTGCTGTTCCCTTTAGTGTTTACCTCCTTTCTGTCACCTTCTTTAGATTTCTCTGACGTCCAGCGCTCTTTACTTCTGTTGTTCTCCTTTTTCTTTTCTTTACTTGGGACAGTTTCTATCCCTTGCCTTGAATGTCCAAATTGACCAATCAGAATCAAGTATTCAACGGAGCTGCACAATAAAAGAAAACTGTTGACAGCTGAAGTCATAATTATCTTTATTATTGTCACAAGTTAAATTGATAAACCAAAGACATGACTACAATGCATTGATTTAGCTTTTTTCCAAAGGTAATTACAATAAGTGCATTCAACTAAGAGTGCAACAAGCACGCACGATTCAACAAACCTGAAAACCTTCCCTATTCTCCCAGTATTTGATGTTTTCTTTCCCAGTGCAGCCAGCAGGTAATAACACACCACAGTAGATATGGCACTACATCACAGCAAGCCGCGGTCAACACATTTAAACCTTTTAACCCCGGAGGTCGGTGCAACAATGCTCCTCCATCATAACCACATTTAGCGCGTCCTTCCCTATAACCCAAACATGACAATGGACACACACACACACTCCTGTATGTGCAGGTTGTAGTGTTTCCTCTGACAATGCAGCGTTGTGAGGAATACAGTCGCAGAATGGAAGCTCCAGGCTCCTTCTAGCGGATGGACCTCGCTGCTTGTGACAAATTGCATGTGGAAGGAAATCTGCAGGGCCCATTGAACTTTAGTATTGCTTTTATTCCTCTGTCATGTTCCCGCAGAGATGAAATGGGATCGGTTTCTTTCTCTTTTTTTTCTCCTGCTTCGCTTATTCACGGCTCTGTGACCGCCGGTGTGCTGGATAAATGGCCAACGCTGCCTGACAGTCACAGACATTCTTCTCTCCCTTTCTTTCTTTTTTTATATCCCTCCTCTTCTTCAACGTCGCATCCAGGTTCCAGGTACTTGAAATGAAGCTGGGAAGAAAGGAGGTGCATTCCTCCCTGCAGCGGTGCTGTGGCTCAGCGGCTCGTCTGTATTCTTTTATTCCCTAAATGTTGAAGACATGGATCTTTGTGAGACATTTTGAACCGCAGAATAGAAAAAAAGTATTCAGGATCAATCATTTTCAATAAAAAATGAGACGTGTTGTCAGCAAATACATCAGCTCAGAAACAAATCTCTGGAGCCTTTCAAATCTGTTTCTTTAACTCACTAGTGGGGACAGTTGAGGCTGTATGATTTGCACCCCTTGACCTTTCTTCTAGCATTGTCATTAGGTCATCAACAAACAGATTTCTCCAGAACAAATGGTTTAAAAAAATGAAAAGGTGTTACATTTCGCTGTATTTTGAAGGTCCACAACGGATGAATGATTCCTAGACACCAAATGCTGTAGCTCATAATTTAAATGGCTGATTTCCATTGAACTTCTTTGAAAACTCTTTGATTTATTGATGCCATAGCACCTTATACCACACTCATAGGTCGACGGAGATCATTGTACTTTAGGTCAACTTGCTAACTTTTTCTGGTGCCCATCGTCTAGTGGTCATCTTTAGCCTCGGGTGGCAAGACTTTGGGATCTAATGTGTCCAGCAGATGTCTGGATTAGCGTGTGTGGGAGGGGAACTCTCTTTAGAGGCCATTTACATCCACAAAAACATATTGAAGACACTACAGGAAAGAGAACACCCCAAAAAGCAGAATAGAGCCCCTTTAAATAAATTGCAATGTTAACAATTGTATCATTTATGTACCGATACAAGTTAAAGTGGGTACCAAGACGAAATACTAGGTTACCTTACTGGTTCAAATGTGAACTATAGTAAGACTACATTACACATTTTCACCTCTTAGTTGTCTTGAAAGAGGCGAACCAGCCAGTCGAGAGAGATAATATGGAGTTTATTTACTGTATGATGCAAGGATCGATCAAGGCTTATAAAATGTGACTCTTAGGACAGACTGATGGAGCTGAACTGAAAACAGCAAGTAGACGTTGGTGATGGGTGGAGAGGATTACTGTCTGAGGAGCTTAGTGCCACAGAATCAGCAACAACCTCTTCAAAGCTACTGTATAATTGGTCCTGTTCAATGTGCCTTATAGCAAAGTCAGAGAAGTGAACACATGTGAAGAGAAAACCATTAGAGCATAAGGCTTAACATGTATAATTAAATGATTCTGCTGCTTTTATATTGCAATACAATTGTGAAACAGCCAGTGCCCATTGAGGAAATGAAATTTAACTTTGATTATTTCTATTTGTGGAGGAGTGGAGCGAGGATTTTTATAAATCCTGAGGTCAAGACTCCAGCACTCTAAGAAGTATTTGAAAGGTCGAAAGAAAATTACTTTCCAACATTATATTTTCACATTCGACTCATTTATATATTCTGAATATTTGTATTTCCCCTCATGACAATTTTCTTCTTCTGCCAGAAATATAGGTCTGCTGGAGTCTGGTTTTGAATGCCAGTACAATTTATTGAGAAAGAAAATGTTTTAAATGTCATGTTGGGTTTCAGCAGCATGTGAACTTCATGACTCTCTGTGAAGATATACAACCTGCGAGTCATTGTCTTTGAGGACGTTTAGTGCAATATTTGAGTATTAAAAAAACAACTTAACTCCCCAGGTTTCTCTGGAGGTTTCCCGCTGTGGTTGCTGACGTTCCCTTCCCCTCTTCTGTCCAAAGGCCACAACCCATCAGCGTCCTCATCAATACCTGATAACCTTTGTCTGAGAGGCGCACCACGCCCCGCCTGGGCTCATAAACAACACGGCCGATCAATAGCACCCAGTTCGATAAAAGTAAAAGTGCAACAACACATTACACTCTCCCGCTGTTTCTTAACTTTGCAATTAGCTGAGGCCTAGTGGCCACACCCCCCACTGTGACCTGCCAATCACAGCCTCCCTCTCCCCTACAGAAGACTCAGTGCTCATTAACGAGCAGTGGGCGGCGCCCCTCGTTAGTGTCCTTATTAACGAGCAGCAGGGCTTCTAATTAAACTGCTCAGTGGCTGTTAAGTGGCTGCTCTTTATTTCCCGGGCAGCACCTGAACTGGATGATTTGTTGGTTGCACGCCCCAACAAACGCCACCTACTCCATCCACCCAAACGCTCTGATGGCCAACAGGTTTCCTGACCTGCTGCTTCTGTGTTTAAGTGCTAGTGTTGAAGCTACCAAGCAACAAGTATTACCTCCATCAGAAGTTATCTCTTATAGTCACTCTTGTTGGACTCAAAGAACAAGATGAACAGTCCTGCTAGAGTATATAGGAAGCTGCAGATACATTTGCATTTAATATGAACATGTGTTAGACCCTGATCACAAGTCGCCTGCAGAACCATTGTTTTCAACGTCAACATTTTAGTGGCTATTTTTCCGTTTCTGTTTTTCTGACAGATGAACATCAAGTCTCCTTTATCAATACTATCGACAACATTCTGATTGATGTCATTGTAGTGAGGTGACAGCGATAATTGACCACTTTCAAAGGTCTTAAAGAGGCCCTTGTGGGCTTTTATGGGGTTTCCCCTCTCCTGTACTGCATTATAAAGTTCTTTGTGCATGTAAGTTGTCTGCAAAGGCTAACATCCCTGCAGGAGTTTCTCTTTGTGCTTTTAAGACGTGGCAGCATGTACATTTCCTTCATATTAACTGCCTCTTATTATATAACGCTATTGTTTTGTTATAATGTATTTAAGTGGGTCACAGTCTGCGGTCTCTGGGTTTAGTGCCTTGCTCAAAGGCACCTTGAACCTTGCTGCTGCTGGGTCACCTCCAGTAGCGCCGATGCTGCTGTTTTTCTCCCCATCCGTCTTGCGGCCTGGCGATGGAGGCGATGCGTTTCGCGTGTCGAACAGGTGAACACAGCCATGCATTACAAGTGCCACCGACCCGGGGGACGCCACACACACACACACACACACACACACACACACACACACACACACACACACACACACACACACACACACACACACACACACACACACACACACACATACATACAAACACACAGACACACGTTCTCCACCAGCTGGCTGTCTGAAAAAAGAATTAAAACAGCAGCTCCTGACAGAAAATAATCCTCTGAACAAGGACGAGCTGAGAGCACGTTTATTCTTATATAATGTACAACATGCTGTGTGTTTGTTCTGCTGCATCAGGTTTAAAATTAAATATCATCACAGGGAAGGCAGCGCAGGCTCATTAGCTGCTGCTGCTCCACTAAGAGCTGAAACCTGAGCAAATAACTCTGAACATGCACTGAAATACTTCATTAGTATCGAGACGTTCTGCTGCTTTCTTCGAGTATTCTATTATGTTCCCTTTCTTCTTTTCCTCCAACGCATTTCATACAGACATATTTTACTTTTTGCTTCCTTAATTAAAGTGCACATTTTCTGCTTATTTTCAACTTTTTTACATGTCTGCATGCTTTAATGTTCAAAAAGCTCTTTGAAAATATTGTCTGGATTTCATGCCTGATGGTCATACATTTTTTTATCTTAATAGAGTGGTACAGGAATGAGTCCTAAAACCCAAAATGACGCATTTTACCACTTCAGTTTCCTTGGTCTGGAAGTCAATGGTGTTCTGAATGTGTTTTTGGTTGTTAGCCGAAATAAGGTCTGTGGTTAACATAAGCTGAAGAGATTTAAAGTTTTGTTCTACAACATAAAATACGTCACTGAATACCCAACCCAAATAAAAAAATGTTGGTTGCTAACAAGTGTCTAAATGAGACGACTAAACGTCATCACGTCCAACATTATAAAAATCATAAATGTGTGTTTGCCACAGATCTTATTTTCTGCATTATCCAAAATCCAATGGAAAAATCCCATTGCATTTCTTTTAGGGAGCCCCAGCAAAAATCCTTCATCACTGCACCACTATATTACCTTTCTGGTGTATGATGCATTTAATCAGACCTTATAAAGTCAATTGTCACAGGATCTAAAAGCAAAAAAGGTGATGACCAATTGTAGCAAATTTATATTGGTATGATTTGGTTTCATCTTCTCCAATAAGAAAATATCTCATCTTGCTGTACATTTATCGGGGATTTTTTGGACTGAAACACCGTCATTATGTGTATAATTGACTAGGGCAAATGATTCACAGATGAATTGAAAAACTCTTGAATAAATGAGCCTGTAATGATAATAATCCCTGTATGCGGCCCTAAAAGCAGACAGTGTGCGAGGAGGGGAAGTTGAGATTTCTGGGTTAAAGGATCCACCGAGCTTCAGAGGGTTTTTATTCCTCTGTTCTGCACGAGTCAGCATTGGCCTGAATTCCAACAATATCACCCTGAAGGCTGTAATACCAGCTGGTGCAGTGAGAGCGATCCCCCCTGTATGATATTGCACACAGAAAAGTCATCGGGCTCAGCCCCTGACAAGCACCTGTATTCGATTTCTCATCTCGACTCGGCGGAGAGCTCTAAGCCTTGTTCTCGCTGGCACTAATCCTCGCTAGAAAACAGCTTTCAGAGGATTAGCATTAAGGGGGGCAGAGCGGCGCTCAACAACGGGGGAGCCATGCTTCCTCTCCTTCTTCTTCTACTTCTTTCTCCTCTGTAAGTTAACCTCAAACACGCGGCTTGACTTGACTCTGTAAGTCTTTGACCTTCCGGCTGGTTTCCTTCCCGTTGACCCCCAATAGCCTCCATTAAAGCTCAGCACTCCCCATTGACATTCAACTAAAACTCCCCCGAGGTTCTCCCTCCTTCACGCCGAGGCTGGATAAGTTAGCCGTGTAATTCCATGTTATCTGGAGGAACTAGGCGACACACACGCTGAACTGGACTTGACCTACTGTGGTAAGCTACTGTATCTGTAAAAAAAAATGCCAAAAGCTTGGGGTAAAGTGGTGCAAGGCCATGGGGTGCAGGTTAAAAGAGGGGGAAATCTAAGCCTTTTTCCTTCTAACCATGGATAGCAGAGAGAATACATAGAGTCTTCCTCAGTGTGAAGAAACACAGAATAACACCACCTCTCAAGCCTTCTTATACATGCAGAAAGGGTGAAAGTGTAAGTGTGGAATGTGTCTATATAAAATAAGTGAATTCATAAATGTCTTTTGTGAATTAGACGTCAGCTCGGCAAGATGTGTAGCAAGATTTGCGTTGACTACTGACATACTGCCATCCCCCCTGCCTCCATCGGACTCCTTTGTTTACTTCAGGAACATAATGACAACACTATGGCACACTCGCGCTTCTATTGGCTAGCGCTCCGACATATTGTATGCAATAGGCTAAGGGGTGGGACATCTCTAAGCGGTTGACCAATCACAACAGAGCCGGCCAGCTAACCAATCAGAGCAGACTGGGCTCTGGTTTCAGACAGAGGGTGAAAAGAGGTGCTGCAGCACAGGCAGTATGAGAAAAATAAAGAGCTTTTTGAACATTAAAGCATGGAGACATGTCCCAGTAGAGGAACAACGTACTAAAATACACCTGAAAATGAGCATTACGGGGTCCTTCAAGGTAAACACACACCAATTATAAATTAGAATATAGCGACACATTTTAATTTCCTTTTGGTCACACTTTGTGGCAGATCATTAGAAAGCACAACCCAAGTAAATATAATCTGGATTTTATGCCTGATGCAGTTTTAGATGACGTCAGAGACAAATACCTTGTGAAAAATCTTAAATATTGACGCACAGTGGTGAGTGGTTTTTTGGTGTGTAGGGCGAATACTTTGGGAAAAATGTCTGCTTTTTTTCCTGCTGCAGGCGATGGATATCAGACAGAACACAGGCAGAAGAAACACAGAATAACGGCACCCCTCAGGGCCTGTAATACATGCTGAAAGAGTGTAATAATGTAAGACGATGGTGTGTTTTTTTAAAGCAACAATCCTTTTCTTCTGAACAAAGAGAGGATTATTCTGCATGGCGATGAGCAGAAGCTGCTGGAGGCCACGGCTCCTGCGGCGAACACACTTTGAGAAGATGGTAAATGTAAACTTTCTCCTCCAATTTTACTTTCTTTTATGTTGTTTCCTTTTTTCTGCTTCCCCCCCTAAACCTCTGCAAATATTTTGTTCTAATCATCGGCTTTGATTCCATTTCTCCCTCCACAAACAGCTAGCCGTTCAGTTTAAGAGCACAGAGACAGAGATGAAAGCCGGTGCATTCGGGCAGGGATCAAAACAAAAAAAAATGCGTTTTCCCCTCAGCTCGAAGAATCCTGCTGGTTTTGACAGAGTTGTAAATACCCAAGATAAAAGATGGCTCTGCCTGCTTGTACTTAACATTCCCATTAGACTACCAACAATGGCTGCTTTTGTGTGCTCTCATGTACGGATACGAAGGAAAATTCCTTTGCCTCTAGTACTTTGCAAAACACAATTCAATCATGAAAAAAAGAAACGGTAAAAGCAAGCTCGGTGATCTGACGAACAAACGCAGGCGATGTTTTGGAAACTCTCCAAGGTGAGAGCTAGAGGAAGGAAGTGCTTCAGAGGAAGATGAATGGAGGAACAGGAGTGTGTGTTGTTAGTAAAGGCGGCATTTAAGGAGCTGCAGGAGGCCTATTAGAGAGTCAAGAGCCAGGTATGAACTTCTTAATGAGCCGGTGAAACGTGAAAATCTCAGTCAGCCATGACTGCAGCTTCAGCAGGAGGAAATCAAAAACAACATTTGGGGAAATGTTCCTTTTTATTATAGGCTTTGTTGAATACTCGATTCTGATTGGTCGACTTCAAAATTCCAGAGGTCTGTTCTTTTCCGATAGCAGACCGCTGCTATGATGCTCTGATCAATGTGAGGTCAAATAAGTCAATTTAACGTCAGCTGTGGTAAAACAATACAACAAATCTCAATTGCACCGACAGAAACAAAAACGTGTTCAAATGGGACATTTTATCTCATGGGAAAACATTGTGAATATGCACAATAGCTACAGCGTAGATTTCGCAATAGTATCTGAAGTGCCAGGCTCCTCCAACAATGCAACATACAATATACTTAAGATTAAAAAAGGAACAAAAACAGTGCAAGAAGAAATATAAAATAAATAGTGCAAGAGTGCAATGCACACAATGGTGTAGGTTATATTCAGAAGTAAGTAAACTATACATGTAAATTCACAGAATGTTAATAATAACTAGAGAATGCAATTCCTGAAGAAATTGCTAGTGGGAATGCTTTATGCTGAAAAGCTGATGCTGAATGCTATGCTGAAATGTAATGTGTAAGAAGAAAGTGAATAATTTATATTGAAATGATACATGAACACTGGGGGCTTGAATGTGTGATGAGAGAAGAAAAGAAAGTAAAAAGGCTTGGAAAAGCAGCAGAATATTTGAACTGCAAACTTTTGAACTAACTTGATGGCGAATGATCTGTCGCCATGGCAACGGCATTTGATGACACCCCATAATACGCTTAGATGTGTTGATGGCTGCATCGTTACCAAAGCTGTGAAGTTTTGGGCCATTTCGAGCATTTTCACCGAAGTTGTGAGAAAACCTTGTTTCATAGTGAGCATTGTGTTGCCAAGGCAACGGCATTTGAAGAAATCTTAAAACTGTCAAATAGATGTCTTCACGGCTGGACTGTTGGCACACATGTGAAGTTTGAGCACTTTTTGACCATTTTCATAGGAGTTATAGCAATATCGTGTTTTACGGCGAGGGATGCGTTGCCATGGCAACAGCTTTTGAGGAAAACTCACTAATGGCTCATAGACATGTTGAAGGCTGGACCATTAACCATTATCTGAAGTCTGCTGCTCTGAGCATGTCAGTTGGAGTAATGACGTCATCGTGTTCCATGACACAGGTGTTTATATTTGAGCTAACGATGTGTCCAGAGATCAAAGGTTTCCATGGTGATGTGCAGTACAGTGAGAGGAGAGCATTTGCATTGTTCTGAATGAGAGATAAACCTCTTACATGTGAACGTTTTGTTGAAGAACCGTAACAGATATCGGTGAAATTTCAAAGCGTGAAGCATGTCAAGGAACTTGAGCATCTGAAGTGTACTTTTTCTGTACTTTCGGGTTAATAATGTGGCCTTTTTGGCAGATTAACTAAAGGTGTGCGGCTGCTGTGGTGGGGAAAGATGAGGCTGAACTTACAATGGGGTTTAATGGAGACATTTGAAAGTTTTTGTCACTTCATGCCCTCAAGAGGCATTTTGTTAAATTTTTTTGCTTCATTTGTTTTCATTTTTCAAGCTACGAGATGTTTTCCTACGTTTATCATGAAAAATTATGTTTCAGGAGTGTAGGGTTTGGGAATTATGGCAGGTTTAAAAAAATATATGAAGGCGAATTTCAAGCTGTCCTCCACTCTAGCTGTGACATCATGCACTCTAGCCTTAACGAGCTGCGCAATATACACTAATGTTAAAATCTGAAGAAGGCCTCTTTACCAAGGTCTGAACAATGTTTAATATTTCTAAAAGTATGAATCAGATTTAAAAGTTGTTTAACATGAATAATGTCAGAAAGATGTGTAACATTTTTAAGTTGGAATGACGTTTCTGAGTGAAAGTATAAAGGAACAGTTAGCAGTTGAAGTCGCTTGAAGATTTTTCAAGTCTGAAGAGTTTCACCATTGACTTCAATGTTAAAAATGGGATGAATTATGGGATGTATCTCTGGAATTATGAAAGTTATGTATGAGAAAAGTAATAGCCATCGATTCCCGACCCAGCTGAACATTTTGATGTTTGAACGGAGTTTCTGCGATGTGGAATGTGGGAGAAGAAGAGGCGCAAAATAACCTGGCGGAATAATAAAGAATTTTGTGCGTCGAATAACAGATAGTTGGAATGATGTATCAGCATTCCCCTAAATAATACATTTTATTTAAAGGGCGGTAGGAAAAGTAAGTCAAACATATTTTACAGATTCAAAACACTGATCAAGGTTTTCTCTTAATTTTCAAATGTTCTTGTTTTCCATTAAACAGTCTTTAAACACTGCCAGAGCCTATAACGTGTTCCCTTTGGTGTTTACTTTCTGTCTGTCTTCTTCTGCTGTTCCCTATAGTGTTTACTTCCTGTCTTTATTATTCTGCTGTTCCCTTTAGTGTTTACTTCCTGTCTGTCTTCTTCTGCTGTTCCCTTTAGTGTTTACTTCCTGTCTTTATTCTTCTGCTGTTCCCTTTAGTGTTTACTTCCTGTCTTTCTTCTTCTGCTTTTCCCTTTAGTGTTTACTTCCTGTCTTTCTTCCTCTGCTGTTCCCTTTAGTGTTTACTTCCTGTCTGTATTTTCTGCTGTTCCCTTTAGCTAGCCAAAAATAGCAGACCTCAGAAATTTCTAAATTGACCAATCAGAATTGGGCATTCAACCAAACTGTGCAATAAATGACTATAACTTCCTGCTGTTCTCCTGGCAGCTGTGTGTTGATGTCTCTCCTGGCTGCCTTTACAATCCTACATTTAAGCTTCTTGTAGAAAGTGAGTGTGGCAAACCCCTGAAAGTGTAAAATGAAAATGTAACGGGACATTTTGTAACCTGCACAGCGCTTAAAGAACGTGTGAAAGTGAATGAAGCTCCTGTCCTTATTTTGCATACTGACACTAACCGGTCTACAGAGACAGAGCGCCGGCGGGAAGACGCTCAGCTGGACACCGTGTCACGGACGGAGAGGAAGTGAAGAGGAAAGAGATCTGTGAAATGAGAGGTGAGAAAGGCACATTGTGCCTTATAGAGCTAAACACCAACACAGCAAATGGAAAAGTCTGCAGGTCGATCATAAAAGGGAAGAAGTCACCTTGTTCCTTTCATAAGAAAAATACTCTGGTTTCGTTTCATCAGTGTTGAAACGCTTCCCTTTTTCTTTAGTCTTCTTTCCTAGCTCAACTTTTTCCTCATTTCTTCCTTTTCTGCTTTCTTCTTTCCTTCTCAATATCCTTTTTCCTAATACTGGTTGTGGGGCCTATTCTTCTAATTCGCAGGTGTATATCAGTATTTAGCATCTCTACTTTAAAGAGTCCTCTCCTGCTGATGTTCAGGTGTATATCAGTATGTAGTGTATCTACTTTAAAGAGTCCTCTCCTGCTGATGTTCAGGTGTATATCAGTATGTAGTGTCTCTACTTTAAAGAGTCCTCTCCTGCTGATGTTCAGGGGTATATCAGTATGTAGTGTCTCTACTTTAAAGAGTCCTCTCCTGCTGATGTTCAGGTGTATATCAGTATGTAGTGTCTCTACTTTAAAGAGTCCTCTCCTGCTGATGTTCAGGTGTATATCAGTATGCAGTGTCTCTACTTTAAAGAGTCCTCTCCAGCTGATGTTCAGGTGTATATCAGTGTGTAGTTTCTCTACTGTGACATGTCTCCATGCTCCAATGTTAAAAAAGCTCTTAATTTTTCTCACACTGCCTGTGCTGCAGCACCTCTTTTCACCCTCTGTCTGAAACCAGAGCCCAATCTGCTCTGATTGGTTAGCTGGCTGGCTTTGTTGTGATTGGTCAACCACTTAGAGATGTCCCGCTCCTTAGCCTACAGTATGACTCTCTAGGGAAGGGAAAACCCCAAACATGTCACACAGTAGAAGCCAAAAATACAAAAATGTACCTGAACATTAGCATAATATGTCCTCTTTAAATGAATAGTGTCAATAGGGGAAAGGGGGTAAGAGTCAGTGTCAGGTGGGGTCTTGGGCCTTGTCGATATTTTGTCATTTTTGGTGAGAAGTTTGAGTCCTGATGGAGCACAGCATTTACCCAGAGGGGATCAAAAGTTTGTGTCTAGGGTGGGAGGGGTTGGCTACAAGCTCACCTTCCCTATCTTTGCTAGGACATGAAGTTACAAAGTAAAACCAGCATGAAGAAGGGCGAAAAATGGGAACCCGCCCGGGCATCTGAGGACGTGAATCCCAGTGAGAGAGCGTGTTCTCGAACTCACCGCCGGCTGGTTAGTCTGTTATGGAGTTAAAAAAGACGGCCTGATTTTTCCAAAGGCACCGAGTCCCCCTACCCCCTCGTCTTTGCCCAGGTGACACTGCCGAGGTTGACATGGGTGACAAGCAAAGGAGCTGAAAAATGTGCTCCTGTCTGGTTCTTGGAGGAGAAAAACACACACACAGGGATATGAAATATTATCAGTTCTGTTGATTGAGCTTATTTGGGTCTCCTCGTATTTCTGCTCCATCAGCTGTTCCCGTTCAGAGGGGGATTTGATGACGGGTAATAAACTGCACCTGCTAAATAAAGTTCCCCCTCCACCCTTCCCCTAATGGCAGGACAGTACATCTTACCGTGCTTACCTCAAGGCTTTTTGAACAGCTTTGCTAATTTAGCATACTTTTTAAAGGTCGTGAGCTAATTTCAGAAGGGTGGCGTTCTGTCCGGACGTCCGCTCGACCTTCATCGGATTCTTCCTCTTCCTCTTCTTCTCCTCTGATGTCAGCCACCGCAAAAAATGGCCTGTTTACAGGATATTTAAAACATGATAAGCACCATTAACCATTCTTTTAATGAACAGTGTGTCATTAACTCAAACACTGACAGGTAGAGTGCTAATAGAAAGTTAAAATGAGGCAACGCTTCATATGATAGATTGACACTGGTTATTAACTTCGATAATAACAACACAGCTCCAAATTGTGGATGGTTGTAAATAAATTTAGGGGAGAAAGACAGTTTGTACAGCAGACTGCACATAATAATATCTACTCATAATGAGCAACAGGGATTACATTGACATTGAAATGAAATGGTTTGGCTTTTTAGCTACCGTAAAATAATATGCATTTATTTTGATCTGACCTTTATTCAAACAGGAAGCTGATACAGAGAAACATCTTCAAAACGAATAACTAACCTGTACAGCAATCACTAGCTTCAGATAAAATAATACACACTGTATGAGAAACAACATGCAACATCATTTATCACATCAAAGTGAACCTCTTCCCTTTAAAACTGATCTTTTATAGTGTCAGAAGTTGATGTGAAACTAATACGACAGAAGTCATTACATACATTACAATGCTAAATATAAGATGTGCCTATATTGATCCACTATAAAGGAATCTCAAATTGCTCCACAAGGGAATACAGTTATCATAAATTGTACTGTAAATGTACTCTCCTAATAAAAACATGCATCTCCACTAAAATAAAGAATTAAGTGTTTTTGATGGATTGGAAAAATTATCCTCCTACATAGAATTAATTAACCATTAAGAAAACTATTGGATTATTGACTATGGTTCGATCGATAC
This sequence comes from Dissostichus eleginoides, assembly GCA_031216635.1. Classification (NCBI taxonomy): domain Eukaryota; kingdom Metazoa; phylum Chordata; class Actinopteri; order Perciformes; family Nototheniidae; genus Dissostichus; species Dissostichus eleginoides. The sequence goes on along the minus strand of CM062271.1, from coordinate 6,863,055 downwards.
AGTGGTACTCAAGTACAAGATCTGAGTGCCTCTCCTTTTACTCAAGTACAAGATCTAAGTATTCTACTTTTACTGAAGTACAAGATCTGAGTACTTCTACTTGTACTCAAGTACAAGATCTGAGTACTTCTACTTTTACTCAAGTACACGATCTGAGTACTTCTACTTTTACTCAAGTACAAGATCTGAGTACTTTTCCCACCTCTGATCTTAACATTGCATTTTTACTGAATACATGCGATTATACCAATACAGAGAATTGATTTAAGTTCACTTCTACACTGAACTCTACAGCCCTCAACCAATCAGAATGAAGCATCACCTATCGCCGTGGGGCTTCCCGTCACATAAACAAACACTCAAATTTACTGATTAGTCCTGTTAATCTGGTGTAAGCACAATGTAAACTTGCTGATGGCGACCTCAACAACACGAGGCTGCTTGTGATGCATTTATGCTCTGATCTGCTCCCAGAGGAGGAGGTGTAGTGAGGGGAAGGTGTAGTGAGGGGAAGGTGGAGGGTGTGGGGGGCACCACATGTGGACAAACAGACGTAAAGGACGATTCTGCACAATCAGCTTCCTTCTGACCCGCAGACCTTGATCAACGCTCGAGGCGATTCATAACAACACGCAGGCAGGTCGTTACGTGAGGGATACAAGTGATGACAACAAACAAACATCAGCAGCAGCAGCAGCAGCAGAGGTCGACAGGAAGTCAGCTGGGGACAGAGGTCAAAGGTCAGATCATCAGGGCAGAGAATACAGACACCTCTTTAAAGGATAGCATTTGTTCCTGTTGACGCCTGATTGCACAGTCCTCTGTATTGTTTTGCACATCTATGTTAATGCTACCTTTATGACGTGTCTTTTTTCCCCGTTTTGTTCGATTTTTTTTAGTGTGATTTTTTTTATTTTTGAGATTCAAGTCAGAATTGGTGCTTTTTTCTCAAAACTTTTGAAGAAAGTGAGATTTTGAGTTTCTCACAATTTTGACTTTAATCTCAGAATTAGGAATTTTGTAAAGCCCGCGTCACACTGTTCCGAAATTGACACCAGATGGACACACGAATATGGAATTGTGAATTTCGCATGAAGATGGCCCCGAACTTCAACACGAAAATGAACCTTCGCAAGGTCCTTCGGCAATTTTTTGGCATACCAAAGATTTTGCCACCACTCACGAAGTTGCTGCCGGAGCCTGAGAAACTCCACCGGCGGCCATACGATGGCTTAAGATGCCCTCACAAATGGCCCAATGTTGTTACGATCAGAGCCGAATTTGAACATTTCCTTTATCGTGTGTCCATTTGGTGTCAATTTCGGGACCGTGTGACAGGGACTTTAAGAAAAGTCAAATTTTGAGTCTCTAAGTGTTATGACTTTTTCTCAGAGTTTGGGAAATATAATCTGATTTTGAGTTTATTCTCACAATCATGACTTCTCTCCCATCTCAAACTTTTCTAAGAATTTTGAAAAAGTCAGATTTTGAGTTTCTCATAAAACATTCTGACTTTTTCCCAGAATTGTGACTATTTTTATTAATTTTGGAAAAAAAAGCCCAATTTTGAGTCTCTAAGAATCTCAACCTTTTTCACATAATTTTGGGAAAAAGTCAGACTTCAAGTTTATTCTTAGATTTCTGACTTTTCATAGTATTCTGACATATTTGGGCTCTCAACATTATGACTTTAGTTTCAGAAATCTGACTTTTTCAGAATTTGGAAAAAAGTCAGGTTTTTTTTTAGTTTCTCTTAAAACTGACTTTAGCCTAAAATGTCCGACTTTTTTCTCAGAATGTTTAAAAACACAAAGAATTTGGAGAATTTGGAATTTAAAAATCAGATTCTGTGTTTCATCTCAGAATTCTGACTTTTTTCAAGAATCGCAACCTTTTTCTCTGAATTTTGGGAAAAAAGCCCAATTTTGTGTCTCTAAGAATTCTGACTTTTTCTCAGAAATCTGATTTTAAAATATACCTCCAAATTCATCTCAACATTCTCTGTGTTTACATTAGGGTCCACCTCTTTACACCAGTCACAACACAGTAAAATAAACCCTGATACAGTCGGTAAAGATATGTAAAGCATTTGCATCTTAAACTGCTGCTGTGTTTTAATGAATTCAATTCCTATCAAGGTTATGTTTTATGGCAAAGAAGGAAAACCGCACTCAGACTGCAAGATGAATGCAGTCAACACGGTTTTCATTTGCTTCACAACCTGAAAGCGCAAATCTGTATGTTTTATACAAACAGACACAAACAGAGAGTGCTTGTTTACTTGGTTTGCCATTCAAAATAACCTTGATAAATTATAACCTTTCAATAGAAGAAGAAGAATATGGAGGGATGAAACCCTCTTTAATGGTCTCACATGCAGAGCACACAGTGAAATGTGTTCTCTGCATTTAACCCATCCTAGTACTAGGAGCGGTGGGCAGCTATTGTACAGCGCCCGGGGAGCAATGGGAGTGGGGGGGGAAGGGGGGTGTCCGGTGCCTTGCTCAAGGGCACCACAGCAGGGCAGGAGGTGAACTGGGACCTCTCCAAGTAGCAGTCCACGGGACTTGAACCAGCAACCCTACAGCTCCCAGTCCAAGCCCCTACTGACTGAGCCACTGTAGAATATGTTTAAAGAGTTTTAGAATTAATATCTAGAAATTATCTACACACACACACACACACACACACACACACACACACACACACACACACACACACACACACACACACACACACACACACACACACACACACACACACACTCAATTAAATAGCTTTTAACATAATTGTCAACCATCAAAGTTTAATGTCGTGGACTATTTTATGAGGAAGTATTTTTGTAGGCTGACCCATAATTGAACATTGCAAGGGCTCCCAGGAAAAAAACCAATGGGATTTTGCCATTGGATTCTGAATATTGCCGAAATAAGATCCGTGGCAAACAAATGTTTATGATACTTACACGTTTTGTTCAGCAGGATAATAAATGCGATCAACAGAAGTCAAAAGCTAACGTTACATAACATTCACATGACTTCACGTCCCCAATGCTAAGCTAAAGGTGGCTAATGTTTGCCTTTATGCCACCTGTTAGCAACCAGCATTTGTAAGACACTTAGAAGCTTCAAACATTCAGAAGTGGGGTATTTACTGACATATTTTACAGTATGTTGTTAAATAAAACGTTAAAATCTCTTCAGCTTGTGTTAACATAGACCTTTTTACAGGCCTCTAACTATAAACACGTTAAAAAACTATTGACTTCCAGACTCGGCAACATGAAACGCCAACATTTTGACTAATTTTAGGGTTTTAGGGCTTATCCCTGCAAGTTAACCAAATCTCTAACCAAAACTCTTAATTTAAGAGCATGTGAGTTGATCAATAAAATGTTCGTTGACCGTGTTGTATCATTCTTATAGCTCTCTTCTTTAGCATGCCACTAGTCAGACCTTGGAGCTAACCTTAGTTGTTGAGTGGATCATACTCAGCGATCAGATTATTGATTATTGACGCTAAAACCAGTTGCTCCTTGTGGTTTAAACGGAATCAGATAGAGCCATTTCGTCTGTCAGCATGTTATCTTGTTCCCATGCTGGGTTTTCAACATAATGAAGACCCTAGAGAAACACACACACAAACACACACACACCACACACACACACACACACACACACACACATGTATCTTCTGGCCGCAGTGGTGGTTTGAGGATCGTCTCTTCCTCCTTTTTGACGATCCTCGTTTACCTTCACTGAGGTTCCGTTCTTCGACTGCTGTTCACTTCAGGCCGTCTCTCACTGTGTCTTTAAATACCAGCAGTCTGTCAAAGGACTCCAGCGGTTAATGTTAAAACAAGGGAGGACAGGGTTGTAAGTGAGACACACGGCATGTTTCACACCGCCTCTGCCTTTTATTTCTTCTATTCTCACTTTGCACTCCTGCAAGACACCTCCTCCTGCGGGCTGCTTGGAAGCAAAGCTCATTACACAGACGGGATTAAGCACTAAGACACACTAATGTGCAGCGAGAAGAAGTTTACCGGGACCTTTTTCCATTAGCAATGCTTCTAAATTCAGCACCCTGACGAAATGTATAATGTTACCTGGTACAAGAAAGTTTCTGTTTGTCACGTTCATGCCACACACACATTGGAAATCAGTTTCAACAGGTGGTTTCAGCTATAAATGACTATTGAAGACATTTCTAAATAAAACAGGAAACTATACACACAAAACTAAAATAATGACAGGTTAAAGAATAGCACTTTTTGTTCCTGTTATGCCTGATTGCATGTTCCTCTGTATTTTTTGCACATCTCTGTTAATGCTACCTTTTATCAATTGCCTTTTTTCCCCGTTGTGCTTTATTTAGAAAAAATATATATTATTGTGTGATTTATTTAATTTTGTTCTGAGATTCAAGTCAGAATTCAGACTTTTTTCTCAGAAAATTTGAGGAAAGTCACATTTTGAGTTTTGACTTTTTTTTCCAGGAATATTGGAAAGAAAAGTACATTTTTGAGTCTCTAAGAATTCAAATAGTTTTTCTCAGAATTTGTGAAAAAAAGTATAATATTATGTTTCTCAGAATTCTGTCTTTTTCAGATTTTGGGGAACAAATCAGATTTTGTTGATTTTTTTTTTTCAGAATTGTTCTTTTTTTGGGGGGAAATCTGATAAAATATAGCTCCAAATACATCTCAACATTCTCTGTGTTTACATCAGGGTCCTCCTCTCTACACAGTCACAACACAGACACATAAACCCTCATACTGTCGGTAAAACATGGAAAGCATTTGCATCTTAAACTGCTGCTCTTTGCTTGTAAGACAAACTACACACAGAAAACTAAAATCATGACAGGTTGATCTACATTTTAGAAGAGAATATAATTGAAGATGCAACTTGAGGAAAACAACAGGAAGCTCAAGGCAAACCTTAAGAAACGCAACATTCTAAAGTAGAGGAACCAAAAATAAACATCTGTTGTGCAAGAACATATTTTGAGCTGCTAGAGGACCTAAGGCCAAGAAAACCATGCATGTTTTGATACGAAAATTGGACATGCCCAATGTGCCTTCTTTAGAAATGTTACCATTGATCGGGTATAGCTGCTGGCCGTCGTGACACTAGCTTTTGTTCATATGTTGCCTGTTTGTTTGAAAGTAATTTAATTCAGTTTCTTTATTTAGGGTTTCAGCCTATGTCGAGGCCTAATTCCACCTGTTCCCCATTAGCCGTGTTGTACACCTGCACAGTATTCTATTCTATTCTTTATTAGGATCCCCATTAGCACTAGCATGAGCTTGGTTATTCTTCCTGGGGTCCTCAGACACACAAAACACAGTAAACATACATAAAACAAAACTAAAACAACAGTTTCTCCTCAGTAGTTCAGCTTCAATCTAAGTCCTTGTCCGATTCTTGTATTTTGTGCATCGGGAATTTTTGTTCGTTTTTGCCTCGTTTGGACCCATGAAGATATTTTCTCTTAAAAGTCTGTGTTCCTGCATTTGGGTCCACCCTGCTCCACTTTGGGATACTTGCAGCTTTCTCGCGAACCGATTATCCGAACAACTTCACACTTGATACGGTACTTTCTTGGGTCCTCAGTAAAACACCCACCAAGTGTGAAGAAGATCGGATGAATGGTTGCTGATAAAATGTCTGAATGTCCCGTAGATTTCATTTATATTTCCTTTATATTTCCTTTATATTTCCTTCCTCCTTGAGAAAAAAATAATTGAACAAATGTCTTGAAATGTCTTTAAAATAAGTTTACTTTGTAAAGGGAGCTGATGCACGTCTTTAGTCAGAAGAGGTTGTGAACACAGAGTCTGATATACACCAGAAAACGATCCAGCAACAGTCTGAGCGTTTTCTTTATGTAGTGATAATAAAAACTGTTGCACGGTGTCATTCAGAACTGTTTTCAGTCTACTAAGCATATATACAAACATCGTTCAGGCCAAGGTCAGTTCACATATAAAAGGTATTACAAATAATCATTATATTAACTATACGTTAGTAATATCATCTTTCAGTCAGTCGTGCTGCTGTTGATTAGTTACACTCTTATCCTGAACAAAGTCACACATACAAAGTCAATAAACGTATAGCATTAGATTTTCTCCATAAAACGATAACATTTCTTAAACAATTTATTATCCAAGCTGAGCCAGCATGCCACTGGGTGTTGTAACAGTTTATAATGTGGCAAAAACTGAAAGAGAAATTCGACACACTGATAATAAATATGTGGCGTTCATCAGAAGAGCTGCACCAAGTGTGAAGTTGATCGGTTGAACAGAGAATTTACAGAAATAGGAAAATGCATCGCCTCCTGGTTAACATGCAGTAATGCCTGTAGTGTAACACCTGTAACCTGTAGCTAAAATATCTGAATATCATTAATATTAATTAATTGCAAGTTGACATTTTGATATTTTATGTTTAATGCAAGTTCTCAAATAACATACATTTGAAGAGGCCCTATTAGACTCAAATATGTATATATGTTCATTTAATTAGTTTCTTGTTTTAACAGCTACTTACCTATATATCATTTTAATTTAAATTGTATCTTTAATTGTATTAATCTTATGTGAATACTGTCCTGATTTTTGCTTTCACTCTGTTGCTGCTTAAACTCCTGAATTTCCAGAACATAGTGACATCATTATGTAACACTAACGCTTCTATTGGCAGGAGATTAGCAGGAGAGGACTCTTTAAAGTATAACACTACATACTGATATACGCCTGATCATCAGCAGGAGAGGACTCTTTAAAGTAGAGACACTACATGCTGATATACACCTGAACATCAGCAGGAGAGGACTCTTTAAAGTAGAGACACTACATACTGATATACACCTGAACATCAGCAGGAGAGGACTCTTTAAAGTAGAGACACTACATACTGATATACACCTGAACATCAGCAGGAGAGGACTCTTTAAAGTAGAGACACTACATACTGATATACACCTGAACATCAGCAGGAGAGGACTCTTTAAAGTAGAGACACTACATACTGATATACGCCTGAACATCAGCAGAGGAGGACTCTTTAAATTTAAACGTATACACACTTTGAAGTCCCTTATGTGTCTAATTGTGCAACATAAGGGTTAGGGTTATTAAGTAAGGAAGAACTTTTTTAGATTTAGGGTTCATCCTTAAAGATAATGTATTTTTGTGAAGTTGATCACATGAAAAGCGAATAAACACAATGACACACCTTTGGCATCATATTCAGGTCAAACTAGCCCAGATGTGTGCAGAGGTTCAGGATAATAAACCTGTTACAGAATGTGCTAGAAACCCTGCAGGAGGAAAGTGTGAAGATCTTTATCTGCAGATGTGAATCACGGTCAATAACTGAATACAGCGAAATGTCAATACCCTTAAGTTTTTCTGCTACAGTAATTTAAGTTAACACAAAGATGAACAATTCCGAGTGTAGAGGCCTCCGGCTTCCTAACACCTGCCACATCTGCCTTTTTATAGATCTGATAGATTATTAGAACCCTCATCTCCTGACCTCCTGACACACTCTCTCCTGCAGCTACTTAATGCAAAACACTTGTGCCTCTGGATGTTTAAGTCCAAAAACATATCACGTTGCAAAACCTGTCCGCCTTGAGCAAGGTCTTAACTTCCATTTCAGCTCAGGGTGAGTCATGTACAGGGAGCTAAATGAGACATAATATAATCTTCTCCGAGAAAGGCAAGGTCATCTTGAGAAGATACTAAACATGTGTAACATAGCGCACATATAATATGTAATCCATCAGTGAACAGCAAGACAGCCTGAAGTGGAACGGATATTACGAAAAACGCACATTATAGATATTATTCTGATTTACAGTTACAAGATGTACCTAAAGACTGATTTCAATGCGGGTTTGTTGCTGTTTATTACAAGATATTAGGGCTGTCAGTCGATTAAAATAGTTAATCGCAATTAATCGCACATTTTTTATCTGTTCTAAATGTACCTTGGAGGGATATTTTTCAAGTTTTTAATACTCTTATCAACATATGAGTGGACAAATATGCTTCATATGTTTGTTTATTATCATTTGAACAATGACAAATATTCTCATGAATATTAAACACAACAACCTCTGAACATTACAAATATTCGCCTCAATTCAACCTGGAACCTCTGGAAGCTGCCTGGACGCTGCAATCATGTTGCGCGCACTATCCGCGCTGAGTGTGCTGACTTTTCGTACAATATCCCACTGTCTGGCTACCTGCATAAAGTCAAGTGCTCGGCGCTGTTGTTGGCGAAATGTCGCTCCTCTGTTTTCATTGAAACAGCTCCTTATATCCGTTAGCGCAGCTAGCTAGCACCAGATGCTAACAACAACAATACACGTAACAAACACACACCCTCCCGGTCCTCCCGATGGCCAGTCCGGGCCTGCTGGTGAGCGTGGAAGTGTGGTCTGCCACAAGCGGGCGGCAGGAGCGGGGCTGTCAGCGTCAGGTTGTAGATGGTATTTTAAAGTCGATGCGTCTGAAACTACGGGGCGGCTGAGGACAAAAAATACACATGCGTTAATCGCGTTAAAATAATTAGTGGCGTTAATTTTTTTTTGCGTTAACGCGTTATTAACGCGTTAACTTGACAGCCCTACAAGATATATTCTTAAGTAACACAAATAGGCTGCCTTTAATTGATATCTGATTAATTTATGAATAAGTCAGCAGACTCTATTAGGGCTCCTAAATCAGATTAAATGCTTATGCTGCCATTCAAATACTATGGATTTACATTTAAGACGATTAAGAACAATTAGAGCCCAATATGATTAACATGTGAATAACTTTAACAACTGCAGACTTAATGAATTGTTGCAAAGGAAAAACAAAACTAAGATTTATTTATTGCTTCTGATATTACTATGCTTAACTGCCAATATAACCAGGAAGTAGAAACCAAGAAAATCAGGGCTAAATCTTTTAAACTTTCCAACACCAATATCTATATCGATATTTATTGCAATTGGAATCACGCTTTTGGTCTGTTTTTTTGATAGATAGATAGATAGATGTAGCAGTATTAACAGCTGGTCATTTTATTAGGGCTAACACATTAACGCTCTTGATTAATATGGAAAAAATAACGGCAGCTTTCTCAATGCTTTAGCTAAGGGTTGGGAAATAGTAAGACTTCATACCATTCATTCAAAAATCACAATTTTATAAACTAACAACCGTCTGATTTCTCTTACCAGTTTGTCAATCATTTCTTCATACATAGCGACACGTGTTTTTGTTTCATCTCTGCCCGAAATACAACTAAATACCAATATTTTATTGCTATGATAAGTTATGATTAATCACAAGTCATTATTGTGATCAACGCAAATACATTTTTGAATCGACTGACAACATTTAATTTTGTATAAATAGTTGAACAGGGTTAGGGTTAATACGTAAGGAAGATTTAGGGATCAACTTTAAAGTGCCAGTGAAGTGCATTTTTTTGCGCCAAAATGAAATGGCAGTTTCATTTCTTACATATAATTGTACCTGTTCATGGCTAAAATAATTTTTTAGGAAGTGCGAGGGACGAGATAAACATCGCAAATTTTTCAGAGTCTGAGCCTACCGCTGCTGCAGACGATAGCGGCTGTGACGTCACAAGATGGGCCCAGTTGTGATTGTAAACATGGCGGAGACTTCGGAAAGTGATACTGGTGCGAGAGAAATGAGTGATTTTGACAGCTTTTCGGACAGGATAGATGAGGAAAGTGGCCATGGAAGTCAATTTAGTTGAGGACAATATTTTGTCATAGATCTAGAGTAGATCTACACACAGGATTGGCCATCACCTGATCATACATTCATCTGTTCATAGCATGATGCAACATTCATGTTCACATGCAGTGTTGTGCTAGTTACTGAAAACCAGTAACTAGTTACAATTACTAGTTACTTCACTACTTACACCAAAAAGTAATGCGTTACTGTGAAAAGTAACTTTTTAGTTACTTAAAAAAGGGCACCCATTAATGCCCTTATACTGTAGCCTTCATTTCAGTACTGTTATTGCATCGGAGAATAATACAACCTGTTGATCAACTTGACATGCATTTGCATCACTGAACTCTGCTAAGCAATGTGTCTATACAAACACAAACACAAAGATATGTTTCAAAGTGCCAATCCAGCCGCTGTTGCTTAGGTGGAGGTGGAGTGGCGTCGGATGAGTCTGGGTCTGTGGTCTTAGCTACTAGCTTCGTCCCAGCATGTTGTTTCTGCAGATGTTTCAACAGATTTTAATTGCTGTTTTGGGCAGTCGATAGGATCTTTGACCCGCCAAGACACAACTTACATTTAACTAAAACGTTCTTTTCTTTGTGCTCGACAAAAGTGAAATAGTGAGAATATCTCCAGGCGGAGAAACTCGACTTGAGCTCTGCCGCCGCCATGATAGTCTTGTTAGTAGACACAAACACAGTGGCCTTTATTTTTCATAAACAATCTACGAATCTACGAAACAATAACACCAGCCACTCACCTTCATCTTTTGGTAACAGAAACATCGCCACTTCGGCAGAATTGACATTACCACAGCCAGCGGCAATGCATCGCTTCCCGTGTGTTTTTCCTCCCTTTTTCTTCACTGTCGCCTCCATTGTCAGGTTTCCTCGATTGGCAATCACTTCCAGTCGACTGCGAAACACTTTCCAATAAAATACTCGCTCAAAAACGTTGGTAAATTCCACTTTGAAACAGAGACAAAATGAACGGTGGTGAATGTAAACACTTCGGCTGAGCCCATCTTCTGACGTCACGCAGTAGATCGCAAGCCACGCCCACGAAGGCGGATTTCCCAGCGGAAAATTCCAACTCGTCAAATTCGTTGCTATTCCAACATCTTTTATATGGGTTCCAATGGACAATTTTGGTCATTACTATACGTATTAGCATAACAGATCATGCACCGGCGCACACTTCACTGGGTCTTTAAAGAGAATATTCAACAAATTGTATTGAAATCCATTGAAAAGCTGTGAAATAAATCTCTCTCTCAGAAAGCAAGGCTCATGTCTGCCAGTGAAGTGAGTTCAATGTGATTTAAATGATGCTTTGGTTTCATTTGTTTAACACTGATGGAGTTATCTGTATTGTTTTCCTTTTGTATTAACATAACACAAGCTTATATATTCCACAGGCTGCTCTGAAAGGGTCAATGTATATTCAAAACATTGTTTATTCGTCCGCTTGTTTCTGAATAAGAGTCAGAGTAAAATGAATAGGCCGACATGTTTTCGCAGAGCATCAATCTTACACTGCTTCAGTAGTTGATATTTCTGCTGTTAAAACACGCTGAATGTTTTCCCGACCTTTAGATACGTGTGGTTATTACTCGTTTGAGGGAAATTATGTTTTCTGATTCACAAACAGCCGCTGCCTCCCTTCACACTGATCAATTTGCTGGTTTTGAAAACATTTCCACATCCCTGCCTGTTATTAATATTTATGTGGATACAAATGAAACAGGTCAAAGCACCAAAAGAAAACACAGATATATTTCCCTTTCATCCACCTCCTCATAAACACAGAGAACGTGGATTGAAAAAGCAATATTGAATCCCGATTGGCTTCTTTATGCACTGAGTGATGATGGGAGTTTGTTTCCTGATAGGTCTAAAGATGCAGGTCTAACACCCGGAGGGAAATCACTGCCATTATACACACTGATGAACAAATCAAATTACCTTCCAGTGAAAACAAGGTATGTCCGACAGCAATTGATATTGACTTTGGAGGAAAATAAAGAGATGCAGCTATATCACATTTCAAAATGCATTCTCGCTGCACGATAGTATCCCAATTATTTCATGGCTACATACAAAACAAACCGACAAGTTGACTCAAAATATTGATTTTAAATGATTTTATTGTTTTAGAAATGACCGTTTGGATTCCCCTAAGAAATAAATGTTCTTCTGCTGTTCCCTTTAGTGTTTACTTCCTGTCTGTCTTCTTCTGCTGTTCCCTTTAGTGTTTACTTTTTGTCTGTCTTCTTCTGCTGTTCCCATTTGTGTTTACTTCCTGTCTGCCTTCTTCTGCTGTTCCCATTTGTGTTTACTTCCTGTCTTCCTTCTTCTGCTGTTCCCATTTGTGTTTACTTCCTGTGTGTCTTCTTCTGCTGTTCCCTTTAGTGTTTACTTCCTGTCTGTCTTCTTCTGATGTTCCCTTTAGTGTTTACTTCCTGTCTGTCTTCTTCTGCTGTTCCCTTTAGTGTTTACTTCCTGTCTGTCTTCTTCTGCTGTTCCCTTTAGTGTTTACTTCCTGTCTGTCTTCTTCTGCTGTTCCCTTCAGTGTTTACTTCCTGTTTGTCTCTTCTGCTGTTCCCTTCAGTGTTTACTTCCTGTTTGTCTCTTCTACTGTTCCCGTTAGTGTTTGCTTCCTGTCTGTCTTCTTCTACTGTTCCCTTTAGTGTTTACTTCCTGTTTGTCTCTTCTGCTGTTCCCGTTAGTGTTTGCTTCCTGTCTGTCTTCTTCTACTGTTCCCTTTAGTGTTTACTTCCTGTTCGTCTTCTTCTGCTGATTTTAACTTAGCTGTGTAATAAAACTCCTTATCGCTACCATTGTAATGCTTCAGACGACGCAAAATGGACGAACTGCACTAACCTGAAACGTTATGGTCGTCATATACGTTAATATTAATATTACAGTAAAATCCATACAGTATAACATCATTCTGCTAAAGCATAATGTTGGTATTATAATAATTCTCCAACAACCTACACTTGCCTTGACTTTTGGGTAATTCTTTGGGCAGCAAATAACCAAAACCTGGAGCATATTGAGATCAAGATAAGTTTAAAAAGAGTCCTTGAAGTTGCACAGTAAATTGCCAAAAGAAAAAGTGCAGGTTGACAGTGATGGATTAGTTATCAAAGTCCCTGAAAACTAATGCTTACAGGAATGAAGAGAGGCCAATGACTGCTGGAAGGAAGGAACATCAATCTGCAAACTGAAGGTCTGATTTGGCCGTCTGCAGTCTGATTTCTTCAGCAATATATTTCATTACTTGATCCTCCTCCAGATTTCAGCGGTGGAGTTAAGATCCCCCCTTTCTTGTCAGTGTCAATATTGTCAAACATTTTTCAAAGAAAATCTGAACAAAACACGGTACAAGTGACGGAGAAAAATACAGATTTACTGCTCCTCCTCCAGAGAGCGCTTTGTGAACAGAAAGAAAAGAAAGAGCTGAGGATGTCACACCAAAATAATCTAATCCTTCAAGCATGGGAGGAATATTGTAGCACGACGAGGCAAAGAAATAAAACAGCTGAGAATTAAAAAGAATTCTGCTGAATGATGACAACCGCCAGCACAACAACTTCGCCTTGGGCCACAACAATCAGTGGGAGAATAAAGAGAGAGAGAGCCTCTAAATGAAAGACAGACAAGACTGAGAGGAAGTGAGAGCGGTAATGAAATAGAGACAGACCGACAAAAAGTAGGAGAGAGATAACAGGGAAAAAATTAACAGGAAAGTGATGTAAAGTGAAGCCTGGAGGCTGACACCTGTCAAAGCCATTTAAACCCTTTTACTAAACCTTATCAGGACGAGTCGGGAAATGAGACATCCACGAATCCCCACTTCGTCCCTGTCAGACCGCCACGACCGGGACGTCGTCAAGGCGACAGCGACGACCTGCGATGAATAAAACATGCTGAAAAAGTTCAAAGCTGTGACTCAGTGGAAATGTTCCTGAGTGTTCTTGTGACACATCAGAAAGGTTTCAATAAAGTTTGGTTGCTTCTGACATGATTGAAGGAGGCACAGATGGCCTGACATTTGATCTGATGTGTAATTAAAGGTCCCCTATTATACTGTTTTTCATCAATATATTACAGGTCTCAGATATATACAAACATGTCTCTGAAGTGTTTGGCTCGAACACCAAACAGATCATTGCAGCATCCCATAATCCCCTCTGTTTCAGCCCTGTTTCCAAAGTGCTGATTCTCTGTCTGTTACTTTGGATGAATATAAGGAGCCACTCCCCACGCCCCTCTGAGAGATATTTGGTTAAAAAGAACACAATGGTGCTCTAGGAGGAGATTCAGGTGATAAGGGGGGGGGGGGGGTTACCTTGGTTGGTGATTGGCTAATGGTTACACAAGCCAAACAATCGTTATGACATCATAAAGTGGCCAAAATCTGATCAGCTCATTTTCAGACAGGTTTTTATATAAATGGATCAGGACAAAAAGAGAGAGAATCTTTGTTCCTGAAACTTTCAGAGTCTCTTTACACAGAGGGGACACATGTTGATGTAGAAGAGACATGAAAAAGTGGATTTTGCATAATAGGTGACCTTTAAAGTGCACCTATCATGCTATTTGTAGGCAATAGCATAGGTCTCAGATATATAAAAAAATATAAAAAACATGTCTATGAAGTGTTTTGCTCAAAATACCAAACAGATCACCCATTCTAGCCATGCCTCATATCCCTCTATTTCACTTCCTGTTTCTAAAGTGCTGATTTTGGGTATAAAGCTTTAAAAAAAAAAGAAAAATTGATAAAATAAAAAGGAGGGGCCTGAGCTCATGCAGGACCCGGCAGCTACTGTCTAAACTAAATACTGCCGTGATGAAACGCCATATCATGGATTATCAAGGATTATTTCTGAAACAGTCTGGAGCTCAAAGGCTTTCTCTCTTGCCGGTTATACCACAAGGTGAGTTCCTTTTTATTTCCTGCTTCTTCACACACATGCTCTCCAGTACAGGTTAGCTCTGAGTGTTAGCGTTGCTAATGTAAACATGCACCGACCATATTACGTCCAAAACAGTCGGGCATTGTTTCTGATAGCAATGTTTCTGATAGGGCCGTGCATTTGTTTAATCCAGTATGCATATAGGAACAAGAGTTTAGAAAGTCAAAATCACTATAGTCTGACACACACACACACACACGCACACGCACACACACACCATACCCACACACAGACACACAGACACACAGACACACACACACACACACACACACACACACACACACACACACACACACACACACACACACACACACACACACACACACACAAAGTCTGATGAAGGCTGTGACAGTTTTTGACAATCCCAACAAAAATTATTCATTTATCTGCTACACATCTCGCTGATGCAACCTGGAGTAAGACCAGTTCAAAGGATGTTGTCACAGATAATAAAAACACGTTGGAAACTGAAAGGAATTATTCAGCAGTTGGAGGACGTCACTCTTAGAAATCTCATCTATGGCTGCTCTTCTACAGACTCTGAGGGGTTTTATTAAGAGAACAAACACACCGCGTTAATTTCACAATCTGTCTGGTCACATGCAGCTGCTTTCAGAGGCGGGAAAAGCCTAGGAATTCACACTGAAGACTATGATCTGATTACATCTTTTTTTATTTAACTGTAATGGTATAAGGTATCAGAAGGAGGCGCTAATTGAAGCGGGTAAAATGAAGGTAGTTTGCAAGCATAAAGTTCACATTTCTTAGTAGAATATTGATCTCAGGGCCCTACAACTGCAACAGGTTGTTGAGGATTCCTGTTCACTCAGTTTTTAAAAGCACAGAAGAGGGGATTGTGGAGATTCAGGTTTTATTGCACTGTCCTTGGCATTTCGGCAACAACATAAAACTTTTCCACTAAAACAAATGTCACATAAAATACTCCCCATCGTCCGAGGCTGCAGAGTGACCAGAACAAGGTTACCTGTATGCTTTTATTGTCTGACTGGTGTCCACAGAGTGCCTTTTAATTATTAATCACCAGCGCCCTTCTCAATTGAGTCCAATGAGTAGAGACTGCCGCACCTCAAGAAAAAGCACTGAATCCAGGGAATTTTTCGCCTGTTTCATGCGGCCGTTTCGTGCGGCAGTTTCGTTCACTTTGAGATGAGATATTTAAAACTTTCATAACAGTGCCTGTCACGTCACGAGAAATGCGACGAAAAGCTTGTTTTTGGCCGTGTCTTTCAGATGGAAACTATCATAACAAAGAGCGATAAAGCCTGTTTGTTTGGAGCTGCGTCTGTCGGCCATGATTTTGAGATATGCCCTTCACCAATGGCGCTTTTTGGTACTGGTGCAAACGGACGCAAGGAAAACAAACAAAGTCAAGAGAACACAAAGATTCTCTTCCTTTTTCATCTTAATCTCATCAAATGTTTCTAATACTTGGATATTTTCGTCATTGTCGTCAGGAATCAACCTCGGTGATGAGTGTCATGAATCGCTGCTTTATTTTGCATTATTATAGGCCCACACTCTTGAATCCTCCAAAAAATCTCTCAAAACTCACTTATTCACTCCAGCTTTCAAACTCTGATCAACAACCCCCCCCCCCACACACACTCCATTTGACTCCGCACTGGGATTAGAACTATTGTTTATGTTTTTTTTTATCTTTGTTTTGTTTCTGTTCTGATTATGTAAAGCTTCTTTGAGCATTAGGAAAAGCGCTATAAAAATCCCATGTATTATTATTATTATTATTATTATTATTATAACCGCTAGTATATCTTAAATAATCGCTCTCCCGGTGTTGTGTAATAGAAGCTTCGAACGAAGAATCAAACGAATCTTGTCCAAACTGAACGTTTACTTTTGATAATGTAACAGTTTTCAACAAGAACGGTAGAAAACGTGAAAATGCACTCAACATACTCGTATTCATTTCCAAATCATAACAGGAAGGAGTAAGACCAGCCGGACACATACTTGCACTTCAAAATAAAAGCATTTCCTTTTTTACATTCAACATTTTACCCTTAACTTCTGTCAAGAAGCAAAGAAACAAATATTTGTACTGCCTTAAATAAAATAAGTTACAACACCCAGCTACCCATCTTTTAGTGAATTTTGTGAATACAGACTGCAACCATCTGCATTTATTTGTTCCTCTCATGCAGGTGCAGCACCTACAGGATAGTTAACCGTTGGCTGTAGTCTTTTGTTTTCACAACACGGATGTCTGTTTTGTGTCAGAGCCTTTAAGAGTAGTCAATTCCCCATTTCGCCTTCCTCACACAACTGATAGTTCAACATCTAGGCTTCAATCTGGGCCAATCATCCCTGATCGACACCACAATCTTCATGGAGGTATTCTTCAGGGGTTTTTTTCACAACATGATCATAACTTAACATAATGTCCATTCAGGGTATATATTTTGCTGAGATATCCGCTGGGAAAATTATAGGTGTGTTATTGTTGATGGACACATAGCATTACATTCTGAAAACGCACAATGCTACTGGCATAGGATATACAGGGTGCTACATGATTGCATTATTCTAAGCAAGCATGAATGGAAAACTTCTGAATAAAAAACGTCCACATGTAAAATACCATGCATTTATCAAGCAAAGCAATTCATATAACGTTGAAGTGTAGGAATTATCTTGACAAGCAGCTCCCAAGTGTTGGTCTAAATCAGGGGTGGGGAACATTTTTCCTCTCAAGGGCCATTTCAATTTTCACACATCCTCCGAGGGCCGTACAAATTATTGAACTCAACCTCTGCTAAAAAAAAACTAAAATCACAGCCCATTCATTTCGCCTTTCTTTCATGCTGTGCAAAGAAAAAGCAACCTCTTAATCCCGATATCTTTCTGTTTTATTTTCAATGTTTTTATGTTATGCTTTGGAGAGAGTCTGTAAAAGGCGTAAGGACCAACATGCAGACACTCATAGCAGGTACCTTGAATTCCAGGAATTTAATGAAAACTTAAATGCAACAAACTGAGGAACACTGGATACTAAACTCAAACACAACAGAAACTAACATCATTCGTCCATTCCTCCTGGAGAGTCCGACATTCTGCATCCACCTTTCTCTTTTTAATACTCGCCATATTAAGTTTGCTGCTATCAATGACAGTGACACTTACGGTCTTGTTTAATATTGAAGACGTGACGTGAGATATACCATGTGATGACACGTTACGCTTGTGTTGTGTTCAAGGAACTTGACCTTGGCCAGGAAAAACAATCAGTCGCTTGTTTAATTATATTGCGGTCTAGATTTCTTTAAATTGTTTTATTGCAGTTGATTATTATTTTTTTGCGTGTGTTTACAAATTACCTCGAGGGCCGTATCAAATGGTCTCGCGGACTGTATACGGCCCTGAGGGCAGAGGTTCCCCACCCCTGGTCTAAATCAACATTTTACATTAAGATAACAAGAAGCAGAGAGGCTAAAAGATTAAGGGTGACTGTGGCTGTGAGGGAGTGTCGTCTTTCAACCAGAAGGTTGTTAGTTCGATCAACATGTCAATGTATCCTTGGGCAAGATACTGAACCCTGAGTTGCTTCCGATGGCAAACGGTGTGTGAGTGTGTGTGAGTGTCAGTTTCCCTAGAGCAAGTGGTACTGCTCTGTATGAATGGGTGTGAATGGGTGGATGACTCGTAGTATGTAAAGGGTTTTGAGGGGTCGTAAAGACTGGATAAAGCGATATATGAGTACAGTCCATTTACCATGTCAAAGCCAGATATGTTTTATACAAAATACATTTTGAGGCGAAATACAGAAACTCAAGGATACTCAAGGCATTGCGATACCGACCTCTTACATTGGGGTGGAAATTCACAACACTTTGAAGTTCAACCAACACGTCTTCCAGAAAGTTAGACCGGTACCTATCAAGCTTTCAAAAGGAAGAGGGTGAAGACAGCTTTTGTGGTTTCCAGTAAGATCTAAACTAGAGACTACCAGTTCGGTCTGGGATCCCTGAACCAGTGAAGACGTTGATGCTCTTGATTCAGTCAATGAAGAGGAGCAGCATTTGGAGATTACAGGTTGTGGAAAGACAAAGACGGTGAGCTAGGTTAAGACATTTTTATTGACTATTTTCTGATGTTCTTGCCTCAGTTATTGTCTATTTATTTTTTTACAATACATATCTCAGAACAAGAATATCTTGTTATTGTTAATTTGTAAATTCAACATGTATATTTTCTACTTTCTTGTTTATTTCTTGTCTTTTAATTTGTATTGTACAATGCCACGTCTTTTTAAGCTGCTGCAACACAAACATTTCCCAAAAATTGGATCAATACTATCTTTTCTTATCTTATCTCTTATCTTAACAACTTTAGCAGAGACTTTTATTGGGAACGCGATGAGCGAAACTTAACCTCTTTGCGACTTCATTGGGAGTTTAGTTTATACATTGGCGATCGGCTCGATTAGTCCTATACTTCAAGATTGTCCATAACATCTCAGCTTTTGATGCCTCAAAAGTACCTAGAGCCTGTCAGAAGTTCAATCCGTAAAGCTCTGAACTGCAAACAAAGCAAATATTTGCTTCGAGCGACATATCCAAACCCTTTCTCTTCCCAAGAACAATCAGAGAGTTAAACTTGATGCCAGAAAAATCCGCAAGTCCGTGGATTGCTTCCGGCACAAATTAAGAGACGTTAAGTGAGGATTATCCATCCCCCACTGAGGGTGAGACCCCAGGTTCTGCTCAGTATTCTCAGTATTCATTCATCGAACATCATTTACTCTTTCAGTCAAGAAATCAGAAAAATACTATTCCAGGATTAAAACATGGCTGCTACAGTGTTGGGTCTGAATGGGTCTTGCACCATCACTGTCACTCTACTGTCACTACTGCATCTGATAAAGGCAAAAATACCAGAAAGAAAATTGAAATATATATATATATACTGTACATACACAATATACGTGACCGGACTACAGCAGATCCATCCATGAGAAATTCCTCAAAAATTAAATAAAAGCAGTAAAAGAAATAACCTGAAGGCGGATCCAAGCACGGCCGGCGTAAAATGAATCTGTCAATCACACAGAGAAATGATTGGATTTTTTTGTGACAGTTACTGTTTCCACTTTTTGTATTTTGTCACAACATCTGGTGTTTGTGTGAGATTCATTTTAACATATCTCAGTAGAAATAAGTATAAGAGCTTTGGTTTGGAAAGCGAGGTGTACACGGAGGAGGAATACAAACCCCATCAGTATTAGGAGGATGAACTCTGAATAATTTCTGCAGCTGCTCTATTTGCACTTGTTCTGTATTTAAGAAAGTTTTACAGAAGCAAATTTTTTCGGTCACAAGAGATTGAAGAGCTTCTGTGCGTCGTTTGAAACCCTCGTAATCTGCCCTCAGAGGCATTTTCACAACAAATTAGACTGCCACGTTTCATGTTTTAATTACAGTTTGCCCTTCAGATCAGGATTCAGTTTAGCAGTCCTGCTGGATTTCACACTGTCCAATAATAATTCCTTACATTTTCTGTCACACATGCATATTTGTATCCCTGCTGGCAGAAGTCTAGCAGAGTGAAGTGGGTTTTTCTGCTCCAACATGGTGGTCCAGGGTGAGACATCTCAGCAAGGACAGGCTGCATTTGTATGACTTTTGCAGTCAGAAATGCATGATCCCCAGAGGGTGAATTGTAATGGTTTTTGTGACCTCTTGACATTTTCTCTAGCGCCACCATCAGGACATATTGTACAGATTCACAGGCAGCATTAATGAACACTTTGGCCTCTGGAGGGCGCTAACAGGATTATGTGAGCTCTAAATTAACTTGCACTGGGTGAAATGTTCCTCTATCAGAATGAACACAAACAAACACACACACACACACACATACACACACACACACACACACACACACACACACACACACACACACACACTGTAGTTTAATTTAACTTAATCCCACACACACTGTCCTGCTGCCACAAATACCAGCAGTATGTTAACAAGGCATTGCTGAGTAGTAAATATAAACATACAAACCGTATATTTATAGAATACACAATAAGTCAGGATATACAATGTTCTGTCTACTCCTAACTGTCTTCAGTTCTTTTAAGTCATTTAAAAATAAAGTGACATTTTAAAGACAGAGTTGTGCAGAATAAGTCCTAAAACCTTAAAATTAGTCAACATTTTACCACTTCCTGTTTCCTCGTCTCAAAGTCAATGGTTTTCTAAACTTGTTTTTGGTTGGATGCCTAAAATAAGATTTGTGGTAAACAAATGCTGAAGAGATTTTTATTCTATGTCATAAATTCATCAGTAAATACCCCACTGGTGAATTTTAAAACTGTGGATGCTAACGAGTGACTACATGAGACGATATAGCCTAACATTAGCTTTTTACTTCTGGAGAATATATTTACGATTCAACTGTCACAAAATAATTGTTAATCTGTGTGGATTTTCCTTTGAAAAAAATCTGAAAGAATCACAAATATGTGTTTGCCACAATCTTGTTTTGTGCAAGAATCCAATAGATATCCAATAAAGTACCTATCTATCTATCTATCTATCTATCTATCTATCTATCTATCTATCTATCTATCTATCTATCTATCTGTCTATCTATCTCTATCTATCTATCTATCTATCTATCTATCTATCTATCTATCTATCTATCTATCTATCTATCTATCTATCTATCTATCTATCCAATAGACAAATCCCACTTACTTTTTCGAATAAAACCCTTGCGATGCTAACTTCTGGGTTGACCTACAAAGAAAACTCTATGTGCTTGGATATAAGAGCCACAGACGAACAAAAACCCAAAACGTCTTTCAGGGTAAATTTGACAGTCTTTGTCACAAAAACTGGAAATGTGTTTTATATAACAATTCTAAACCTCATGCCAAAAAAATGTATTTTCAAAATTCTCAAGTAAACAACATCCATGGTGTGTCTCCTCGCATCAAATAAACTCTGTATTGCAGTTCATTATGAGAGACCTTGTAATTCCGGCTGGAGAGCATCGTTTCAGACTAGACATCCCACGCTAACATTTATTGATGTCTCATATTCTTAAAAATCCTTCAAAGCGCTTTAATCAAAAGCCTCTGCCAAATGAATATAATGTGATGTCTGTTTCATTAATGAACGCAATCTGCTTCTATGTTTTCAATAACTTTTAATGAATTTACCGTTTTGTTGAACAACTTATGTAATCAAGGTTGAGATGCACTTTCTATGGACTTTGGGGCAAAACAACAAATACCAAAGCAAAGACACAAAGTTATGAAAAGATAAATCAGTGGAAACTGTAATTGTTCAACAATAATCCAAATGAAATAAAGACTGTCAAGTATAAGGACCTTATGCCGTGTTATGCATGCCTACCGAGATATGCATGTACCTCGCGGGAGCGCGCACAGCGTAAATAAAAAACTCCCAGACATTTGAATGATCTGTACGGCAAAGTACGATTTGGAAACTATATCATTTCCTTTTGGAGGGCATGCATAACACGGCAAACACCAGAGCCTCGCTGCCGGGAAACTTTGGCGCTGTTCCGAGTTTGTTCTAATCTGTCAAAATGACCGACTGCTTTCAGATTTTTCCGTCATTGTTAAAAAAAATATTCGGTTAACGTGACCACTGCTGTCCCAGCAACATCAGAACCAAGCGAGAGAGTTTTTTCCACAGCAGGGGATATCGTAAACGCCCAAACATCCCAGCTTCTACCTGGAAATGTGGACATGCTCATATTCCTAAAAAAAAACCTGTCTGATGATGCTGAGTGAGTGAGTTAGTGAGTTTGAGTTACTTGAAAAACTAAAGTGAAACTTGATTTATTTTATTGCAGGGTCTGATTATTCAATGTTCTTGTTTATTTGCGAGATGCAGTGGCACAAAGAAAATGCCTACTTTGTTTGGTAGTACTGTTATTTTTCAATATTGCGATAAATACCGTACTGTGGACTTGTTATCTCGATATTATCGTACCGTGAGTTTTTGGTATCGTTACATCCCTAGTATTTAGACTTCTTGCACTATTTTTTATTTGTATTTTTGTATTTTATTATATATGTTGCATCGTTGGAGGCGCTCGGGTCATAAGATTTTCATTGCCATTTCTTCACTAGCTTATGTGCATATGAAAATAAAACCTTTGAATCTCTTGAATCTTCGTAAAGATCGACAGTTACAATAGAAAGCACTGAGAATCAAAATTGGGGAAACGTGTATTTTATTTTCATGGATATACAAAAAAAGTATATTTTGCGGAAGGAACGTGATACAATGACTGGGACTCAAATGCAACGCCTCGTGCACGCCACGTGCGATTACAAAAACAAAAGTATTTTAAAAAACAAAGTACAACTACATTTGGCAAAGGCTAAAAATACAAGAAATACATATCTAAACATTGGCTATGAACTCAATATTTTGTACTTGAGTAAAAGTAAATTACTCAGATCTTGTACTTGAGTAAAAGTAGAAGTACTCAGATCTTGTACTTGAGTAAAAGTAGAAGTACTCAGATCTTGTACTTCAGTAAAAGTAGAAGTACTCAGATCTTGTTCTTGAGTAAAAGCAGAAGTACCAGAGTGTAGGAATACTCTGTTACAGTAAAAGTCCTTCATTCAAAATGTTCCTCAAGTAAAAGTAGAAAAGTATGATCATCAAAATCTAGTGAAAGTAGCGACAGTAAAAGTAGTCATTGTGCAGATTGGTCCATTTCAGAATAATATATATGATAAGTTTTATAATGATTGATCATCAAAGTGTTCTCAAAGCTGGTAAAGGTGCAGCTAGTTTGAATGACTTTGTATACTGCAGGGTAGCTTGTGAATTTACTCCAGGTGGAACTAAAGTCTGATTTAACACTTGATTATATTTCACATCATTCATCCAGATCTGTGAAGTAACTAAAGGGATTAAATACATGTAGTGGAGCAAAAGTACACCATTTACCTCTGAATTGTAGTGGAGTAAAAGTACAAAGTAGCATAAAATGGAAATCAATTAACGTACAAGTATCTAAAGACTGTACTTAATTACAGTACTTACTTCACACCTCTCTCAACAGGAAACCTATAACATAAGCCTGATAACCAACAAACTTAAAATGAGTAAAACAAGAACTAAGCATGTCAACATTAACACACTTGGCTAGGTGTTAATCTGTTCAACATGTGAACACTCGGCTTGGACAGTCTTCTTATTGTGGAGCCGTGTTTCGAGTCCTTTTGTAGGAAAAAAGATGCTGAATTAGTTAAAGCAGGAAACAAAACGAACGCCCTCGTCCTGCCGGCTGCCAGAACGTTCCTCCGCTTAGCGTTCGCTTGTTGAGGCTCTCAATCAGTTTTGGCAGCAACATATTGCACATATTGGAGTAGGCTGATTGGCTCTCACATCTTGGCGCTGGAAGAGAAAAAAAAGGGAATGGTTAGTGATTAAATTCACTGGCAGCCTAGGCAACACAACACAACACACACACTCGTCTGTATTTATATTGTTGGACGGTAATCCTGTTAATGAAAAATGTGCTGTTTTTCACAGCCACTGGCATGGGGAGAGCTCTCCTGTGGGAAGGGAGGTGGAGTGAGTGTTCGTCCGCCAAATTAAAAGACACATTAATAAGAAAAAGAGTGTCGCAATCAACGGAAATTATGTTCTGGGCACAGTGGAGGAGCACCTGAGTGATGAACCTGTTGTTTCTGAGCAGGTTAGGCTCTGATGTCAGGTGGAAGTGCAGAGATCTGAGAGTGTGTGTGTGTGTTTTTTCCTACAAACATCCAACAAAGTCTGTTCCAATTGTACAGGAGGAAACACACATAACGACAAGGCTTAAATCGTCATCCAAAAACAATGCAGAGGCTTCATTTGGCTGCTGCTTTGTTCTGTCTTAATTCTGTCTGTAAATCTCATTATAAACTCTGTAATTGCAGCAGTCGTGTTTACTGTATGAGGGTTTATTCAAAGTTCACTCGATATTCTCCATCTGTTTGCAATAGAAGGGTGCAGGACTGAGTCCTAAAACCCAGGATTACTGTAACTTGGTCATTCTGGTGGTTAAAACCACATTTCATTAGCCACCTTTAGCTTAGCGGTGCAGCCATGCGACCGCGATGTTGTTTTTTAATAGCCTAACGTTAGCTTTCTACTTCTGCCAATTGCATTTATAATTCAAAAATCACAAAGTGGCGTTCTTATGTAGAGATTATCCTGCACAAAACGTGTAAGTATCATGGACTTCAATATAACGAAACCCAATGGGAAAACTTTCATTGCTTTTTGTTGATGGAGCCTTTGCAACACTTTTTCACTGCACTACAAAAACTCGAAATCATGCGAAGTATATTTGTCTAATATCTAGTCAGAATATGTCTCTACACCTGATATAAGACATAATAACTTCAGAATTAACACTACAGTGAGATATCGGGTGTTGTTTTTAGACAATGCATCATCTTGTTATGTCAAAAAATCTTATTTTGAGTCGTATCTCAGATGAAACACACATTTATTTACATATTTATTAGAAAATCACCACCTACTTACATCAGAAAACAGAAAACTTTTGAGCATTAGCGGCTTATATTGTAACAACATTTCCTGATGTTGGTAAAATATAGTTCAAAATGAGTTCTCCCAGCTGATTACAAGATCTGATTTATCTAAATATCCCTTCTTATTTCAAGAAATCTTACCAAGCTAATTTTCACTTCAAGTGAAAACGGCTTGTTTTCCTTATTGTTTAACTTGTTTTTGGAGCTGTGTGCTATACCGCTGTCAGAAAGCCCTTTATGACGGCCAGCTGAAGTGTTATTTATTCACTCTTTGAATCCTCCAGAGCCCATTCACAAAAACTGTAACTTAACATAGGGAGGCTGTGGCTCAGTGGTTAGTGGATAGTGTGCTGGACTTCGAATCAGGGGATAGCAAGTTCGAGTCCCAATGCAGTCAGCATGTCGTTGTGTCCCTGAGACACTTCACCCCAAATTGCTCCTGTGGGGATTGTCCACAGTATTGAGTATGTAAGTCGCTTTGGATAAAAGCGTCTAACAAATGACATGTATGTAACTTCAATTGTTTGGCTTTTGTGTTTCCAAAGTCAAACAGTAGTAAATATACTGATATTTTACTCGTGTACAAAACGTGTCATGGTCCCCCCCTCCGCTCAATTAATTGATTAAACAACATCCAAACTCATGAACCAGAGCTACTACCAGAGGGGATTGTAAAATACTTTATAGAAAAGTACCTTGGCGCAGTCAGCTGGCAGCAAACACCTGAAACAATGTACCCTGGTTGCTGGTCTACCGCTGCCTCCATTCATGTCTTTATCTAAGAAAGGATAATGCACATTAATCAACATTGAGTCCATCACGTAAATGTGCTAGATTCAGCCATAGAGGCTCATTTTCATCTGGCAGGTCGATGGCATCAAAGGACAACATCTAAGAGAACATATGCAGCACATATTAAAGCACATTTTCCCAATTAAGCCCTTATATGGAAACCCATTAACATGAAACAGACACAAAAGCACATACAAAGGCACAGATAAGAGCTAATAGGCACGGAAAATGTGAAAAATAATGATAAGAATCCAGTTTGATAGTCCAGTAACCACTGTTTTACATGTTTGGATAAAAGAGTTGATAGATGTTATGTTCCTTAGTTCATAGCCTCTGATTTCTGAGAGGTAAAATGACTGTTTTTGTCAAAGGGTTGTTTTGAAGAGAGCATGGTTAAAGGCACTTAAACGGATATCTAGCTTTGCGGCCCCATCCTCTGCTTACTGCCGTACACTGCTTTGTTTCCTTTCTGTTTCTCTAAAGCAGCATATAGGTAACTTTGGAGAAGGACCTCAAACAACCAAACCTTCCCTTAAATGTTCAAACAGATCCCTTTATACTTTAGTCGATTTTACAGCAGAACTTCCCTATATGTATATGTGCATATATGTATATATGTGTATGTGTGTGTGTATACATATGTGTATATGTATATATGTCAATCAACAGGTAAAGCAGATTAATAATAATAATAACAATAATAATTAATAATAATGATAATTATAGCAGATTATAGATTATAAATAAATCATTTAGGGACAAGGGGGTGAGATTAAATCAGTTATACTTCTTCTCACTCCTTTTCGAACACTAGATGTGGGACTGTTTATGTTGCTAATGCTGTTTGTTGTTGTTGTTGTTGTTGTTGTAAATGTCATTTTTTGTTTTGATTTCTCTTACATGACTATGCACTGCAACATTTTTTTTTGTTTTGGAATTATTTATTTTACTTGTTCGAAATAAAATGTATCAATCAATCAATTTAACCTTAGACCAAATAATTAATTTAATTCCAACATTTTTAGGTTAAAATGTCTTGTCCAGTGTTTGGTTATTATTTGCTCGACTATCTCATGGCACTTTCCTTCAGTTCAGAAGTCTGCAAACCAATGGGTGACGTCACAGGGAAAACACATAAACTTGGCTCCAGGTTGCATATTTTAAAGTTTCGAACTGTAAATGATGAATATGTGTCTCTGATCGCTTTATTTGAATTGTTATAAAGGTCTGAAGAGTTTAAAGAAAGTATTTCCTGCGACAAAGTGCAGCTATATTACAATTAATATATAAAATGTTCATTTGCACAGCATTTGTTCATATCTTAACCCCTCATATTCATATTTCAACCTCTTGGAAACAACTAATGTAAGTTTTAAAACTCCGACATCAACTATAATTGCATCTAAATCCCCTCATTAGTTCTGTTGCATCATGTGTGTTTTGATTATCAGTTCAAATAGTGTTTGAAGCACAAACTCTCCACTTGTGGCTCTTGTTGAGGCAACATAATACACTGAAATAATCATCCTGGCCGGGATAAACCAACTGTAAAATATTTAATATCGCTGCAGCCCAGCCGGGACTCGGGAGCCGTGACAAATATCCTCCTCTGAAGTTTCATCAAAATGATCAGCAGCATCCCAGATATTGTGTGTGACAGACGGAGAGATGGAGCGATGGACGAGTGCCGACCCTCGTCCCTCTGTGGGGGGCAACAGTGGTACCAACGGCTAATTAATCAAATTATATGACAGATGGTGTGGAGGAACTATTTCCCCCACAGGACGCTTTCAGATGAGCCACCAGCCTCGTGCTGAAACGGAGCGTCAGGACTCCATCGAAGTCCTTTCATTCTGTCCAATAAGAGAGGGAAGCCTAGGGAGAAAGAGAGAGAGAGAGAGACGGGGGAAAAAAGGCCAGCATTAGTGGAGGATTGGAAGAGAGAAAAAGAATGATGGAAAAATATTGCTCTTTCCCTTTGGATGTGATATGATCGCAGCCTGGTTATATTGCTTTGTGGAATATTGCTGGAACGCAGAATTAGATTCAGTCCTCTCCCTCCCTCCCTGCTTCCATGATAAGGCCTCAGGAAAAGCAGCTTTGGATCGATCCGACGGACAAAAATGGGACGGCTGAAACATAAACAGATTACAGACCTTTGAAACGGCTTCATTTCCAGGCAGGGGACACTCCCACACTCCCCCTCTCCTCCCCCCATAAAGACGAGGACGCCCACCCTTAGTGGCCCTCCATCCTCACAACAATTTATCATGACACAAAATGCATTTATTCGACATGTTTGTATTAGAAGCTTGCTCATCCCTTGTGGAAGTTGTGATAAATGTGATGTTCATAACCTGAGTCATCTTAAGCGCTCAGTTCCAGATGGCTTCACTCCAGGAGAGGATTTGTGTTCGAGAGTTTTAGGGAAAGGTTTGAGCAGGAAAGAAGGATCAGTTGATGGAGATTTGATTATAGGGGTTTACTTTGCATACAGTCTAGTGGAGCATGTTTAAAGATAATGATCGGTCACCTTTTCGACTCCACTTCGAGCGATAGAATTACTAACAAAGAATTACTAACAAAGAATTACTAACCAAGCACTCATATACTAACAAAGCACTTATATACTAACAAAGCACTTATATACTAACAAAGGACTGGATTATCTAAAGCCAGTTGAGTAGCACTTGAAATGTTTTGGCTCTATGAAACCTGATGTACTTATATGATTCTGTTTTCTTCTAGTTTGTATCTTCTTGGTCGAATGCACTTATTGTAAGTCGCATGTAATGTAATCTTTTCTATATAAAAAAGACTGGGCAGAAGCCTAATAAGTCAAAGGGAAAATAATACAAAGTCCTCAATTTTTAAAACTGTCTCATTGATCCCATAAAAGGCGTTATGAGATGTTTTATCATCGAAATGTGTTTTTTTTGCAGCAAATTAAAGCAGACTTTGTTGGGTTAAAGTGTGCCACCTGACCCTTATCGCACGCAGGGTTTGTTTTGGCGGTCGATTCAACCGCATCAATAAGACACAAAGTAAAGTGCAAAGGAACCAAAGGGTGAAGAATGCACCTCAAAGTGGAACCTACCCGAGATATTAGTGTCTCGGTTCTCCTGAGCCGTCGGTAGGTATTAAAATGAGGTTATTAAACAGTTACAATTCACGAAGATCAGCACTAATAGCCACACATACTGTAGTAACAGTGAAATGATGAGTGTCTTTGGAGAGTTAGTACTAACAGAAGCGTACAGAATGAGTTTTAGTGCATGTAAATGGTCTGAAAGGTCTACAATCCCTGTGTTCCCCTGCCTCCATTGGACTCTTCCAGAACATTGTGAAACAACAATGAAACACTTGCTCTTCTATTGCCTAGCGCTCCAACACATCATACGTGATATGCTAAGGGGCGGGACATCTCTAAGCTGTTGACCAATCACAACAGAGCCGGTGAGCTAACCAATCAGAGCAGACTGGGCTCTGGTTTCAGACAGAGGGTGAACAGAGGTGCTGCAGCACAGGCAGGATGAGAAAAATACAGAGCTTTCTGAACATTAAAGCATGGAGACATGTCACAGTAGAGGCTCATGGATAATAGCGATCAGTCACTAATGAAAACAAATTGCACTGCCCAACTTATGTTCTCTTAAAGTGACTGTAATAGGTGGGAAACAGTTGGTGCTAGTGAGGTGCAATTCATGGAGTTATTGGCCACAATCCATTCTTCTTGAAGATGTTTAACTCATGTTATGATCCATGGTATCCTGGTTCAAATTCCTCCAGAGACTTTTTTAGCACACCTTAAATCCACACCTCCTCCAACAACAATATGAGGAAGACTGTCATATCGACTCACACACTTGCAGAATGAAAAAAATTATAAAATCCAAGTGCAAAGCTCAGCATTATCCTTTACTTCCCAGCTTTTTCGCAGTTTATTACTTTTCCCTTTTGCAGCGGAGGAGCGAGGAGGCGGAGGTGAGGGGGGGGGGGGGGGGGATTAAAGCTGTGTAAAGAAAGAGGAGAAAAAACCTCCAGGATTTATTGTGAGGGAACGGCAGCAGGACAGCGTGGTCAGGGCTGACAAAACAGATCCAATATTGCTTCTTTCTGCCTCTAATCTTATGAGTGGTCAGGGAGCGAGGTGATACCGCGGATAAAAGTAAATCTACTTGGCAGAAAAGATTTGCTGTCCTCATTTGTTTGTTGTGTGCGAGGCACGAGAGAGTATTAAGAGCCGGACCTCACTCTGCCCGGAAATGCTCCTTCAATATGAGGAAAAAACACACTGAGAGACAAATTAGGACTGTGGCCACAGCTGTAATGGCCGTATGATGGCTGGTTTGTTTTCCCGGGACAGAGTCCGCTCTTATTTTCCCGGCAGGAAGCTTTTCTACCTGATTAGCGAGCAGACAACCTGCTGAACAGAGTGAGACAGACAAAGAGCAGAGATGCTGCTTTCTGGTAAAGGACACACACACATGGGTTGTGTAAAGACAGCACACCAGAAAAATACTGATGTTGACCAAGTTCTCTCACACACAGAGACACACACACACACACACACACACACACACACACACACACACACACACACACACACACACACACACACACACACACACACACACAGAGGCAACACGTCTAACGAGTTCCCATGGTTCAGGAACCTGGTCACCTCCAGAGATCTCTGTCAACATGCTGGGCCTCCAGAGCCTTCACAGTACTGACAACATACTGTCAGTATTACTACAATACTCTGAACAATACAACGATACTGTGATCATTACTACAATACTGTCATCATTACTACAATACTCTGAACAATACTACAATACTGTCATCATTACTACAATACTCTGAACAATACTACAATACTGTCATCATTACTACAATACTGTGATCATTACTACAATACTGTCAGTATTACTACAATACTGTGATCATTACTACAATACTGTCAGTATTACTACAATAT
Source organism: Dissostichus eleginoides (assembly GCA_031216635.1). NCBI lineage: Eukaryota > Metazoa > Chordata > Actinopteri > Perciformes > Nototheniidae > Dissostichus > Dissostichus eleginoides. The sequence goes on along the minus strand of CM062271.1, from coordinate 6,831,926 downwards.
TGTCAGTATTACTACAATACTGTCATTACTACAATACTGTGATCATTAATACAATACTGTCAGTATTACTACAATACTGTCATTACTACAATACTGCTATCATTACTACAATACTTTACTCCACTACATGTTTTTCTGACAACTTTTTACTTTGACTTCTTACATTTTTAACCCAAATACCTGTACTTTCTACTTCTTACATTTTCAAAACAGGTTTGTTACTTTAGTTTGAATGTGTGTTTGGTGGCGTGATCATTATTATTTCGAGTCATTGCGTGCCTATTGATTTGAACACGATCCGTGTATCCATCATTTCCTGCTCTTCTCTAAAGAAGAGGGACCAATGAAAACGTTGTCATGTTGCGTTGTTCAGCATGGAAACATTCATTAGCTAACAATGACATTATTGTTCTATTAATATAAAGGGAGGTCAGGTACTCTTTAAAACAGATGGTAGCTATGGGTACTTTTTACTGAAGGACATTTCAAAGCCCATACTTCTTTACTTTTACTTAAGAAGTTTAGTCAGTACTTCTACTTTTACATGAGTATTTTTGAACACGAGTATCTCTACTTCTACTTGAGTAAAGGATGTGTGTACTTTTGCCATCTCTACAGGTTTCCCTCCAAAGCTTCAGTGCAGCGTGAGCGACAGTTTCATCACCCGCAGGAAATGTGGCCTGTGATTTAAAGTGACGCTGAAGGCAGCCATTATTCCGTCAGAGTTTGAAACTGATCAGGGCTATGATCGGCCGCTCGCTGGAAAAAGAAATAGAAGCAGAAAAGACGAGTTGAGCGAGATGAAATCCTCGGCGGTGGATCTAATCCTCGCTGGTTCTGTGCCGGATGATGGAGGCAGAGATGGAGCTGAACCCATCTTCCCTTTAAGTGTTTCTCCTCTCCAAACTAAACTGCCTGTCTGCGGCTGAAACTCCTGAAAATAGTGAAGATACAGAGTGATGAAGAGGGGGGGGGGGGGTCACCCGGCTCAGAGAGGGGAGAAATATTTGGAGGCTAAATGTTTTTTTTCACTTACAAAAGAGGCAAAGGGACGGTTTCGAAGCAGAGGGACCTGTTTTTAAGGAGGGGGGGAATACTACTGTCTCCTGTAGATGTTACCGTATACACCGAAGGCTATTTTCACTCTTTATTTACAGGCTTTTGCAAAGTAACAGTAGTTCTTATCCAGGAATGTGATATATTGTCCGTTTCCGAACAAATGAGGCTACTCAGAAAGGCCTCTGATGTAAAAGGTTAAACCTTTGGAAAATGTTCATTAACAACATCTATGCTGTAGCTATTATCTTATGACAATTCAACCTTTGAGTTTATTCCAGCAAGAGGAAGAGGTCGAGATGTATTGATACAATAAGGATACATAAGTGTGCAGGTAGACAGGTACAGGGTCACATTCCTTTAAAGCAAAGCTCAAAGCAGCATAACCAACGGTAGAAAAGCATCAGACTGGGGTCGAGGGGCTGGTTTATCCTGAAGGCTAACAAGGGGAAATGTTCATGATAGGAAATTAACTTCAATATTTCTTTAAAGGTCCCCTATTATACTCTTTTTCATCAATATATTATCGGTCTCAGATATATACAGAACATGTCTCTGAAGTGTTTGGCTGAAACACCAAACAGATCATTGCAGCATCCCATAATCCCCTCTGTTTCCAAAGTACTGATTCTCTGTCTGTTACTTTTAATGAAAATAAGGAGCCCCTCCCCACGCCCCTCTGAGAGATATTTGGTTAACAAGAACACAATGGTGCTCTAGGAGGAGATTCAGGTGATAAGGTGGGGGGGGGGGGTTACCTTGGTTGGTGATTGGCTAATGGTTACACAAGCCAAAAAATCGTTATGACATCACAAATGGCCAAAATCTGATCAGCTCATTTTCAGACAGGTTTTTATATAAATGGATCAGGATGAAAAGAGAGAGAATCTTTTTTCCTGAAACTTTCAGAATCTCTTTACACAGAGGGGACACATAATGGATTTTGGATTTTGCATAATAGGTGACCTTTAATAATCTTTTTAAGCTTAGGATACACTGGACCACCCTTAACGAAAGAAAAGGCGAATATGCTTTTTCCACAATACCTTGCGGCTGCAACATTTACCGCGACACAACATTTGTTTACAGAAACAACCGATCATGACTTAGAAACACACATCATGTAAGTTACAGTAAAACCAATGCTGTAACGTCCCAAAACGCTAATCTGTTTTGAACTAAAGGACATACAGAAAAATATCAGTGTAATAAAGTTATATGATTAATGTTCTGCCAGGAAATGTGTGATATTCAAATATTTGTTCATAGATTTGTCAGTACTTGTAATCCCAAATGTGACTTTTTATCTGTTCTTCTGATGCTGCTGTTTGTTGGTGTGGATTTCCAAGTAGTTTTATTTCTAATTTGCATAATTTCTGCTGAGAAATATTGAAATATTATAGAATAAACTTTTGAATCCTCTCACAATTCGCCAACATATTTCTCATGCAAATGAGGTCCTTGGAAATAATGAGTCTTTTGTTGAAGATGAAGTTGTTCCCGAACACAAAAACATTCTCACTGAGTCACACACTCTTTTTCTTATGCTCTCTCAAAGCCAGATGCTCACCATTCTCTCTTTAGAGAAACAGAAATCCCATCCTGAATAAAGAGATGAAATGTGCACTTGTTGATCTTTCAGGAATTATAATTCAAATGCTTTTTCTTTTAAAACTCTTCTGATCAAGCTGATGGAATTTCCATTTAGTTTTTTCACTTGTTTAAATTTTACATTTTGCATAACCCAGAGAAAACATGTTGTCACATTTTCTCACAACTCACGCACATTAACATGCAAACCAGGCAGACTCTTTGTCAGAAGTAGAAGTTGTACCCTCACACAAGCAGTCACACTCTTTCTGCTTGTGTCGCTTCAGTCTCGCTGCCAGACTCTTAGCATCGTCGCGGTGGAGAAACAAAAGTCACAAAGTGAATGAAGAGATGAAAACCGTAGCAGTCCGCCCACCTTCATCCCACCAGGAAGCTGAGAGGTCCGACAAGCAGCCGTTCCACACACACACACTTCAGAGACTGGAGTGTGTGTGTGTGTGTGTGTGTGTGTGCTCGGCTGAGAGGAGTTCGCTGTCGGAGCTGAAGGTGAGTCACTGTGAGCAGAATACAGCTCCAACATCACAAACAAACAACAAAGGCCAGAGGAGAGGCGCTCGCGAGACAGGAGAGGAAATGTTTATGGCCAGCCGGTCCTTTTAAAATCACGAGAAGTGTTTAACATGCATAATTACACAGATTAGTTGAATACTTGATGCTGATTGATCAATTTGGATATTCCAGAGGTCTGATATTGTTTGCTAGCAAACTGTTGCTATGGAGTATAAAGGAAATGTGCAGTCATATCAATCGGCAGAAAGAAGTAAGGTCAATTTAACGTCAGCTATGGACACATTTTTTAAATTTTCTTCATCAGAAAACACCATAAAATAATTCATGAATACACTTCTTCCACCTCTGTTGATACCCCTGCATTGATGGGATATAAACTGATCATCAAAAGAGGCATTGTTTTTGGCTATCAGAACCATTTAATGGCCATCCGTATTTTCACGGATTAGTTGAATACTTGATGCTGATTGGTCAATTTGGATATTCCAGAGGTCTGTTTGTTTTCGCTAACATCTCTAAGAGGTTAACCAATCACAACAGAGCCGGACAGCTAACCAATCAGAGCATAGTCCTCTTTAACTTTTGTTGTCGTCTAAAAAAAGGTATTCTTCAGTCTTCTGTTGTACTTGTTTTTCACCCTCTCACGAAAACTTAAAATCTGTATTCCACAAAGCAATGGAGGAAATTGCGGGGCATATACATCCAGTTCTTCAGTCCATGACTCTGACCCTAACCCTACCTTGAGTAGTATAATTAAATGCAAAGATAACAAAGAGACCAACTAGCATTTATAAATCACAAGTAAAGCTGTTACTTCATATCATAAATGATTGGATAACTGCATGAGAAATAATTTGTAGAAAGACATTTGAAAACATATTTTCAGGACTATTAAGAGCAAGATATTTTACCCCAGATATTTCTCTCCAATCTTGACTCGAATGTTGTTCCTCTTCTCATTAACTGGCAGACGTCGCTGTGCTGACGGTCTTCACGGTGATATAATGTGACAGCGCCAGCTAATGCTCAGATCCAAATCATGTCCGGAGTGACTCACAGAGCCCATAAAGCAGCGCGGTGAATACACACCGCTGATTAAAGACATCGGCAGCGTCCATAAATCCTCCGTTATATTAAAGGGCAATTTAGTCCCTGTTGTGGAAGCTGTAAAATGCCCAAAATGTCCAATCTCGCCGAAGCATATGTGAGCTGTAAATGGTGCTTATGGCTGACATGTTTATCTGTGCACACATTCAACAAACCTCCCATATCGAGGAGAACAAGGAAGATTGATACATCAGCGTATCTCATTGGGCATCAAGTCTGAGGACGACAGAGCCACGGCGAGCTGAGAGGCTTTTAGTCGCTCAGCGGGTCAAACGGCACTATCGTCACGGTAAAAGGCCGGCGTAAATCCTGCCAGCTGATCAATACTGATCTAAAAGTGATGAATGAGGGCTCGATGGAGTCCATCTTTTCTTCTCCCGGCAGCACGGTGGGGAACATCTTATCTCTCAGTCGAAAGAAGGGAGGGAGGTCACAGAGATACAAAGATCCTAAATATGTTCTGAGCATCAGATGGAGTTACTGTCAGTCTTACTTTCACAGCTGAGGTTCATTGTCCATGCTGGTGTGATCCCAGTGAAGAGGCCCTATCATGCTTTTTGTGGTTTTCCCTTTCCTGTAGTGTGCTATATAGTGTGCTTTAGTGCATGTAAATGGTCTGCAAAGGCTAAAATCCCTGTGTTTCTCTCCCACATACCACATTTTATGTCCTCTTAGGTTATTTAAGAAATTAACAGTAAGTCTTTGGGTGAGGATACATGTTTAAATGCCTTTTTCATAATGGAAAGGTCATGTTGGACCCTCAAAATTATGCATTTTTGGCATTCAGCCTTGGTCATGGATTGAAAAAACAATAATTTTTGCCCTTTTTTTTGTAAATAATGGGGGAATCTGAGAGCTTACGACAGGTGTGAGCTCAATAGAATAGACTGTCTTCATGGAGACCATGCACATCCTTTACTTAAGCAACATGCATTATAGAAAACACTTTAGTAGACCCTCCTCCTGAAGTAATACTACTCTGAAACCTTCTGGACCCAACTCCAACACATAACTCTTTTTGTTATTCATGTTTGGCTCTTTCTGGTGGAGCACATGACCGTTTTGTCTAAAAAATAAGGTTCCTCAAAGTCACGCTGCATAGTAAAGTTCACTTCCATTAACCTTCATTGCACAGACACGTCATTTTTTTCTGTCAATTCAACATTTTCTTTTATGTGCATTTGGGAAAACGCACATAAAAACTGATGATGGAAATGTTCTTTATGGTAGCTTCCATTTTTACAGCCGTTTTAAGTAAAATATGTCCCTTTTTTGCTCACGAGGCCCCACTTACAGTTCACCTCGGAGCCATTAGTGACCTGCGGGGCCTCTGAGGAGCTGACGGACCCTCGCTAACACCATGGGGACCCTTGTGAATGAGGAACACGCTGATGTATGATCAATAAAAGGGACAATGTGTCGCTTCGGCTCAGACGTTACAATGAACCTCAGTTGTTTTTTCAAGTCTGAGTGCATTTTCCCCGAGACCAACCCTCCTCTTCACCCACCCGCACATAATGATGAAGGCCATGAATTGAAGCTATAAATTACCTCCTAACGTTGAAGAGTGTGATGATTAATCACTCCACAAAGTCTCCACTGAGGGAACACAAAGATGTGTCTCGCGGTGCCAAACAGCTTCTCTCTGTTCTCCGGCGATGATTTACAGTGTGAGCGGTGACTGTCGGCATCGCAGAACTGTTTGGAGATGCCAAGCTGACAAAGAGCACAAGACAAAAGTCCTCCTTACCTTTGAAAAGCTGCAATATGGACGTGTTTTGCTGATGACGATGACACTCTCCGGTGCTTCTTTCAGTCGCAATAATGGCCATCCGGTCAGTGACGCACTCCATAAATCAAACAGACTGCTGGTTTGTTTACCCGGAGAGGTCTGAAACAGCAGTATCTGTCCCCGCCAGCTGTTCACTTCCCCTCTCTGTCTCTTGCAGCCTCGGCTAATCTCGGCTCTCCAACTTTCTTTAATTCTGCTCCTTCATTGTCCTCTTCATAAAGAGTTTCAGGGCGAACTTTACCTCTGGAAACGTCTCTGCTATCTCGAGTCGTGGCTCGGTGTGCTCTTGTTAATTCCGTCCCTTCTTCCTGAGAGAGCTCGGAGAATACTGTTGGTTTAACGAAGCAGGGGGTTGTGGGTAAACAGGTTCCTCCTCGACTTGTCTGTGTGTGTCCAGTGTAAACAGCTGGTCCACACCGGAGGCTGTTGTTCACACGGAGAGATGGTCAGGCCTCGCAGGAAAGACTGTTGGTATTTCACACAGAATCATTATTTGTTTTCCATATTTAGATTATTTTCATTGTCCCTAAATATTCAGACTGTGTTGCTTTAGCTCTGAATCTTTGGGTTTTGAGAAAAGCTATCACATGTTCTTTTTCATATTTATTTTACGACTGATCAGAAGAGAGATCCGTCTAACATGGATTGATGGATGAATGAGTGGAAAGAAGGAAGGCAGGAAGGAAAGATGGAAGGAAGGAAGGAAAGAAGGAAGGAAGGAAGGAAGGAAGGAAGGAAGGAAGGAAGGAAGGAAGGAAGGAAGGAAGGGATGGATAGAAGGAAGGAAGGATGGATGGATGGATGGATGGAAAGTGATAAAGATGATAAATAGATAGATAGATTGTATGGCACTGGATTGAACAAACACACGCCTTAACACCAATCCCAATATTATCATTTAACCCGTTGATAAAAGATCAAAGACAGTCGTAATGGACCGCCACCAACACCTAAAAGAAGCTTATCATCAATAATAAACCAACAAGCCAATTCAGACATTACAACTCAGAACCATAATTCGATCCCTCTACCATCACAAATGAATCTCTGCAAAATTGCGAGACTTCCTCTTTTGGTCCGGATAATCCGCACCCCAATAATTCTACCTCCTACCCAACATCCATTCACCCCCTTCAACCTAGACTATCCCCTTTGAGGTTCCTCCCCACTGACACATATTCTCTAAGCACTTCCTATAATATCTCTCAGTACATCGAGAACTACGTTGGCCAACCCCCCAGAAGTGAGTTTTACAATCTCATTCTTATTTGTAATTTCAACATGGATTGGGTTCTGGCTCTAGATGATGATGTCTCCAATAGAGATATTCAAGTGCGACTTTAATCAATGAGAGATGGGTCTGAGGTCAAGGTTGAACCCAGTTATCAATAATAGAGAGATTTAAATCCCAGGTTTAGGGGTTCAAACTGGGTGAAATATTGTGGTAATTTGGTTTGTGCATTGGTGGGAGTCTGAACAAACTCTAACATATCCACAATATGCAACAAAGCAAAAGTATTTGTAGCTAAAGACAATCTGTTTACATTGTTTGTACAAACACAAGCAATGTAAACGGACATACATTTTAATTGTTCATAATCATACAAAGTACTAATCAAAATCATACAGGTACAGCCATTTTATCTTTTCTTGATTACATTTACCTCTTTTATTCATTTGTTTGTTTATTTATCTGTTTATTTATTTGTTGATTTATGTTTTTGCTTTGTTTTTTCAATTAGAAAAAAAAATATATGTTAATAATTTTGGTTTTTGGGAGAAGGGTTAAATAAGTGTAAACTTCTTCCCACCCCTTTCCGGATGTGTAATTAAGTAGATCTTTGTTTATATATAATTTAGAATCAGTAATATTTTTGTATATCAATTTGACACTGCTTATTTTTGTATTGTATAATAATTCTCATGTTACATTGTTGTATTATTGTTTTACACATTCAAATAAATCTAATCAAATCAAATCGTAATACCACTCTGGAAATTATCTTGAAAAACGTCATTTTCACTGGAATGGAACCTCTGAACCCAAAATGGAGACAAAACGCTGCATTTCAATTGACTCCAGATTCATTTAGACCTGGCTTCACAGAGACTTTCCACATTCTGCCACTCATCTTTTCCCCTGGAGCTGAAGCTTCGAGGCCTGGCAGGGCGACACAAGTTGCAATTGATTCAAAATCCTTAGTGGCAAAACAGACAAAGGGGTCATCTATTATCCTCGCCTAGCGTCCCCCCCGCTCTCCTCTTCTTCTCCTCGACCCATCTTTGGCGGTCACCCGTTAAAAAGAAACTCTGGGGACGTCATGGAGCTCGACTCCACTTCTCCGAGGCCGGGGGCTGGGGCTAATTGGCGGATCCACCAGGGAGCCCTCCAACGCCCAGACGCCCAGCCAGGGGGCCTATTTGCAAGCATGTGATCTCTGCTGAACAGGGCCGAGCGCCAGAGATGGAGGAGGAGGAGGAAGAGAGGAGGATGGAGGGTCTGGAGGACATGGGAGAAGAGATTCCCAGGAGATGTGTGGGTGGCAGAGAGAAGAAGAGAGGGGGAAACTTCAAAACTGTGTGAAAAAGCTCTTTCTGCACGACATTTGGAGATATTATTTAGAAGAGGATTTAACAGCATTATCTCTGAATGTCCCTCTGACCCCTCGTGAGCCCATCATTGAAGCATGGCAGTGGAGAGGGTTTCAGTAGAAGTACTCAGATCTTGTACTTGAGTAAAAGTAGAAGTACTCAGATTGTGTACTTGAGTAAAAGTAGAAGTACTCAGATCTTGTACTTGAGTAAAAGTACAGTAGAAGAACTCAGATCTTGTACTTGATTAAAAGTAGAAGTACTCAGATCTTGTACTTCAGTAAAAGTAGAAGTACTCAGATCTTGTACTTCAGTCAAAGTAGAAGTACCAGTTTTCTGATGTTAGGTGGTGATTTTCTAATAAATGTGTAAAAAAAATATGTGTTTCATCTGAGATACAAGTCAAAATGAGATTTTTTGACTTAGCAAGATGATGCATTGTCTAAAAACAAGACCCGATATCTCACTGCAGTGTTACTTCTGAAGTTATTGTGTCTTATATCAGGTGTAAAGACATATTCTGACTAGATATTAGACAAATATGCTTGGCAAGATTTTGAGTGTTAGTAGTGTTGTGAGGCACCTTGAGATGGCGTTGTTTTTAAAGTGTGCTATATAAATGAAATGTATTATTGTTATTATTATTATTAAACAGCATTATCTCTGAAAGTCCCTCTAACCCCTTGTGAGCCCATACTTGAAGCAGGGCAGTGGAGAGGGTTTCAGTGGAGAGCAGACAGAGAGACTTCTGGGTAATTGACAGGCAGAGCCACACTGCTTTGGGCGCTCCGTTACCAGCAGCTCTTTGTGTCTATCAGCCCGACCGATCGATAGTCATCTTAACCCCGAGAGAGAAGGGTCAGGATGGATGAAAAGTAAAAAAGACTTCCTCTTTTGTTGTGCGGGGCAACTCTGTCCATCGCCGTCGGCAACGCTCCCAGAGGACGGCGCTCACAGGAAACATGAAAGATTGAAACCATGACAAAAAGCTAGAATAAGATTTTGTATTCTCCCGTTCACAATCCCTCCAGATTCAAGAGGAAATCCTTGGTTGGGCTCTCACTTTGAGCCTGTCTTCAGTGACCCATTCCGGTCCGGAGGGAGGAGAGGAGCTGCAGGCGTGAAGCCACACTGTGACACTCCTCCATTTGATCATGCAAGCCAATTCAAACTCTAAACCACAGATGCACTCGTATATCTCGCCCTGTGGTCCTTATGGTCGCTCTGTATGTTGATTCTTAATATTTGTATCTGTTGGAAGGAAGATTTTTCTGGTGAGCATTAGCATTTAGCCTCCAGGCTGCTAGCATGACTGTAGACAGCCTCTTGTTGAAGTAAAAAAAAAAGCACATTTTACAGTCTGGGTTGAGAGTAATGGAGTTGTTATTTTATGTATTGATTAACTCTGATGCCACAGTGTCTGTTTGTATTTTAGATGCATTTGAGTGCAGGTGAATCTCTTTGGGGTCTCCATTAGAGTTATTGCACCTTATTGCCAAAAATATTTCAACTTCACAAGAAAAGTTATTGATCACCACTTTCAATACAGACAGGAAGTAAACACTAAGGGGAACACGGTAAGATAAGATAAGATAGTACTTTGGGAAATGTTTGGGTTGAAGCAGCATAAAAAAACATGGCATTCAATAACAATTAAAAGACAAGAAATAAACAATAAAGTAGAACATTTACATTTACAAATGAACAATAACAAGATATTATATTTACATGTATGTGACTGATGGAATATTACATATTAGACTGAATATATAAATGGGCTCTGGCAGTGTTTAAAGACTGGTTAATGTTAAAGAAAAATGTGAACAGACTTGGACAGTTACAGAAAACTTTGATCAGTGCTGCTTTCATTTTAAGTTACGATGCTGTCGCGACCTTTCCAGCTAAAATGTTATTTGTGCTTATTGAGCCTAACTCAATTCACAAAATGTAAAAGTTGTTTGCTCGTTTTCTTGCTGATAAAATCTGACAAAGCATAACATCTGCATTTTGACAGATCAGCATCAGGATGTAGTTATTTCTGCATGCCTTTGATTGCAATCAAATCACAGCAAAATCTTATCTCAGGTTCACACCGCTGTAGTAGTTCATTCAGCTGTGTGAATTATTGTAAATAAACACAAATTATCCTGCCGTCAAAATCATGTTTTTCCAATCAGAGAGAGAACCGTCAATCAAAACAAGACTACAGCTTCTTCAACCGCTGGAAGAAAGACGTCTGGAATCAAGTAATGACCGTTCCTGCACAAACAAAATAACCATATTTCATTCAATAAGGAGGGTTTTTTTACAGGTGACTTGCAGTTGTAACAAAATACATCTTTCAAGCAGAGGTGGGAGAAGTACTCATATCTTGTACTTGAGTCAAAGTAGAAGGACTCAGATCTTGTACTTGAGTAAAAGTAGAAGTACTCATATCTTGTTCTTGAGTAAAAGTAGAAGTACTCAGATCTTGTACTTGAGTAAAAGTAGAAGTACTCAGATCCTGTCCTTGAGTAAAAGTAGAAGTACCAGAGTGTAGGAATACTCTGTTACAGTAAAAGTCCTGCATTCAAAATGTTCCTCAAGTAAAAGTACAAAAGTATTATCATCAGAATCTAGTTAAAGTAACGACAGTAAAAGTAGTCATTGTTCAGATTGGTCCATTTCAGAATAATATATATGATATGTTTTATAATGATTGATCATTAAAGTGTTCTCAAAGCTGGTAAAGGTGCAGCTAGTTTGAATGACTTTGTATACTGCAGGGTAGCTTGTGAATTTACTCCAGGTGGAACTAAAGTCTGATTTAACACTTGATTATATTTCACATCATTAATCCACATCTGTGAAGTAACTAAAGGTATTCAATAAATGTAGTGGAGTAAAAGTACACCATTGACCCCTGAATTGTAGTGGAGTAGAAGTACTAAGTAACATAACATTGACATACTCAAGTAAAGTACAAGTACCTCAAAAATGTACTTAAGTACAGTACTTGAGTAAATGTACTTAGTTACTTCCCACCTCTACTCTCAAGTAACCCTCCCAACCCTGCACACACACACACACACACACACACACACACACACACACACACACACACACACACACACACACACACACACACACACACACACACACACACACACACACACACACACACACACAGTCAGCTGTTTTCTGCTGAGCTCAGCAGTTGAACCCTCTCAGTAAATGTGATGGACAGGAGATAAAAACATCAGTCTGTTAAATCTTTATCTGCAACACTTCACGGCGAGCAGCTCTTTCATTTATTCTGCCTTTTATATCTTTTATTCCTGTTGTGTGTGGCTGTAAAGTGGATTTACTTCTTTTACGGTTCATCTCAGTGATTTTTATTTAGCTTCGTCTTCACACTAACTATTCTGAAAAGTGCAACGCTAATAAAGTTTATGATGTCGAGTTTAGAAAGCACAGGCAGGTGTCAGCTCTAATTTAACAAACCCCACAAGAGTCTTCACTGACCCGCTGATTTAATCTATATTAATGTTCCACTGTGTTTGCTTTAGTCTGAAAACAACTCACAGTTTTACAATGCTCCAGAGGATTATAAAGAAGGTTATGACTGCATTCCCTTTCCTTTAAACTGCCAAGTTATTTGGTTTAATCACGTTTTTGTTTTTTATTTAAACCCAGTGTGAGGGCTTCAGACTGGATTTATAGTGGAATAAAGTGCAGTTGTAGGATAGTTTACATGTACAAAAAAATATATAACACACAACGGGACAGGGAAAACCTCTTAAAGTATTCACTATTTAATCAACTTGTTTTTCTCAGTAGCATACTTGTCAGATTCAGTAAAATTCACTTAAAAACACTCTATTATTCAAAGTAAATGGAGGTTATCATGCTTAGTTTGGTAAATATCTGAGTTTGCATTGAGAGTTTCTTCTTCTTTTTTTAATGTGTTATGCAGAAACATGTCGTTAAACTATTCTACAACTTCATTTTAGTTTACGTCTGGATCAAGCTCCTAGGAAATGTGGCAGAAGTGGAAGCCAATGTTCCTAGTGGCCAAACGATGGTACTAAAACTTCAGTGTCAGTCCATCACGATATTGTGCCCAAATACTTTTTCCCATTGACTAACATTGGGAAAGAGACGTCTGTAAAGCAGCAGATCATTTCTGTTCAAACTAAAGCAACTACCCAGGTGTTATTTTGATAGCACATCTAAAGCAAATACCCAGTAGGAACACCTTTAAAGCAAATTTTTTTAGATCATTGGTTCTTTAAGTTGAATATTTCACTAAAAGCCAAATCCAGAGTCATTTTCTCTATCCATTCATTTGACTGGACCTGTGATGGAAACCTCTGAAGCAATGGAGACGAGACTCAGAGAGACACGAGGAGAGCAGGAACTTTGATGGCAAACACTGGCGGTTTATTTGGAGCTTTGGCCGGAGAATTCACAAGACAGGTGGTGTGCCACGAGTTGTCACAGCGGATGCCAAACCAATTCTGAAGAACTCTTCTGTAGTTCAAGGTTTAACTAGTTCGGAGTGTAATAATCAACATTCCTCATCAGCGAGACTAAACAAATATGGACCCTGAATCTAACTAGAGCTGTCGTCCATAGAAAAGAATATGCGCCAGGGAACAGTAAACTCCCTCATGGCAGCTTGTGCTCTGTCATAGCCTGGCCTCAACAATGCGCCTAAGCTGCCCCTCCTCAATGAACGGTGTCAAATGTTGAATACCTAGGCAAGGCAAGGCAATTTTATTTATATAGCACCTTTCAGCACGCGACGATTCAGAGTGCTTTACAAAATAAAAACATTTAAGAATAGATACAGCATAAACACATTATTAAATGGCATTTAAGAACAGGCATAAAAAAGCAAAGATAATGAAATAAATAAATAAGCAAATTATTCCCTAACAGAACCGAGAGCGAGAGATTGGTGTCGGGGAAAAGATACAGGTATGTTAGTTCTTGAGATTCAGGCCATATTGGCTCTATGAGCAACTCTCCTTTTCCTGAACAGGGTCCCACCTCCAACGCTGTATTCATCCATCCATCCATCCATGGTCTGGATCAGGAGTCGTGCCTGTAGCTGTGTTCCTGCCTGAAGTCCACCTTACTACTTCTTTGTTGCACCTGGAAGATTGTTAACTTCCAATTGGATTCAACTTCTTATAGACACATTATCTTTTTGAACATTTGGACTGCCTTGTGTTATGAATGTATTCTCTTTTTTAATCTCTTTGAGAGTTTTCCTGCGAGGGTCTAAGGACAGACGGTTTTATTCTGTACTTGGAGAGCCCCCTGAGACAATGTGTAATTTGCGATGTTTGGCTTTATAAATAAAATGTGATTGATTGATTGACGATAACCCACCTCTTCAGACTTACCTGTTAAACCCCATCCCCCACACCCTTACTCTCCGTCAGTTCATGGTGCTTTCTGTTCTGGACTTTTCTTTGCAGTGTTTCCAATTTTTAGAAACTGTTTTATATAAACAGATGTTCTAAGCCACACTAATGAGTACCAATTTAGTTTCTTAAAAAAGCATGTCTATATCTGTGGTCGACATTCTCTGCATAAGGTATGGAGTAAGAAAGGTAATTGAACCTAAGATTCTTTACAAGTCTGGGGGGGACAGAAAATGGATTATAACGTATGAGGTTAGTCGGAGATCAGCTGTCCATGCAGTTTCAAAAGTATAAAAGCTGTAAGATATACTTAGTATCTAGGACATTACACTGTTGATTGCTTTGGAGCAAGGTGATGTTTCTCATTATAATACTGTACAGTAATATAATCTTTGATTTCAATCATCTCTGTCTGCGTTTTATTGACTCTGTCTGCGTTTTATTGTCTCTGTTTATCTTTAAATGTTGTGAGTGTTAGAAATTGGATCCACGACAAATTCACTTCATCTTTGTTTGTTTTGCTTATTGTTTTGTAGAGGGACTTCAAATCAAATGTATTATTATGATTATAAATCACAAGCCCTCACACTGGGTTGGCTGGTTCAGGGTTATCAGAAAGGCCTGAGCTCCAGACCTGACGATACGATGTGGCATTTTAATATTTCTAGAGACATGTTGTGATCCCGCTGTCAGAAAGACGCCGTGGTTCGGTCGCTGCTGCCCCAACGATTTGTCCAGACGGCGGCAGAGAGCTCAGACATGTGTCCATCAGATAAAGAGAAGGGAACCTGCTGCTGGCTTTTCTCCGGCAACAAAGAGTCGCTGATAGCAGCCGCCGCCTTGCAGTGTAAAAGCCTCTCTCTCCCCCCAACACACAAGCTCTTTCTTTCTTTCTTTCTCTCTGTGAATCTCCTGAAATCTACTTGTCCCTGCTCGCTTTGTGAGCATGTCACAGTATGTGGCAGGTACCAGCCCCCAACCAGCACTTCCCGTCAGCGGACAAGAGGAGGACAAAAGGAAGACGAGGAGATGTAGTGGAGTCGGAGAGAATGTATCGTACGCTATCCAGCAGAATAGCTTCAGTTCACCTTGCAGCAAGTAACAGGTCACACTCTGTGAACATTAGAAAATAAAGCTGAAGGAGACAGACTGAAGCTTTTATCCTCTCACAGACTGAAGCAGCTGCTCTTTAAAACCTCCTGTTGCAGCACAGTTAGCACTGTAAACAAAAATAAAATAACCATAATGAAATGTAAACACACAGATTGGTCCCCTTGAGGCATATTTAGAAAATAACAGTCATTCATATTGATAGATCATTCCTCAATCAGCTGTTCTTCAATCTGAAAGGGGTGAGCTTATGTCACCTGTTTCCAATATAAAAAATGTTTTTTGATGACAATGTTTGTTCGGACATGTTATTTATTTGTAGAAGAAGTATTGTATACATTTAGCAGGAATTGTTTGTGAGTTAAGAGCTGTTTTGTTTGTTTGTTTCTGTTGTGTTTGGTGGCTGTAATGTTGTTTGACTGGGTGTGTGCGGACCCAAGGAAGTAAAGCCAATGCTAATGCTAATGCTTATTCTAATGGGGATGAACTGAAAAGTCATCCATTCTCTAATTGGCTTTAAGATACTGACTTTTCTATAAAACTCTTAATGGGGTGGAATTTTAATGCAGGATTTGACTTGTAATAGAGTATTTTTACACGTTGTGTTGCTACTTTTACTTAATTATATAATCTGCACTTTTTCCACATGCATCCACACTGTTATCACAACCCAGTCTCACGGCATTTCGTGTTATAGTCACGACATTTAATCTATTGATTCGTGTTCACCAACACGATTTTCCCCTTTTTTTCGTGTCACACAAAACGATTTAAAAGCAATGTATTTCTATTGGTAGTGTGTTTCGTGCATGCACCACGTCTTTTTGTCCGGTCGGGTCTTGGAAGACCGGAAGCTGTGTGGTTCATAAAAACATTTTCTTACTCAATATCAAGCCACGATTATTGTTTTTATTTTAAATCGTATAATGTCGGACTTTTTTTGCTGTCCGCGAGGAAAAGAAATGGGGCTCAGAATACTGAAATCTGTATTTTTAAATCTTTTTTTCCTTGTAATTTTTTATTCTTTTCTAAATAACACACTGTTATTTACTCAACAATAACACACAATTATCCTTGTTTTTATTTATTTGTTTGATTCTATAATCTCTGGCTTTTTTGCCGTCCGTCAGGAACTGAATTTCAAAATAAAGTCACTGGAAACAGACGTAAGCCCATATGGGACATTTCGAGCATTACCCAAGATCCTCAGCTATGGTTGAAGCTCGGTGATTGGATGTTTTAGCCGCAATGCACGTTGGATATGGTGTTTATGCGATATGAAATCCGAAAAACATTTACAAAAAATAAAATAATACTTTAATCCGAGTGTGCTTGCTTTTCTCTTTGAAAGTCATCACATAACGGCATTGTAATACACGGTTCGGCTGCATTAAATATGACACATCTGCCGTAGTTCTTTATTTATAGAGCCCTGATTAGAAGACTTCTGGACAAACTGGAAGAACTGCCGCCGAAACTGAATATGTGACGTGGATCCAATTGGTTGATAGGTAACGGTGCACAGCTGATAGAAAAGGACTTGTAGTTTTTAAAGATATTACTGATTTTCTTTGAATATAAGAATGCAAATACTGAGTTGAGAGAATAGTCAGGGGTTTTGGGTGATGGGAGACACATCTATGGATTCAGAATTTCAATAGCTTACCATTAAATGACGGATATACCTTTCTGTCTGTGATGTTTTAGAAATCAGATAGTAATGTGTAGAAGTAAAACAAGTGAAATAATATAGCAATATCCTGTAAATTATGTGAAAACATGAATAAAAGTACACATCTTCAGATGTTATACATACACAAGTGTCCTACACTAATAATACAAAGTTCTTATGGCATTGAATGCTGTGTGTACCTTATTTGTAACATCTTCAGAAACTACCTTTCCAACTCCTCAACAGTTGCCTGTCTTTGACTGTTGCAGGTGTAGGTTCAAATATCAAAAAAAATATGTGTGGATAACAAAATACATCCGTCATGAACTAAGCTGCAAACTTATACTGGAAAGTATAATTTATTGTGTTAACACTGTAAACTTGACAGTTTTTGTACCCGAACCGCCTTGTGGTTAAAGCACGTTATTGAATTTTGTTGTTGAATATGTTATATTTGATGAAAAAAATATTAAGAGTACATACAAAATAGGGGGAAAGTAGAAGGTCAATGATAGAAATATAGAATAGAAAATATCAAGAAGATACTGTAGTGATCTCTACAATAAAACAGTTTAGTGGATGTACAAAGATATTAATAGGAGGATGTGCAAAACAGACAAACTAATTAGGCTTTATTTAAACATTAAATAATACTTTAGGTTAAGGTCTTCTTTAAATAAGAAAAAAGCTTTGGGGGTATCCACAGATAAATATTAAGCCTGACAAAGTACTTAACGTCTAATATATTGCTTTCCTGCAATGTTAACTATGTTGAAGCACTCATTTTAACTGATAGTATACATATTAATTATACTCTTATGTAGATGGTATAAGAAATGTGCAGAATTTGACAGTTTAATGGTGGAGGTATACACACATATTGAAAGATGTCTTGTAATGCACTGTTGAGGAACCTGCGACCCAAGTTTTTCATTCATTGCATAACTACACCGTAGTTGTGTATATGGTATGTCAATAAACCTTAGAAAATCTTGAAATCTTGAAAGGGATGTGCAAAATAGCCATTATATACAGTCTTTAATTAACTATTAGTAGAGAATAACGAGTAAAGAATACTTTATAGGGATCTGCAGATAAATGTTTAGTCTTCTCAAGCACCAACTATCAAATATCTCGCCTGATTGTTGGCACTTGACAATCACCTTCCCTGAATTTTACTTAGGTGTAACTAAAGTCTGATTTAAGGGTTGTTTATATTTCACATCATTAATCAGAATCTGCAAAGTAACCAAAAATAATGTAGTGAAGTATAACGCGTTAACGCAAACATTTTTTAACGCCACTAATTATTTTAACGTGCGATTAACGCATGTGTATTTGTCCTCGGCCCGCCCCGTAGTTTCAGAGCCCAAAGGCTTGACGTTGTTGTTGTTGTTGTTAGTTGGATGGTGGGAGATTCTAGCGAGAGATATGGATACAAAAAAAGGTGTTTTAAACAGCAAGCCAAGCACAAAGCTGATGCTGACAGCCCCGCTCCTGCCGCTCGCTTGCGGCAGACCACGCTTGAAAGTTTGCCGGGGAGACGCCTGGACAACAACAGCGATAGCTAAATGGGTGGCCACAGCTTAACATTGTGGAGGACGAGGGGGCTGCGTTAGATAATTCTGCCGTGAGACTGGGTTGGTTATCAACACATCCAGCACAGTGATGTGAACCAAACAGGAAAAAATGACAGTGGCTGACCCGGGATGATGCGCTACCCGACAAGCCAGAACATTTATATTTTGGGTGAGTTATCAGTGACTGATTTCTGGTCAACTTTATAATCCTGAACGTCACCAAGTGCTCCAATCCAGGCTGTGTGCGTCACTCTTTAGTGTCGACTGCACATCACAGCGCATTATTTTGACCCACAGTGGGATCTTCAGTCTCATGCTTTGACTGAAGATGAAGACAGAGGAGCGGCATTTCGCCGACAACTGTAAACAGGCTTGTCTGTTTGAGCAACTGGCTCAGTGCAAAGAAGTAGACAGGGTTGGGAGAGAGTGTAAGAGAGAGAGAGTTCCAGGTTGTTGTGTTGAGAATATTCAGGAGAATATTTGTCATTGTTCAGAGGTTGTTGGGTTTTGAATATTCAGGAGAATATTTGTCATTGTTCCAATGATAAGAACCAAACATTTGCATAAAGCATATTTGTCCACTCATATGTTGATAAGAGTATTAAAAACTTGAAAAATATTCCTCTAAGGTGCATTTAGAACAGATAAAAAATGTGCGATTAATTTTCGATTAATCGCGATTAAATATTTTAATCGACTGACAACCCTAATCCCCCTACCACATTACGCAGCATTATCTTCCAATAAACATTGTAAAACTACGGTTATACAGTATATGCTGTATGTTAGCAAGAGTTGAATTGTAAACAACATGCTATTCGTATAGCTGAAACAGGCACAAACAACAGTGTGGTCTTTGAAGAGAGCAAAAGGCGTCCTGATAAAGCTCACAGAACAAATACTCGGAATATTGTATTGGGAAACCTCCCTGCAGCTTATTGAATCCTGCTTTCTTTCTCTCTTTTTGGCTGAAAGCAGAGAGGATATTTTGAGCAAAGTACAACCTCTCATCTGTTTAAAGCTGTTCATCATTACCACTCCTCTCCTCTTGTTTGGGGCGTCTTCTCTCTGAGCTCCATGCATTAAAAATTGAAAGCGTTCTTTGTGGTGATGCAGCGGGGAAGGGAGGGGGGGAGAAAACAGCGACGCCGCTCTTTTGAGTGCTACTCCTGAGCTCTTGAAAAGCCCGACATCAATGAAACATGGAGGGAGAAGGCAGAAAGAAAGGAAAAAAACGAGAAACTGAGAAATAAAAAAATATATAAAAAGGCGACATGAAGAATTTGTTGTCACTCTGTTTGTTTTTAATGTTGAGATGTTAAAAAAAGCTGTCGGAGCGCTGTGGTTGTGGTGAGACGAGCACATACAGTACAGGATGTTAGATCCGCTCCCACAGGAGTCTTACACAGAAGAATAAATAATGAAAAAATAAAAAAGAAATACACATCACAGCTGCTGCACTCATCTCCTGCAAGCAGCCTCGTTCACTGATGTTCAGCTGAGCAAACACAGGCCTTCTGAAGCAGGATGGGAACAAATATATATTCTTATTCTTATTAGTCATATTGTTATTAAGCCTTGTGTTTTAAAACTTGTTTCAACAATAAGTGTTTGTTTAAGTCATCTTGTATTTTAAATGATTCTAAAATGGAACAACTGTCACAAAACCCTTAATCTCCCGTGGTTAATAAAGTGTTCTGATTTATGATTGGATTTTTGAAAGCATGTGCTTTTTACTGCCAATGATGCATTCAAAAACAGTGGGGAATTTAATTATCTTGTTTAAAGAGGACATATTATACTCATTTTCAGGTGTATATCAGTATGTAGTGTCTCTACTTTAAAGAGTCCTCTCCTGCTGATGTTCAGGTGTATATCAGTATGTAGTGTCTCTACTTTAAAGAGTCCTCTCCTGCTGATGTTCAGGTGTATATCAGTATGTAGTGTCTCTACTTTAAAGAGTCCTCTCCTGCTGATGTTCAGGTGTATATCAGTATGTAGTGTCTCTACTTTAAAGAGTCCTCTCCTGCTGATGTTCAGGTGTATATCAGTATGTAGTGTCTCTACTTTAAAGAGTCCTCTCCTGCTGATGTTCAGGTGTATATCAGTATGTAGTGTCTCTACTTTAAAGAGTCCTCTCCAGCTGATGTTCAGGTGTATATCAGTATGTAGTGTCTCTACTGGGACATGTCTCCATGCTTTAATGTTCAAAAAGCTCTTTATTTTTTGCATACTGCCTGTGCTGCAGCACCTCGTTTCACCCTCTGTCTGAAACCAGAGCCCAGTCTGCTCTGATTGGTTAGCTGGCCCGCTCTGTTGTGATTTGTCAAACGCTTAGAGATGTCCCACCCCTTAGCCTATCAGGTACAATGTATTGGAGCGCTAGCCAATAGAAGGGCGAATGTGACACAGTGATGTCACTATGTTCTGGAAGTAAACAAAGGAGTCCAATGGAGGCATTTCAGGAAGAGAAACTCCCTCTGGAGGGAACACAGGAATGTTTGCCTTTGCAGACCATTTACATGCACACAAACCCATATTACTATACATAACTACCTTTTTTCGCTGTCAGTCTATCTTAAAATTCTCTATGAAACTCTATGGAAATTGAACATTAATCTTAATTTGTTTTGTAATCTCTCTGTTTTGCCTTTTGGAAAATAAATCTAACACTGAATATAATGCTGTCAAGATAATGTTAATCCAACCGTTTTTGTAATTGTTCTTCTAAATTAACCTCTTTTATTTCAGAGAATATCCCATATTTTTCAGAAGATGACTCCCCCTCAAACATCTTTTGTGATTTCTATCGCTTCATCTGAGCTTTTTAGGAGAACGCATTTTATACAGAGTCATTGGATGATCTCAGAAACACTTCCATGATCTTCTTTGTTTGTTTCGAGGTTGAAATGTTGAAGTAGAGACTAGAAACTTCTACTGCTAAAGGATGAACCATCCATATCTCTCAGGTCTTCTGGTCTGCTTTCTGTTCCCAGAGACATAACTAAACATGGAGAAGTTCAGTTATTATGCTCCAAATATCTGGAACAAACTCCCAGAAACCTGCAGGTCTGCTGCAACTCTGACAACTTTTAAATCCAGGCTGAAGACTTTTCTTTTTGCCGCTACTTTTAATTGAACTATTAATATCTCACACTGCACTGTACCTTTTAATTCATATACCTTTGTTATTCATGTTTTATTATCTTTGCTTTTAAGAGTGTTATTAAATGCCATTTTATAATATGTTTCTTAAAGGGGACCTATCATGCAAAATGCACTTTTTGATGTCTTTTATACATAAAGATGTGTCCCCTCTGTGTAAAGAGATTCTGAAAGTTTCAGGAACAAAGATTCTCTCACTTTTTGTCCTGATCCATTTCTATAAAAACCTATCTGAAAATGAGCTGATCAGATTTTGGCCACTTTATGATGTCATAACGATGTTTTGGCTTGTGTAACCATTAGCCAATCAGCAACCAAGGTAACCCCCCCCACCTTATCACCTGAATCTCAAACACACACTCAATGTTCAAAGGTGCTATATAAATAAACTCTTCTTGCCTTCTGCTGCTTCTCTCCATGTTTCTGACTGACTGAAGGTCTGTCAGAGTCCTTCAGCTCTGATTCACTGCCATGTTTCAGTCCATCTATCCATCACTCCATCACTCCCCTGCAGTGCTGAGTGCCGGCGACAGAGGGCAATCTCCCCCTAGGCAGCGGTGAGAGGTGGGTGGGGGTCCTGATTGACAGCAGCAGTGTTGGAGGGGAAAGAGGAGTTCGCCTCGAGTTGCCAGACACCCCGCTGAAAGGAAGCTTACACGACGATGGGAAGATTTGAGTACACATGCAGCTTTTTGTCGGGAGGAGAGAAAGAAATCTTCTGTTGCATCTCCTCCACAGGCTGCTGAGTGTAGAGGCAAGATTAAAAGCTTCAGGGTTCATGGTGTCTCTCTACTTTCTCTGGTTAAGTGGGATTCAGTGTTTGCATTTGTTTTTGTTGTTGTGTTGTTTAGTTTAGTTCAGTTTATTTGTTTATAGTGTCGTGGACAGTCCCCATTGATCAACTGTCACAACAACAGTAAATGGGGCAGCTTTAGCCAACATTGCTAATTTCCAGTTGTTGTCCCCGGCCAGATGATAATAGACGCCTTTTTTAAATCACAATACATCAACAGCATTAGTTATAAAGAAAGGATGAAAGACAAGTAGATAGAGGCGAAAGGATAAAAGAGAACAATATACATGTCCCCCCCATTTTTCAAAATCCCGTTTGTGTCCCCCCCATTTTTCAAAATCCCGTTTGTGACCCCCCCACTTTTCAAATGTGTTTCTTTTACGCAAGCGGTGATCGCCACGGAGGAGCACACAGCGTCTGTGTGTGTGTGTGTGTGTGTGTGGCACAAGCGCATTTTGTGTGAATGTGCGAGCGAGAGAGAGAGAGAAAGAGAGAGAGAGAGAGAGAGAGCGCACCAGTTACGGGGGTTGTTATTAGCATCTGGTGCTAGCTCGGAGCTAACGGAGATTAGAAGCTGTTTCAACAACAAGGAGAGGGAGAGTCCTCTCCTGTCAGACTGAGAGGCTGAGATGACGTCAGTTTAGGTGAGGTAAAGGACTCTCTGAGTGATTAGATTATAAACTTTAGTCAAAGTTATCTCAGTGGGACTCAAACGGTTTGGTCATCTATGTAAACAAATATTTCCATCTATTTAATATAATTAAGAAATCATTCCAATGTGTACTATAGGTCAGTAAAAAATAAAAGACACAGTTTCAAAGGGGAGTGATATTTGTTATTGGTTGTGAGCATATTCTAATGTTTTTTTGATTATTGAAATATATACAGTTCTGTTTCATAGGAGTGTTGAGAGCTGTATCCCAATTTTGCCCTCACAGTGCACCAGATTGATGCATTTAACTTCAATTTAAAGAAAGAAATCTTCCCGGGGATGCGAGGTCCACCCACAAATAAAACAGGTTCACATGGATAGGATACTAGATAAGTTTGCACACTCATTATATACACTACACATTTTGTAACACCATAGTCCCTAATATGTTTGTAGAAAGGCAGGAAATGGAATTAAATCGAGAAAATGTTTCATTGCGGAGGACCCCCTGTTTTGTCCCCCCCCCACTTCTTAAACCAAAGTTACACCCTTGCAATCACATAACAGAAACGAGGGGCAACAACATGTAAAACATACGCCATATCCACCACAGTTGTATTCCCATCCTGTTCTGCAAACATCTCATCGTCCTGCTGTGCATCTCTGCCTTTTAATGTATTTTAAATGTCTGCATGCAGGTTCAATTCTGAGGGAATAAAGACAACAACATACCTGAATGTGTGCACAGATGATCCGTTACATCACTTTTTGACCCTTATCTTCAAAATGTACAAGGAAACATGCAAATCAGCTGTGCATAGCCTGTGAGAATAAGTACTCAATGTCATCACAGCCTCTGAATAAAATGTGTTTTAGAGAACACATAGGATACTGCCGTGGGGAAAACAGGACAAAGGCGTCAACCACCACCGCTGCTTGTGATTGGTTCTCCTCTTCTCAACAAGCACACACTCACACCTGGATCAATATCCTGTTTAAGCATGAAAACAATAACTCAACAACAACAACAACTAAAACTCAGGTTGTTTGTAAAAACATAAAAGAGGCATTTACAGTCTCTAAGAATATATTTATTACATATTCATTATTTTACAAAACATTGTTGGTTAGCCTGCAGGATTCCTTTACACTGACTTTGTTGAAAATACAACTACGAGGATTAGTCTGTAATTTGGTTGACAGAAAATAATTTGTGACTTTTTTGTAATGGTTGAGGTAATTGTCTAAACAATAATAAAAACATGTGTCGTTTCAGTTCTAAATTGAGAGGATTTGAATCTTTCAGGCATTTTAAAACTAATCCCTGACATTTAATGGGTGAAACTTTTGATATTTTGAGAATAGGGCCCCTTTAATGCTATAGCCTGATCAACAAGTTGGCAAAATACACAAATACATGTACATATAACTTTCCAAAAGAAAGTATATAAGCATATCACCCACTAATGCTTACAAATGAATCACTAATCTCTTTCTTATGAGTCACTGAGTTACCTTTCAGGAGTCATTTGTTTTGTAATCAAAGGTTTCAAGAGCGCTACCGTTTCATTGTGTGTTTGTCATCTTCAAAACTGTCGAGGAGAGAAGCTAATAGCTTCTTAACACTTTATTATAAAGGCATCGTAGAGAACATTATTTCTATTACTTGCATTATTTAGTGTGAGATAATATGGATTATTATCTTTTCAATCTACTTACGGTCTTTATTCAGCTGTCAGAATTAAAAGGGGTATATTTGCATTATTTGTATGAGGTTATAGGGATGGCCTTCTTTTTGTTTTACTTGAAAGGCGAACACTTGAATCACAAAAGATGAGAGCCGACCATCGACTCGGTGACAAATCTGTCAAAAACATCTAGACACACAGCGGCAAAACAATATGTAACGTGATGCCATTAAAACCTTCCCTTCAGACACCATGACGGACACACAGGAGAGGAGGAGGAGGATGTGAGGAAACGATGAAGATGACATAACACTCATCATTTTCAGACCAGAAGAACTCTTTTCACACTTCTTGTACTTGAACGGTCTGTACACACCAACGGAAAGATTGACAATAAAGTTGACTTTGACTTTTTCATAGTTCTTGTACTTCCTTATTTTACTGTGTCCAAACCAAAAGAACTGAGAACGATAGATGGTAGTTCTTAGACCAGGGGTCTCCAACACGTCGACCGCGAGCTACCGGTAGCTCGCGGGCAGCTTTTCAGTAGCTCGCCGCTCGATTATCGATTATAGCGTAGTAACGTTGCTTCTTGATTTTTCGGCCGCGGCTGGACAATAACGTTTTTTTTATTTTAGAATTGTTTTCTGTCACACGAATATAAAATTGGTCGTGACGCAGAGATCAAGGAACAGATGTGACAGCGGCACAGCGACACCACACATGGAGCAGTCTGCTTTATCCACCAACACCAGCAACACCAGTCCCAGAACCAACAGCAGAATGACCCGCTCTGAATCAGCCCTGTCGCTGCAGCTCAGAGACACACAGCAGGGATTTGTGTTTTTGAAAAACACTCGTTATCGTCATGTCAGGTTTTTGGTGGATTTAACCAAGTCTTGGATTGCAGAGTATGAATGTCCTCTTGCTATTTTCAGTTGATAAATACGTGTGTAAAGTTTGTGAAGGCAGGAGGAAAGCTTCCGCGATCACCGTCTCCTCTGTTCCTCCAAACCCCGCCCCCTCCTGAAAAATAACTACTAATAAGAGTGACAGGCTGATAGTAACCTGATAGAAACGTTATTATTCACTTAATCACTGATTGAGATATGATGAAGCTAACTTAATCTCATACATTCGTGGGATTATGCAACAGTAAGACAGAGAATGTAAGTGTGCACCCACATGCACTATTTTTTTTTTATAATGCTGTTGTAAATACTCCTGTTGTCTGCTGTGTTCAGACTCAAGTCATGTGTGTGATGCCACATTCAGGACATTCAGTGTCCTTTTTTTAACAGAAGACCGTTGCTAGAAGCTGCAGCTAGACTGCAGAAGCATTCATTTTTTGTTTTTGAGGATGGCACAATTTCACACACAGATATAGGGAGGCTAGACCTATACAATTGATTTATTATGGTTTATAATTTAATGTCAAGACGAAGAAGAAGAAAAAGATGGCTGCACTGTTCAGTGTCAATCCTGTGGAGATGGAGGTTATAAATCTCCAAAATCATGTTCAGCTTAAGGCTCAGCAAACTCACAACATTTCTGGAGCCTTGTAGACCCAGAAAACTATAAGAACATTCACCAAGCAGCACTGGAAAGGTCTGCTTTATTGGGCTCTACAGACCTTTGTGAAGCAGCTTTTTCTGACATGAATGTCATGAAATACATGAAATTGGACCTTGATGTGAAGTCCAGATTTTTGATAAGCTTTAGGTATTGCAATTTCACACGTGTACAAAAGTAGCTTAATTCAACTGATGGTGCTATGTGAATAAATGTAAGCGATGTGATGCAAGTAGCTCTTGGCCACTTTCCTTTTTTTAAAGTAGCTCTCAGAACGAGAAAGGTTGGAGACCCCTGTCTTAGACGGTCTTTTTGAGGGACTTCTTTACCCCCCTATTTCAGATGTGGTACTGACGCCGATTGGAGACTTGTCGAAGTGTTCAGAGACTGTAAGGGTTTGGGATTAACCAGAATAAATTAGGGTAGAAAATATAAATACCTGAATGTGTGCACAGATGATCCGTTACATACATTTTTGACCTTATCTTCAAAATGTATATTGAAACATGCAAATCAGCTACGCATATCCTGGAGTCGAGGTTTGTCATGCATTGAATCTAAAAGCGTGTGGTGTGCAAACAAACACTAAAGGAATGCTACTTTTAGGTTTTTATAATATCTGTCTTTATGTGCGGGGGATCTCACATTTTCAACAACGCACGATTTAAAAAAACATAACCAACTTTTTTTATTTCATTTTATTCGTCACCCATCAATATGAAATGCTCAAAAAACGCCAATTTTCACTTTGATATTTTTCCTAAATGTCCCTGTACGTGGAGGAAGACAAATGTGCGCATGAACACAATACACAAAGAGTGCATTGTTTATATCTGGTATTGATTCTTCTCCTATCCAAATCAATACATTTAAAAAGACGCAGGTAATGCAGTGTACTTAAGTTTCGATCGGGAAAAGACAGAATATTTTGGAAGGTGAACAGAAGCGTCTTTCTCTCTGTTTCCTCCCTTTCCTTCATCTCTCCTGTAGTCTTTGATTGATTGGACGAGTCTGTGCTGTGGTATGATTAGCTGGCTCTAATTAGGATCCATGCTTTGTTGTAAACACAGGGGATTAGCTGCAGACAAACACACCTATCAAACAATTAATACACTAATACCTTTCACTGCCATTAAGCAACTATCACCAAACCCTTTCCCTTTCATTCCCTCTTTTGACAGTTCTGAGGTATTTCTTTTCATATTTTAGCTCATTTCAGTTTTTTTCCCCAAAAAATGGGAGAGCTCTAGCCGTTCAGTCTCTCATTTTCTGCTTCCTTCGCTGAATTGGTCTCAGAGGAAACAGCATGCCCCATTCCATTTTTTGTTATACTGACATGCCAAGATTCATTCACTCGCCGTTCATTTCCCTCCTTTTCAGAAAGCCTAAAGTGCTCTCCAGGTGGACGGGGCTGCAGCAGTGGATGTTTTGAAAGAACTTTAGACATGTACTTAAGATAAGGAAGCAATGTTTAATACAACTTTAGAAAATGTATAAAGAAAGCGTAATTAGACAGTATGAATTTAACTTGATTGTGTTCTGGTTTTTATTTCATTTTTTTTTAAGAAGGGGCTGGTAAAATAATCTCTCCCTGCTCCGTTTCCACCATGCGCTATAAACAAAACAAAAAACAACCAGTATAAGTGTACATGTTTTGTTTTAAAATAACTGCCTTGTGTGGAATAAACAAAAACTGCTGGAGTTTTAGCTAAACAATTATTTAAGGTATGACAGTTGTATTTTATTTCCAAAAGAAAATTGAATTAGAAATGTATTTAAAGATCACACCATCATCCATCATCCTTAATCTAACACTGGAGTAAATACTTGTCTTTAGCATCATTTTTTAATGCTAAATTGTTTCTCAAAATTACTTATTTTTTCTTATCCTTATATATTTCTTTTTTTATTTACTTTGCAACTTATTTTTTTTAGATTGTTTATGTTCGCACCACCAGACACCAAAGCAAATTCCTTCCATGTGTAAACGTACCTGGCAATAAACTTGATTCTGATTCTGATCATTAGAACAGAAGCTACATCTGCAACGACAGGAAAAGGTTGCAGTTTCCGTAGGTTTTTACTTTCAGTTACGCTGGATTTTGGGTTAAAACGACATGGTTGCGTTACAATAGGTGTGTTGTTAGGATTGGGGTTAAAACATTTGAACTGCCTGAAACGCCTCCATTGGACTCCTTTGTTTACTTCCTGAACATAGTAACACTGGGGCTTCTATTGGCTTGCGCTCCAACACATTGTACGTGATAGGCTAAGGGGCGGGACATCTCTAAGTGGTGGACCAATCACAACAGAGCCGGCCGGCTAACCAATCAGAGCAGACTGGAAGAGATCAATCCAGGGTCTTTTTAGATTCTGATTGCCCCCGAAAAATGGTGTTAAAACCCCCAAAGTCTGCTACCATGTTTTCTATTGGCTCGATCCAAATGTGCCGTTGTGATTTGGAGAATGCTTGTTATTTTCCATCGGATCTGATGGATCAAACATTGGTAACTATTCAAATATTGTTCAGCATTCGTTCTACTTGGCTGTAGACGACTAACAGAACAAGTCAGGGCCACCCCGAGGTAAAGCAACAGAGAACAATGTTAATTGATTAAAAATATGACTCTTTTATTTTTCCTGCTATCAGGTTAATT
Source organism: Dissostichus eleginoides (assembly GCA_031216635.1). Lineage (NCBI taxonomy): Eukaryota > Metazoa > Chordata > Actinopteri > Perciformes > Nototheniidae > Dissostichus > Dissostichus eleginoides. Next base: position 6,802,955 of record CM062271.1, on the reverse strand, counting down.
AAACCCTCTCAAAGCTGTTGGAGGTAATCATTATAAAAATGCAATCAAACCAACAACAAAGACATTTTTATAAAGTTAAAAATGTCTATTTTGAACAATAATGTGGTAATTTGTTCAAGGTATTTCTACTCTCCTCACGACGCTGTAAGTCTTTTGAATGCAGGGCAGAATTGCAGTGACCAATCAGCTCATTACTCCATGTACATCATTATTTATTTATTTCAACAAGGACCATGCATGCAAATACATTCATCTCAGAAAAGAGAAGAGATGAATTATGCCAGATTTGAGCTAACAGCTAATTTCCTTCTGCAGTCCTACATGAAGTGCATTCAACCCCAAAACCTGCCGCCCTAAGGGAAACACACCGCCGTTAACAAAACATCTCAGCAGTTCAGCAAACAGTGCTTCTCCCTCACTCAAACTACACACATCTTCCCTGGAGCTCCACTTATCATCGCAGCCCCCCAGAGCATCCTCCTGCAAAACTCTCAACCTAAACATACTCCAACCAGAGCGTTATAAATCTCCACCCTGCTTTCACACTCTTTTCCTTCTTTCTTTCTTATAACAAACACCTTTTTTAGTTGCCTACTTTCCAAGAAGAGAATAAGCAATTCCCCCGTTTCTCCCGCTGCTCTTGAACGAGACATTTAGAAATAATAGCTGGAGAAAATCAGAGGAAAGTGAAGGGAAAGGGCTTTAAGAGTGTGGAGTTTTATTTTTACAGATTTGGACAGGTTGTACCTGTGTGCAGAACAGTTATTATTATTCCTTAGTCATTGTCAGAGGCTTCTAATTTAGCCAGAACAGGTGATTCATCAGTGAAAGGCAATTAAAATGCTTATATACACTATTTATTTTAGTCATATAGAGACTTTTTTTTGCTCTAACCTTCATGGAAAAGCTCACAATACACATATTGTTTCACCATGCTTAGAATAACAATATCCATACTGCAAATACTGATCTAAATATGCTGCTGTTTGAAAATGAGTTGTAATATCTGTGAGACACGGTTCCCTTCTTTCCCCTAATTAGTTTCACACTAAGATGGTGACAACCCGAACATATCTCTTCGGTGGGGGGCATCGCAGACACTACACACATATTCTTATGCAGAACATGAATCATTATCTGTGTAATAAAGTCATATCAGGTGAGAAATATAGTTGTGACAGTGCGACGGCATGTGGCTTCTCTTCGAGTTGCTTTTGTTTAGTGGGTTTCTGGGAGTGTTTTGAGTTCAAAGCGGCAGCAGGAGGGAGAGAAGAGAAGCAGCGGGAGCTCGTGAGAATTCATCAGTGGGTTACACTCTGCATGGGCAGCGTGGAAAGAGAAGAATACTAAAAATATACCTGTAATATTCTTTAACCAGCACAATACCCTCATGCACATGTTCTGTCAGGACGGAGAGACAAAGACATTAGCAATGAATTTCAATTGACTTCCTCCCAAAATACGATGAGCTGCAATAAGTGTTAGATATTCAAAGATGAAATTCATGTCACGGCTAATTATCTCCGCATTAATCACACAAAAGAGAGACATCTAATTACCAAAAAAGATCAAAGCTTTGTTGGTTCAGAGAGGGAACATTTAGCATTGCAGAAGCACAGGAAAGTGACCTGGGCTGAAACGGAAAACAGATAAGCAAAGAGAAATGTATACAGATAACAAATAAATAGAAGTGAGAGAGCTGTAAACAAGTTTTTCCAGACCAGTGTGCAGAAATATATTATAGAGCAAAAACAAAAAGTGCAGTTTTCTGGATTGTTATGTGAAAAGTTGTGATTAAGATGTATATATATATTCAGGGAAAGTATTAATAACCATTTTAAACTCAACAGCTACAACATGGATAGTCGTTCATTGTCCCCAGAGCATCATCCCAATAGATTAATCAACATTAAAACACAAATACATAAGAAGTGGAATAAAGTTAATTAACAATGTAAAGGTAAATGAAAAATAGTATATCAAATGAAAACAATATAAACAATATAAAAAATGTACTTTGATGATCATCCACTTTTCTTGTAGCCAATTTTTATTTGGCTTTAAGTGAAATCTCTCAACAACTATTGGATGTATTTCCATTCAATTTAGTTCAGAATGAATTGTGATAACGTTGGCTGTAGAGTGGTGCAGAAATGAGTCCTAAAACTCAGAAATGACTCCACTTAAATCCACATAAGATAACCAAACTCAATTGACCAATGACACAGAATAACAGCATATACATTAGGGTGTAAAACAGGCAAATGTTGGGGCACATTTTAGAACATTTGGTTTCATTCATACGCAGCAAAGGTGTAAAGTAACTAAGTCCATTTACCATACTACTTAGTACTTTACTCCACTATAATTCAGAGGTAAATGGTGTACTTACACTCCACTACATGTATTTAATCCCTTTAGTTACTTTACAGATGTGGATGAATGATGTGAAATATAATCAAGTGTTAAATCAGACTTTAGTTCCACCTGGAGTAAATTCACAAGCTACCCTGCAGTATACAAAGTCATTCAAACTAGCTGCACCTTTACCAGCTTTGAGAACACTTTAATGATCAATCATTATAAAACATATCATATATATTATTCTGAAATGGACCAATCTGCACAATGAATACTTTTACTGTCGCTACTTTAACTATATTTTGATGAGAATACTTTTGTACTTTTACTTGAGGAACATTTTGAAAGAAGGACTTTTACTGTAACAGAGTATTCCTACACTCTGGTGCTTCTACTTTTACTAAGTACAAGATCTGAGTACTTCTACTTTTACTCAAGTACAAGATCTGAGTACTTCTACTTTTACTCAAGTACAAGATCTGAGTACTTCTTCTTTTACTCAAGTACAAGATCTGAGTACTTCTTCTTTTACTCAAGTACAAGATCTGAGTACTTCTACTTTTACTCAAGTACAAGATCTGAGTCCTTCTTCTTTTACTCAAGTACAAGATCTGAGTACTTCTACTTTTACTCAAGTACAAGATCTGAGTACTTCTACTTTTACTCAAGTACAAGATCTGAGTACTTCTACTTTTACTCATGTACAAGATCGGAATACTTCTACTTTTACTCAAGTACAAGATCTGAGTCCTTCTACTTTTACTCAAGTACAAGATCTGAGTACTTCTACTTTTACTCAAGTACAAGATCTGAGTTCTTCCACAGAAACTAAAAGAGCTTCACCGGTTGATTTCGACTCAAAGTTCTATCAGCTTCTCACAATGTGTTTTTATTGGTTACACTTTGATTTGAAATTCTGGTATCTTTGAAGTTCTACTTTCCTTGTTCTTCCAAGTGTATAAAAAACCTTCAGTACACTCTGACCTCATTGTTGGATGCCGTTTCAGGTAGAGCAGACCTGAAGCTTTGAACCAATGAGGTCACAGCCTCTCTGCTCGCTTTAATCTTTGGAGAACACTAAGCAGTAACATTTCTGCTCAGACATGTCTGTTCTGCTTCCTTTTTAAGTCACAAATTAAATATAAAGTGGCCAGCTTGAGTAAATCAGAAATACATTTCTCAGAAGAGCTGGACTCGTTCCTTTGTTGAGGCTCGTGTATGTGATTTTGTCTTTCATAGCTTCAAAATGAATGAAGGTCTCCATCCAGCCGGAGAGAGAAGGAGTTCATCCATTCCAACTTCTCTCTTTTTCTAAATGAACAAACAGCACTCTCCTCTTTGTGAGCTCCAGCCACATCCTGTACAGTCTCACGGCTATGTTTCCATGGCAACAGTGTCCGACCGGTTACACATGGGAAAGCAACGAGAACAGAAAAAGAGAAAGAGAGAGAGAGAGAAAGTTTCTCCTTGGAAGTGCAGACCTGGCCGAGGCTTTGACTGGCATCACATGCGGACCTGCTGACTGAGAGCTTCAGCTTTTTTCTCCGAGTTGCCCTGCAGCAACGACCACGTTCCCATGACAACTGCATCCCTCGGTTCACCGGGTGTCTGCTCGGTTCGCCCCTCGCTAATTCACAAACAGTAATAATCAATACAGATGATGCAACTCTGCCATCAGTCCTTAGGGGGGATCCTGCAGAGCCAACAGTGTGTTAGATATTAATGTAGAAGCAGAAACATACTGTACTTTCTCAGTGGAGAATAAATAAATAAATATATATAAAAGTGAAGATTGTATTTGTTCAGAAACTTGCTTCCATAGAGTGGTGTTAGTATGGGCTCCCGTTGTTCTCGCCATCATTTATTCATCAATACACAGGCTTTTAAGTCACCATGCATGCTATTTTTAAGGTGACCACACATACAGAAGCCCTAAAAAGGTTTACAAGTATGTCTATGCTCCTGTAGTGTAAGCATATATTCCTGCTACTAACTGCAGTATTTTTGACTTTTTTTAGAACATTTTAATTATCCAGAATTGTTCTACTGTTTATATTTGATATCATATTTTTAATAGAATTTTAATTTTGAGTTGATAATTCTCTATTCCACTTTTTAACGTATTTTTATTATAATGTCTGAACACACTGATTATGTAACTAAATAATTTCCTAAATTTCGATCAACAAAGTATCTCTCTATCTATCTATCTATCTATCTATCTATCTATCTATCTATCTATCTATCTATCTATCTATCTATCTATCTATCTATCTCTACATTAAATATACTTTTTTGATGGTGGTTACAGCTTCTATTAGAAAACCTCAAACTGCACCTTCCCATGGATGTGAAGAGAACTGGAAACAGCATTGGAGGCGGGTTCTCGTTCATTCATATGAAAGTTGCTTGAAGCCAAAATTGCCAGACTCTCGAGAGTAAAAGTACCCGACCTTCAATCAAGCCTAAAACTGAGGGCATTTGTCTCAATAGCATGTTTTAAGTTGAAGTTGTCTGAAGTCCTTACCACCAGCTGCTCTTGCAGTAATACGTAGTGTACCTTTCTTACTGTCCTAATGTGCACAATGTAGTGACTGCTTTTTCGTCTTTTGTTGTCTTAGTTATGTTCTCTGTATTTTATATGTCTGTGTTATGTGTAACGTTGCTGCCTTCTTGGCCAGGTCAGCATGGACAATTAGATTTTATCTCAATGCTTTTATCTGGTTAAATAAAGGTTATAAAAAACATTTTTTTTAAAAAAACTTCCTTGATCTATAGGGCACACTTTGGTTTTCCTTAAGCCCCGCCTACTTCATGTCTGGTTTAGGCCCAGTCAAATGAATGGAGCAAAGATAAATGTTGCTTTTAACGCATAGCACCAAATGATTTAAAACAAGTGTTTGTTCTGGGTAGTAGTAGGTTAGTTTTTCGAACAAATGACATCACATGACTGACGGAAAAGTTTAAGAACCACTGTTTGACCGATATGAACATTTGCTTCAATTGCCAGCTCACTTCCTGGAGGCTTCCCCCTACCGAGCCTTCGTGATTTGGGAGGCTTCAACTGTCGCCATCTTAGCAACAACGCCAACGTAACACTCGGCTAGTATAAGAATGGGTCATCATATCTGAAGTTGATCGGCATAGCAGCTACCAATCTCAATAACCTGTGATGGCACCCTCTTTAAAAGCGACCAAAGACCCAAACTAACTTAGGAAACTTCAAGCCATATGTGTCATCTTCTTGTATTTCTATTGTTGGTGATAAACCATGTGGATAGAAGGTCAAACCTACTAGTTATAGGTGTTCACTGTTCAGTATGATTGAATCAATTAATGTTTAAAGTTCAATGACTTCACTGAATTACCAAATTAGTAGCTTCTAAGTTATTTACTGATGTTTGACAATATTTTTAATTGGCCTAAAATCATAAACTTCTGAATGGACATTAGAGATGAAAATGACACAAAAACTGTCAGTGTTTTTCAACATTCTTTTTCAATTTCGGTACAAGTTAATTGTTTTAGTACAAAAAAAGAGTATTTTTTCAAGGCTGTAGTCATGCTTTTATTGAAGTAAAGACCTTTTACACAGTTGTATACAAGCAGTGTTTTTGCCCGCCCTTTTGTGTGTTACCTGCAGATGTTTGATTTAGATCGGTGTTCCTCTTTGGGTAATTGAAAGTTGCAGATGGAGGGATAGAGGACGTCCAAATGGCAGCCGTGCAATTATCCTTCATTGTGTTGTTTGTGTTGGGCTCAGTTTGATTAAAAGCAGTAAAGAGAGATATGTGTGGTGCACATGCAGCTCTCAGTGTAATGGATCAGTTCTACATATGCTTCAGACAGATGATTATTACTGTGTTGTTTTAAGCTAGGTGTTCAGGGTGAACGCTGCCAAACAATTTAACATTTTGTGGTTGGAACCCAGATTGATTTCCTCAGTGGTTTGATCATTTCAGCTCATCCCAAAAACATAATTACAGCCAGGCGGGTTTCTTCATCACTGAGTCGGGTTAATGGGTCTCCAGCTTGTAACTATTCCAAGGAAACCCCTGCTGAGGCCCTGTTCCACCTCTGGGTTTGTTTACATGCTGATATATTGGAGTGAGGATGGTTTGTCTTGTGTTTTTATACAAGTATTCCCAGTACCGGAAGTAAATCACAGAGCTCGTGCTTTATTATGGATCAGTTCATCTGTAAAGTCAACAAATAGGGTGAAAGTTAGTCATTGCTATGTGTACCATATATAGGTCACAATTTGATATAATGATATTGAACCACTCTTAAATCAACTGTCAGTACATAGCCTAGAAATTCCTTCATTATGCAATTGAAGTTAGGGTTAGGGTTAGGGTTTTGGGGAGCCACTCTTGGTTAAGTATTTTAGTTTAAAACCTGTTTAAAAATCCTGTAATAAAACCAATACAAGTTTGTAAAAGCCCTGTTTGGTCTGTGTAAGAATCTTTGTTTAAAATCCTGTTTAAAAACCAATACAAGTTACTAATAAAAGTGTATGTATACACCTGTTGTTTGTTACTCCAACATTAACTAACCTTTATTACACAACTTAGTTGAAAACTCAATTCTGATTGGTCAATTTTGACATCCGAGGGGTTGTTAATTTTCCTAACAGTCCGTTGCTAAGAAGAACAGACCGTTGCTAGGGAGAATCAAGGGACTATGTGGAGTCATATAAATCCACAGAAATAGGTTGGTTAATTTAACGTAAGCTTTGGAAACCAAACATTTGTTTTCTCCCTCAGAAAACACAGTGGAATAGTTTTTGAATATATATTTTTTTATATTAGGGCACAAAACTTTGGATTCATGATGGCTAAACTCTCTCCAGCAAAGAAAAGAAACAAGAGAAGGAAATAGGTTAAAAAACAGAGCAGAAGAAGACAGACAGGAAGTAAACACTAAAGGGAACAGTAGAAGAAGACAGACAGGAAGTAAACACTAAAGGGAACAGCAGAAGAAGACAGACAGGAAGTAAACACTAAAGGGAACAGCAGAAGAAGACAGACAGGAAGTACTAAAGGGAACAGCAGAAGAGACATACAGGAAGTAAACACTAAAGGGAACAGCAGAAGAAGACAGACAGGAAGTACAATCTAAAGGGAACATTGTATGGGCTCTGGCAGTGTTTAAAGACTGTTAAATGGAAAAGAAAGACGGTCAATAATGAAAGAATTTCATTTGTTTTAATTTTTTTTCTTTGTCCTTTTGGATACAGATATTGGTCATTATGAGCCACCAGATGACCACTGGCCAGGTGTCAGCACCATGTTGGGGTTAAGTAAAACCCTACAAAGTTTTGGGCTTCGATTTGCTTTCCAGACATTTTGTTGCATAACATTTGATTATTTCGAAATGTAATTTGTTTGAAAAATCTCTCTTCCTCTGTGACTGTGCCGATCGTCATGTCCAAGTGTGTCATTAGTTTCAAGTGGATGCCCAGTGGGAAGAGGAACAGAGTGTGGCCGGTGCATTGCATTAGTATTCATCATACATCTGTAATGGATGAAATAAAGTGAAAACATATTGCTGAGGTTGTGCTCCGGCCTCAAATTTGGCAATACCAGTTGGCTCCAATCAGGTTGGGTGCGGCCAGACACAGATCTCAAATTTAGTGCACTGAAAACATCCACAGCACATCAGAAGCAATCTATAGAAGCTGTACATATCAACCTCATAACACTGTACACACAACTGTGATAACAAGTGTCTTTATGGATGAGGCTTTTCATCAGATTATAACATTTGAAATGCTCCTTCATCATACTTTCCTTTGACTATTGCTTTTTCCTGCTCCTCTTCTTCTTCAGGTTCTAAGTGCCATGCACATGAACCCTGCACCTATATTATTCTGTTTTGGTTTCGAGGAGACCTTACCACTTTAACTGCCCAACAAGCTGATATAGTGGCATACGCATCTTTATTAGCTCGTCACAGGATTTTACTGGAATGGAAATTCCCAAGCCCCCATCGTTGTCTATTTGGCGAAAGATCTTGTCTTTTTTCTCAAACTTGAGAAGATAAAATGTACTCTTGGGTGCTCTGTAGACATAAGAAATGGCAGTGCTAGATAGATTATTGACATATAATCCAAACAATACCAACCGAAGAGCAGTAAAATAACCTAATGTTAATTTTAACTTTATTTAACTTTTAATTTATTTATTTGTTTTAACGATTATTTTACTGTTTTCTATTTCAGTATGGAATCAATGTGCTTCTTTGATTAAACTTATAGTAAATACTGTATAGTATGTATAGTATAGTGTGTATAGTATAGTAGTCATATCTCTTTGGGGTTGGAGGGAATGGGTAGGGTATGGGGGGGAAGTAAGATCATTGTTACAATTGAGATCTTGTATTTCTGTACTTGTCCTTTTATAATAAAAAAGCTATTTAAATGTTGTTTTAAATGTAATATTGGTCTGTTGTTAATGTGATGTGTTGAGCAATACAATTTGGGAATCACAATGTACAGTTAATTCAAAGCACAGGGTAGTTATTGAGTGAAAAAACAAAAATTCAGATAACTTTCCTGCTAATATTAGCACCCTGTTAGCACCCTGTTAGCACCCTGCTCTCTGTTAACTCCAGGTGGAAGTTGGTTTTGTCTGAGTACCTGAAAAGGAAATCACAAGTCTAGGAGGTTCAGAATGTTGTACCTGCAGAATCAAAACCTCAAACCATTATTTTGCAGCAATACTAAGCGAGTTTACTAAGCTTTGACTTAATAGATCAAAAAGGTATTGAATTTCATGGCATTCAAATATTGAATTCTGTACCTGACCTTAAAACGCCTCCATTGTGAGAGACTCTAAATCTTTCTTGATCTATCTAAACCTCATATACCCTCAAAAGCTGAACCAATGCTTTAACCTCCAAAGAGATGTTCTTCATGTGTTTGTATTTCCACTGTCTCGACTTTTCCCTTCATGAAAGGGCAAACTCTCAAGAGGACAAGAAGAAGAGAAAACGGATTAACCCTGATTGACCCAGACGGTGAAAATCCATAAAGTATTTCAGCAGAATTTAAGTGACACATTCTAATCACTTGATAGCGAGGTGATTATCAGCACTGGACCGCTGGAATAAAAGTTGGTTCCCTAAATGTAAGTGTGTCCAAAAATTGCCAACGACTGTAAGTCTTTTTATATCCGACAATGTGAGGACACTTTGAAGCCGGCAGGATTTCAGCATCAGCATGACTGAGACGCTGCTGCTTTAATCTTCCACATTTGTTGTTTCTTTAATCCCAGTCCTGTTGTTTGGTACTGCATTAACCTATTTTGCTCGGGAGGATCATCACAGCTCCGGATTATCTTTCACACAGCTCTATCGATAAATCAATTTCTGTAGGATGATGATTCAAATACATAAAAAAAGGACATGGTCAAATAAATCCTATCCGCTGCTCGACACAGGTCTGATCTGTGGGGTTAAACTGGAGCATAAGTTCAGTTATTGTTACTTCTTTGGCACAGCACACAGATGAATCATTTCCATCCTCTCTTTCCACAGTAGCTGCTTTTCTGTGGCTTGTTGGATGTTGCCTCGAGCTCAGAGGTTCTTGGCAGCGTTTCTCCTGCGTTTGTGTTCAGTGCCGAGGCCGGTGTTGTCTGCCAAAAGAGAGAACTCCTTAAAAAGGGAAAATAAAGATGTCTCTACACTCCTCAGAGGCTGTGATGAGCTGATTACCACTCAGGAAACGTGAAGTGTCCCTTTGATGAAGACCTTAGCTGTGAACTCTGCTTTTAAACCGTGCCCCATCATAAAATAACATGAACAGATCTTTAAAAAAAGGTTTGCTTGAACGGGTAAATCATTCAAGAACTGCCAGATTTCTGATATGAAAATTGGCACAGATATTCGTGGTCCCCAGAGGTTGATTTTTAAAGAGTTTGATGACCCCATGACCTTTCCCCAGGCGCAATGATCAAGTCAAAATGTCTCTTCTTTTGTACGTGATATTTGAAGAGCTCCAGACTTTGTTTGAAGCCGCTCTCGATGTTCGGAGTCCCAGGAGGACGAATCCTCGTGATTTTGGCGATCCTTTGAGCTTTGTTTTTCTGCCAACATCCAAAGTAAGAAAGAATACAAGAAAATATGAGTCAACTTGTCAAGCCTTAATTTAATCTCTCTGGAGGATATATCCTCCACTCCTCCTGAGAATGAGAAGTTCAATATTTTATCGAGTGCCAAACAAAAAATAACCATGCTTTGTCCTGACTTTGTTTATTATATTTTTGGTTTTAATTGATGAAACTTAATGTGTTTGTGACCCTTGACCTTTCTTCTAGCGCAACCATTAGTCCCAAATGTTCCACTTGAACACAGAAATAAAGGTTCAATCTTTCATGAAATGTAACAATCAGACGATGTTTTACCCATGACCAACTTCTTGATTCAGTTAAAGGAACTTTCAAAAGTATACAAAATATACCCCAATACACAATTTGTTTGCAGTTTTCCGTAACACTTGATGTATATGTTTGGAATACTCCACTTGTGACACTGTTCCCAAAAGGATTAACAACCAAAGGAAAGGATATTCCAACCCCGGTTTATTATAGTTATAGATAGAAGCGTCTAACAAGTGACATGTAATGTAATGTATCATTGCACCTCTATGTCCACCATTAGTATAAACTATACTTGGTGCTGTATATTTTGTCATTTAACGTACACACACACACAGACTGAAGGTTAATTATTTGTGACAACTCCTCCACTCCTCTCTCACCGACACAAACTGCTGCCTGCACAAACACATTGAGTTTCTTTATAAAGAAACACATGACACTGCAATTCCCTGTTCCTAAGTAGTCTAAAGTAGAGAGGTTGCAAATCTCCCACAATGCACGGGGCAAAGCTACTTTCATGTGAGGTTAGTAAACACAGTCTAGAGTGGAGGGAATTACAGTTATCTGTCAAATGCAGATCCTTTGATGGAGGGCCTAAGTGCTCGTGGATCTGAAGGCAGAGGAAGGAGGGTTTTAAGCAGGGATGCATAGAGCAGTTTAAAGTGCCAAAAAGATGAAATGCAGCCTGCTCATTGGTCAGATCGGATGAAATGGAAGCAATGGCCATTTGTCCTCTTCACTCACATCAGGCATCAGTCATGCCGACGACTCTCATCTTTAGCTTTTGATGTGAACTTTGAGCATGTTGTTCCCTCTGTTGGGTTGTTAATGAGTCCACTATCCAGCGTACACACTTAATATTACTGCCATGGTTGTTGTTAATGGAAAAACACTTTAGTTCTTATGCTGACATATTTTTTATCCTGTGTCATTGTTGCTATTTGTGACCAGATGTCAATGTTTTGATGTTTGAATAATAGGAAAATGATTCCCTCTGAAAACTGAAGCATCAAGTTGGAGCCACGGCTTCAAAAGTTGGCAAAAAATATGGGTTTTGGTCTTTGTTGTCAAGCAAATACATAGAGCAATAAAACAATCATACAACACATCTTATTGCTGGCATCTTTGTTGATTTACAATACAACGTAAAGCTCCTGAACACGCTGAAGTCAGAAGGACGACCTCCCAGTTTGGAAGATAGGACCATCAGAGAAGCAAGTGAATGCACCATTTTCTTCCGAGGAGGTCTGCACTCTCCTAATGTCATTATTTGTATTATTGTTATGCAGGTTGTGATACATGCTTTGTAAATAAACTGATTATTATTCATTATGCAGTGAACAGCATCCCCTAAAGGCTACCGTAAAAGAAACAGACCTACTGTGTCAATATCACATATGTACAAATTGTTGTAAAAAGCACATTATTTATGAGACTCAAGGTATAAAACTGAAGGATAAAGCTGGAAAGCACTGTTGGGGCTGTTTTTCATCTGAATAGAAGATTATACCATATTCCAATGTTGTTAGGCTCTAAGTCAAAATCTGTTTTAGCATTTTCTTTCTCATTTATTTATAAAATATTCAGGTAGCAGCCTCTGAGCCTGAGCTGATTGTCACTTTTGCCAGTTGCAACAACAGCTGTCACTGGCAGAGTTTAACAGCTGTAGCTAATTAACATTGATTTCATAAGAAACTTAGCCAGAGGAGAAAATGAGCCCCTGCCGAGTTTCAAATCATCAGAATCTGTGAAATGTATTTTTAAAGTGATAATCATAAAGTTTCACATCCAATTGTTAATGGGCATTCTTTTGTAATAGGCATTTGGTATTATATTTGGTATACATATTTTGGGAATCGTATGTTTAAAATGAACCTAATGTCCCCACCAGGTGACATGGATTGTATATACTTCATATCAAATGCAAAACCTTACTGAATGAAGTACTGAATAAAGGACATGAGTTCAAACCTGCTATAGAGAAAGAGACATATTCATGCAAAGAAAAAGGTCAGAAACTTTCTTTCAACTATATATAAATGACAGAAACCATATGTTCTGCATATGAATGTGACTTCACCGTGTGCATTGGTTTATCACCGGCTATAATTACTGCCATCACTGCCTTTCATAAAGCATACATCTCGTCTCCACGTTTTCGCACGTCGTCAAAGTCAAACTGCAGTCTGCTGCTCTCAGGACTGAGTGTTCGAGGGTTCATACAGAGCTGGAAGAAAAACCTTCCTGTGGGCAGCTCCATCTGCTCACAATGATCTGCAAAAGCCTTGAAATTACAGACATTAGTCACTGGGAATGATTTTAAAAGCAAAGTCATGAGCGTTTTAGAGCCCAAAATGGCCATGTTCAACTGTTGTAATAAGCCGTTTTGGGGGAAATTGTGTGTCAATTATACTTCTTTTCATAGATGTATTTATCCCTCTTCAGTGTTTGTGTGTGTGTTGGATCTGTGTTAGTTTGTAGATCAATTCAGCAGCAAGCACTGCGCTACAACAATATGTCAGTCAAATATTACAGAAGATATTCAATGTAAAGGGAAGGGGAGAAGAAGGGTGTTTCCTTTTCTAACTCAATATGAGCCCCCATATTGAATCAAAGTATGATTTAAAGATATAAGGAGAGGACAGAAGAAGGGTTGAAAGGTTGAATGAATGTAGAGAGGAAAGGATAAAGGGATGTAGGAAAAGAAGGATGTAGGGAAGGAAGGATGTAGTAATGTAGTGATGAGGGGGTCAAGGTGATGTAGGGAAGAAGGGATGAAGGTTTGAAGAGATAAGGAGGTAGTGATATAGGGGAAGAAGGATGTAGGGAAAGAAAGATGTAGGGAAGGAAGGATGTGGTAATGTAGTGATGAAGCGGTCAAGGTGATGTAGGGAAGAAGGGATAAGGTTTGAAGAGATAGGGAGGTAGTGATATAGGGGAAGAAGGATGTAGGGAAAGAAAGATGTAGGGAAGGAAGGATGTGGTAATTTAGTGATGAAGGGTTGAAGCGATGTAGGTAAGGAAGGATGTAGTAATGTAGTGATGGAGGGTCAGAGGGATGTAGGGATAAAAGGTTGAGGTATGTTGTGAAGAAGGGATGAAGGGAAGAAGTAATCTAGGGAGTGAAGGATCAAGGGATATAGGGAAGGACTGTAGGAAGGAAGGAATGAATGAAGGGTCAAAATGATGTAGGGATGAAAAGTGGAAGGGATAAAGAGAGGGAGGGATGAATGGTCACAGTGATGTAGGAAAGGAAAGATATAGGGATCCAGGGAGTGACGGTACATCCACACGGCAGCGTCACGTGCTTCAACGGAGACGCTTCCCATTCACTTTGAATGGGGTGACGTCACGCTTTGCCGAACTGCATTGTGGTTCCGTCGCTTTGCCTCCGTTGCTCGCTTCGAAAGTTGAGAAAAGTTCAACTTTTCAAGCGTCGATGGAAGCGCCAGCCAATCAAATCATATGCCAGTACAAGCTCTAGCCAATCAAACCGCATGCTTGTGTGTCCGGGGCAGGAGATCAATATGATTGGTTGTTGGTCGCACGCCAGACACGCCCACCGGCAAGCTTCAACGCGACGCTGCCGTGTGGACGGACCGTGAGGGATAAAGGGTTGAAGGAACGTAGGGAGGGAGGGACGAAGTAAAATAGGGAAGGAGGGATGTAGGGATCTAGCGAGTGAAGGAAGAAGAGATCTAAGGAGTCAGGGATGTAGGGATGTAGGAAAGGGATTTAGTGAGGGAGGGTAGTATGGATAGATGGATGAAGGTAAAGATCAGGTAAGAGTGGAATGAATGAAAGGGAGTGTGGGTTTTAAATTCATAGACAAACGAGGCCGGATGTATGGACCAGGTATTAGAAGCTTATCAGGTGATGAGAGGTGGGGTTGAGGCCTTATTAAACTAATTGACTTCATACAGTTCAGGCATTCTGGTTACATAGAGTTAAATAGATCATAATATGAATCAGCATATTTTCCTCTTACTGCCTTCAGTCTAACTCTAACTCATCAGTCATTTAGCTATTTCACCTCCAAATTATCGCGTTTCCTTTTGAGGGTTCGAGACATTCGTAAAGTTTAACAGTACATTGCTAAGAAAACTGAGAGGGAAGGAAGCTGTCCTAAAAATCAAGCACAAACCAGCTCCCTCATTACGGAGCAGAACGTTTCCTACTCGAATGAACAAACACACACTCACACACTCAGCAGCCCACTGTGCAAGGCTCAAAAATAGTCCCTTCGGCATGAAAAACAACTGCTATTTATCATACAGACTCACCATAAGTGAGAATAAGCAATTAAAATATCTGGGTCAGAGCCTTCTGAGATAGTGCTTACACTAAGACACAGCACAACCATTCATCACAAGAGAAGAGGAAGAGGAGGAAGAAGAGGAGGCAGAAAGATGTCTCCTGCGCTACATCTGAATCCGCAAACAATCAGCTGGAGAAGTGTGTGTGTGTGTGTGTGTGTGTGTGTGTGTTGTTAGCTCTGTCTCGAGGAGTTATGTTCTCTGTTGCAGGTAAAGTGATATGATTGGCCAGAGCAGGCTTGTGGGCGGGCCTTATGTGAGACTGGCTGTCAGGTAAACTCCCTGTGATACAAAATCACTACATTTGAAGGGAATAAAAAACCTTTGAGTCACATGACTAAAGTTCTTGCTCCTTTCCAAAGTTGCTGTGTGCATGTCTATGACATCTTTCCTTCTCTTGTTCTCTTTTTCCTTTTGTTTACTAGGGACAGTTTAGTCATAAAGAGTCTTCTGCTCTCTACAAATATAAAAATGAATATTAAAAAAGTATTCATGGTGTTTTCTGATAGAGAAAACTAATTTGTATTCTCCACAGCTGACGTTAAATGTACCGGACTTCTCTCTCTGGGGATTAGAATGACACACATAGTCCCTTGATCCTCCTTAGCAACGGTCTGTTCTTCTTAGCAACAGTCTGTTAAGGAAAATGAACAACCTCCGGAATGTCCAAATTGACCAATCAAAATCAAGTATTCAATTAAGCCGTTTACTAAATGTCTATAACAGCTAAAGGATGGTCAAAAGATTCCTAAAATCTTAGCTGATGTTGAAAATGTGGGAAACTTCACACATAAAGACATGTAATTACAAATGTAATATTAGTTGTAAAGGGTTTTGAGAGAAACAATCCTCCAAATTCTCCAAATGGAAAATATTGTAAAATACTTTATTGTATTCATTTGATTGTATCTCTTCTTTAAAAATATATAAAAAATAATAATATCTTGGGATCAAATGTGACTTTAGAGTAAACCAACATGGCGGACGACAGGAAACCTACCAATCTTTTATTGGCCTAAATAAGGGACAAGTTTAAACATGATAGAAAGGTGAGCAATTATTCGTGTAACCTGCACAACACACACGGCTGTCCTTAAAGCACTTCCAGGGTTTTGAAGAGTGTCCAAAAGAGGCATTTCAGAAGGAATCTTCTTCTAGAGATTGTGAATGAAACAGACGCAGAGCCACGTCTCTCTGACAGCCGGTGCAGCCACAGTGGATTAGGTGACGATAAAAAGAGGATCAGAAATGGATCAATCTTCATACAGCCGATACAGATCTATTAGAAAAACTTGTTCGTGAACGCGCTGGATTGCTTTGGGACATCCCCAGTCAGTTGGTTTACAGATGGAGAAGATACGACAGGCTTCATTAACAAGACAGGAGGCTTGGTTGGAAACTAATAGAAATCGATGTCCACCAAAGACTGTCAGCTGCTGGGAGGAACACTGACTGTGTGACTGAGCAGGAATATAAAAGACTCACTGACATATGTATTATTTCTGGGAGCCAGGGCCGGGTCACATCATGAATGCTCGTGTTTACCTTAGGACGCTAACAAGCTAAAAAGAGCCAGTAGCACAGCTTCTAAACAAAGTCAAAGTGCACCACAAATGAAACCAATCTAACCTGAAACATTTAACTACAAGTGCTGGACTCCGGTGTGAGCGGGATTTTAATCAGTGAGCATTAATTCATTTAATTGGCTGTTGGCTAACCGCTGCCCATAGTTACTGTTGCTATGACGGTCAAGCTGTGCATTCTAGCAAGACACATATACAGTAATTAAGACTTCTGTTGCAGATAAACCAATCACAATCCTTTCATTTCTTGAACAAATGGGATCCTTGCTTTCTGACAGAGAAGGCAAAATACGTTTAGTTTTTTTCAGCAAAGTGATATTTAATTGTTGCTGACATTAAATGAAATGTTTTACATCAAGATCCAAATTGAATAAAGACTTTTTTTCTGTGAAATTCCTATACTTTAGTTCCTGTTTTTGTGCATGTTGTGGGGCATTTTTGCCCCTCTATCATATTCGCCCTAACCATTTGGTCATCAGTTGGCCCAAGTAAAGAACAGTTTAAAGAGGCCCTATTCTGCTTTTGGGGGTTTTACCTTTCCTGTTGTGTGTTATATAGGTTTGTGTGCATGTAAATGGCCTGCAAAGGCTAAAATCCCTGTGTCTCCCTGCCTGAAACGCCTCCATTGGACTGCTTTGTTAAATTCAGGAACATTCTGACATCACTATGTAACACTTGCGCTTCTATTGGCTAGCGCTCCAACACATATACGTGATAGGCTAAGGGGCGGGACATCTCTAAGCGGATGACCAATCCCAACAGAGCCGGCCAGCTAACCGATCAGAGCAGACTGGGCTCTGGTTTCAGACAGAGGGTGAAAAGAGGTTCCGCAGCACATGCAGTATGAGAAAAATAAAGAGCTTTTTGAACATTAAGGCATGGAGACATCCAGTAGAGACACTAAATACATTTCTTAAAATAACCCATTAGTCAGTTTAAAACCAACTTAATCGCATACAGTAAAGATTTGTCAGTAAGAGATTACTGAAAGAAAGCACATGATTTTACATTCTCATTAGAACTTATTTTCAGGGTAATTTGTCACATCCTCTGAACTGAACTTCATTACCTCAGTGTGGGAGGACTGAAATAGTTTAAATAAAGGATTAACAGAGAAAAGAGACTACCAGAAGTTATTTGCTTTTGGCTTCAAACTCCTGCATACTTTTTATGTAACATTTTTTTCTACACAGATCTTCAATTTTGCTTTGTTATGTTGCCGTTTCTTTTTTCAGTGAATTTCGGTTGTTTTTTATTTAATCTATAGATATTGAATATTTTCCAAGCCATTGTTATTTTTTTTTTTTTAACAAGCTGACACTCACAGCTTTCTAGTCAGAGAAAAACAGATGCCAGCCTCCCACAAGCCGAGATCTGGTAAACACACCAACCTGACACCACCTACAAAAACTTCTTATTAAACAATGCAACTTTATCAGCCACCCACGACTAACGTGAAAATATTCATAACTGTGATGAGAGGGGTAGGGGCGAGGAACAGTGAGTCAATGGAGTGAGCAGACAAACAGTACACAACAGAAGACAGAAAACTGCCGACACTGCACTTAAAGTTAATGTGCTTTTTATAATAGAAACACAAGAGGAGTCAAAAAGTCAGATCAAATATGTCCGTGACCCCTGAGTGATGAGGCTGTTTTTCCACACTGCTGAATACACAAACTGTCCTTTCAGAGGGTTTTTGAGTGTTTGTGAAGAACATTGTGCTGATAGAGTTATTATAAGAGACAAAATCGGGTTGTATTTTCACCTCAAAGCTATAAATGTTCGCATAAATTGAGCATTTTGTTACTGCATGCAGATGGTTTGTTTGGTTGTTATGTACTTGGCTCTCTGCTCCTCAGACCTCAGCCAATGAATCAACACAAAAAAGGGAATGGTGTTTGGTTTGTGTGGCGGAGCTGTTGAAATGGACTGATGTTTCTGGAAGGAAGAGCTGATTCTAATTGAACATTGGGTTAATATGGTTGATAGGAAATAGTTAATTATGTACACATCTAGCAGTTACTTAGCCTTGGTGCCAAAAACGAAGTCTAAGTGCAGAGGGGATCGTGCTTTCTCTGCTGCCGCCCCTACACTGTGGAACGACCTGCCCTTGTTAATCAGACAGGCTCCCACACTGTCTGTTTTTAAATCCCGTCTTAAAACCCACCTCTTCTCCTTAGCATTCGTAAACAAGTAGATTGTTGCTTTTATTTGCTTTCAGTGGTCTATTGTTTTTATTATATGGCTGTTTTTTATTTGTTTTTAATTGTTACGATTATTCTGGTTTGTTTTGTGTTTGTCTCTTTTAGTTTAAATTATGTTTTCTGAGCTGAGCTGTGTGATTTTATATTTTATATCTCTCTCTGTACAGCACTTTGGTCTGGAGGTTTTAAAGTGCTATATAAATAAAGTTGGATTGGATTGGATTGGTGTTAGTATTAACCTGACAGAGCCCAATAGTGTGGTGCAGTTATAACGTATTTGTGTACGCCAACCAAGCCGAAATAAGCATCGCAAGAGTTTCCTTGACAAAAAGCAATGGGATTTTTTCATTGGATTTCAGTATATTGTGGAAAATAAGCTCTATGGCCAACACATGTCGATGATACTTACAGGTTTTGTTCAGACGGATAATCTCTACATATTAACACCACACATCCCAAATGCAATCTTCAAAAATATTCAGCTAACATAATGCTATAAATGAGCTACAGTACATTACATGATACTTGTTAGACGCTTTTATCCAAAGCGACTTACATACTCAATACTGTGGGCAATCCCCACAGGAGCAATTTGGGGTGAGGTGTCTCAGGGACACAACGACATGCTGACTGCAGTGGGGTTTGAACCTGTGACTCCCTGATCCCAACACCTACGCACAGCCCACTGCGCCACACGCCTCCTACATCAGGGCCGCATGGGTGTTCTTCACCATCGCTAAGCTAAAGGCGGCTAATCCTGGGCGTGATGATGTTTAATAGTTTATTTAGTCACTTGTTAGCAACCGCCATTTTATGACACATAGCAAGTTCCGACATTTACAAATGTGGTAATTACTGATGTATTTTATGTTGTAGAACAAAAAGGTGGACATGTCTTACCTTATTGCAGACTTCCAAACAAAAACACATCCAAAAACATTGACTTTAAGACGAGGGAGTGGTAAAATGCTACCTCTTTCCCAGGTTTTAGGACAGATCCCTAGAGGAATATCTGCCTCTTCAGCAGCTGAATGCTCAAATTTGTTTACCAGATGGTTAAAAAATCTGTCTGCCTTCTTAGTAATGTGGTTTTTTTTTTACATTTTCCCTAAAAAAAGGCAATTTCAGCTGTTAGATTGAACCTGAAGTGTCAAGTTGTTGTTCCGATAGATGACCAATTATCTTATTTATTGTCTGTACTGCCACCAATCTGTTTGTTTTCAAATATTTTCTTTTGATTTATTGTTTCTGTTAAATATGAACCTTAGCTGCATTCAATTTCTGTTTACTTTCCTTTTGATGTCAAAAATCCTTCAATGTCAGCTAACATCATGTTATGCGAGTACAAC
This sequence comes from Dissostichus eleginoides, assembly GCA_031216635.1. NCBI lineage: Eukaryota > Metazoa > Chordata > Actinopteri > Perciformes > Nototheniidae > Dissostichus > Dissostichus eleginoides. Next base: position 6,782,758 of record CM062271.1, on the reverse strand, counting down.
TTTACAAAAGTCGTAGATAAAGTTGCAAAGTGCAAGGAGACAGAATACAGCTGCTCTTCCGAGGTAACGCACTAACAGATTGTTGGCAAAGTAGATCACTTTCAGAAGTTTTAAAAGGTTTTACTTTCCAAACATTAACCCTCTAGTGAGCAAAGCCTTTGCAATAAGTTTGCAGGGCAAGCAGAATATTACATTTGTAGAGATAGTCTGTACACTTAATATTTAACCCACACATTCACTTATCTTTATTTTTGGTTATGAAAGATATAAATGATCAAAGATTTTGGCAAAAATGTAATGACAGATGGAAGTGTCACCATCTAGCCAAGATGGAAAATGAAAGGGATAAAAAAGATTAAGAATCAAGGAGCCGCTCCAAGTTTTATTCTGCAAGCAAAAGTAATGATTTAAGTTTTACTGAAACAATAAATCATCACGGGGCGCTGTTAACTTTCGTTTTTTTTCTGAAATATTCCTCTAAATTTAACCTCAAAGCATCAGCGTTTTAAACAGAGGCCTACGGGCAGCCATGTTCTTTTCACATCACAATAGGATCAGCAACCGTTGATCACAAACGGCCATTTTATGGATGGATTTACGGATGAATATGACACAAAGGATGAAAGACAAAACATTAGAGGTTGAAACATCTGCCGAGGTTTCCGCACTTCCAGCTTTCAGGCCTTGAAATGTTCATCGAGCACTGATGCTGATGCTATAGCTCCCACATGGTCCAGCTTTATCTGCTTCCACACGTCCCCTCTGTGCTAATAATCCTCCTGCACTTAACGCTGTGGGTTTATGGATTACATCAGAGAGGGGAGACCTTTCCAGGACTCAGATGGAGGGTTTAAAGTTCAAGCTGTGCCGTCCTCTTCCTGTCACTCAGGCTTACAGTACGTCACAGGCATAGACCAGATGTGCGGGCAATGCTTTCAAAAAAATAGACGCAGCGCTGTCACGATCTATTCTGCCCGACAATTAATATTATGTTATTCTCTCAGGATGTACAGGGAATGTATTGATCCTGTGACAAACGAAAGCCATTAGTGAAGTTCTGCATTTCAAAGGCAGGAGATGAAAAGTGTGACACGTGTAGTCTCGGCGTTGGTCCAGGCTGATTAAAGGCTTCGTCTACTCAGACAGAGCCAAGAATCAAAAGAACAGAAATCCCATTGTCTCCCAGCAGAACTGTCTGCCGCTGAAGGTTACTATGGGATGGATGAAAGGAAAACTGAAATACCTAATGGGTACCTTGGTAACAAGACTAGCAGTTAGTGTGTCATCAAATGTAAAGAGAGCTACTTTTTGGAAAGACAGATTATCCCTTCGCCGTGAGTGTGATGTTTGATTAATCGCCTATTACTGGCCACTTTCGCCATGAAATATAAAAGCCTTGGAGATATTTTTAAAATGTATTAGGCCCATTTCTATTCACCAGATTATGATGTCTTTTTGAAAGTTTAGTCACCATCTTTTCTTTCTTTTTAAGCCCTTCATTTGTCTACTGGTGATGAAATATTGTGATCATGGTCTCCAGAGGATAAATATTCATGTTTTTTGTTGTCCTGATGATGAAGAGTAATGATGTGTGACCCCTTTTGGGGTAGGACACAACATATGTCATATTTCAAAATGTTGTTTTACATACATTTTGCAGATCACATTCATGTCCCTCAGAGGATGATCCATTATAATATGATTTTTCAATATTTAGCTGTGACTTTTTCTTCCATGCCTCCATTAGTCCAACATGTTTACCTGAACCTTTAACACATGACAAGGCATATTCATGCCCCCAGAGGATCAACCCCTTCACAGTTTGGTCACTATATGAGCTTTCCTGTCCCTCAGGGGATGACTTATTATTAACTATTTCAATGTTCAGCTGTGAACTTTGTTTCCATGTCAATCAGCCTAAAATGTTTATGTGGACCTAAAAAAGAAAATGACAAGGTGAAATCATGCTCCCGAGGATCAACCCCTTCACACTTTGGTCACTATAGGAGCTTTCATGTCCCTCAGAGGATGATCCATTATTATATGATTCCAATGTTTAGCTTTGGTCTTTTCCTTCCATGCCTCAATCAGACAAAAATGTTTACATGGACCTAAATAAATGACAAGGCACATTCATTATCCCCAGAGGATCAACCCCTTGAAGTCTGGTCACGTTAGGAGGTTTTTGTTTTGTTATAGTACATTCAGAACTAAATGTCTCCTTTTCTTTTTTCAAATTGAGTGTTGATTCAGGTTCTCCAGAAAGTGAAACCTTAGATTTGAAGAACCCATTAACTCTCCATTGGCATCAGGTCAAACTTTGTTGGCACTACCATTGGTGGTATTGCCAAAGAATTCCCTCAGATGTGTAGAGTTTATTGAATCCTCCAGCCTCCCAAAAATAATTTGAGCCTTTGTTGGATTTTAGACGGACTTGGGGCCAATCAAATGATGTGAAATGAAAGCAGTATTCATAGAAATCAGATGTTTTAAAGGCAACATTCCCTTATTACAAGGCTTCCTGATTTATATTTGAATGCTTTGATGTTTTAATGGATGTACATGTTACTCTTTTATATTGATGTTTTTTATACTGGCCATGTTTTTATGTATATGCGTATATGTTTGTTTATCATCTTGAAATATAAAGCACTTTGACTCTAAGTGTAATAAAATTGCTAAATAAACAAAACGGCCATGTTCTGCAGAAACAGAAGTTAAAGTCTAAACACTGGAACAAGATGGTGATGTTCTGTTTGCTTCCTCAGCAGATAAGGTACAATCTGAGGTGAACGCTTTGTACCATCAGCAGCAGAATGACAGTTGCTGCAGTTCAAGTGGATGAGTCGAAAATGGTTGATTTTCACCATCTGCTGCTGATATACAAATTACACCTGCTGGCGTAGGTGGGTCAGATGCTATTTGAAGAAAGTGTTTGTTTTGTGCAGCACAGAGAGCCAGATGGGTGGAGGTTATTCAGGAGAACTCCATCAGTGGTGGGCTGTCAGTCACAGGAACACGCGTTATCGCTGAAATATTCATATCATTTATGAATAACTTAAAATGACTGTCCATCTGTACGCTGAAACACTGAGTTGGACGATATCTACATGCATTTCTGATCAGGTTGACATTAAACAACTTCATGAAGGCCTCAGTAGAAGCTTTTTCATTGTAAATGGACTTTGCAAATTATATAAAGCTTTATTTTTCTTCGAATTTGTAATTATATGCAAATATCTTTTTCACATTTTGAGCCGAGTTTTCAGAAAGATGCCAGGAGTATATGAATAATCGGCTGTAGGAGAACACTATACCTGTCAAAATGATAACTAAATCATGTCCAGAATGGGACAAAATGTTTATTTTTAATGATATTCACTTCAAAGCTACTCCTAAAAATGTAAAATAAATCTTAATTGAATCAAACTCGTCAAATGTTTTGATAAAAAAAATGGAAACAGAAGCATCCTGTCTAATTGTAATCTTCCAATAACATTTTGTTTTATTTTATCTCCTCGTTTTTAAGGAACATTAACAGAAAGGGCAAAAAGTAATCCTATAAACACAAAACATCCTAATCACATTCACACATAAAAAGAATGACTTGGATTCATTTTATTAACATTACAATTGTAGTAATCTGTAAATGTGTTTGGATTCCAATAAAGCTGGTGTGTGAAAGCTTCTTTGCAAATTCCTTGAGGAAGATGTTATGTTGTGACTTATGTTCACCTCCTGTCATGTGCTCCTTTGATTTGAACCTCTCATTATCACCTTCTTCCTCCCACCCTTCACCTGCCATTATCTTATCTGAGATTACATTATCTCCCGCCTCCACCCCCTCCCACTTTGATTGATCTCCACCCAAATTCCCTTATTGTTTCCCTATCCCAATAATCTCTCCTATCCTCCTCCTTCTCCCATCAACTCCTCCCACTTTACATTATCACACCTGCTAACCATCCGTCTGCCTCCTCCCACCTCCTCATCCACTTCTATCACCTCCTCTAAAATCCCATCACTTCCTCCCACCACCTCCTGTGATGTTCAACTCCTCACATCCCCATCATCTTATCACCTCCGATCACTTTTTCCCACCTCCTGATATTACAGCAGATCCTTCTCATCCAAGCTTTTCCCACATTCTCCTAAATTCTGCTTTTTAATGTAAAGATAAACAACATTACGTTTTTAACTTGGCTGTTGAATAATCAAAACACAATCATTACAATTGATTAGTTCCTCAAGGGCCTCGCTTTTCAGGATGTAATTCTGTCTGACAACTCGACAAAAAAGCAATACTTTATCACAATCATTTTCCAGAACATTCAACACACATTTAAACAGAATGTAGCCCAATGTCTTGTTTATTTTTCTGATCTCTTCTTGGTTGGTGTTTTTCCAATACCAGGTTTGCATACTTAAAAAATGTATACAATAAATACTCCTACCTTCCATCACCTCCCACCTGCCATCACTGTCACTTGTCCATCTTCTTATATTCTGACTTGTGTATTGGATTATTAGTATTGTATGATCTGTAATTACTTGTGTTATTGTTACTGTTTGCTTTAAATGACCTTCCTTTTCTTTCCCCACAGCTTGACATCCGCGCATGCATGCATCTCTCTGTGAGTGTACAGTATTTACAGCATTCAAGTGTTATTTCCTCCCACCTTGCTGCATGTTTAAGGTACCACAGCTATATGTGGAGGTGAGAAATGTCAGCTGTGGGCGGAGCGGTGGGCAGGTTTTATTTAGACAAAGAAAGGCATGAATCCATCTGTCAGATGGACCGCGGACGTCTCTTTTAATAGCTCCATCATCAGACACTGCCAGAAGCTCTAATTGGCAGAATGTGGGAGTTGATGGCATTAAAATGGCTGCCGTGCTGTTCACCTCCATGACTGCAGCCTGTCAGTTACATGGGAGGCTAAGTGAACGTGGACGATAGAGGCAGAGCGAGTGGGAGGGAAGAGAGACGCGCTGGGATGAAGTGGTGTAGAGTTGGACACAGAGAGCTTTATTTTCTGTGTTTTCTAATGGATCTTTTCTATTATTGCTTTTAACAATAGGCGGATTTAAATTATAATTCACCGCTGCCAACAGACCAGCGGAAAAAAACATTCTGGCACCAATTAAGGCAGCCATTAATGATTGTGTGTGTTAATCGTTTTGTTAATTGGTTTGTTTTTAGGTCAAATGAATTGACAATTTTATCTCAAGTTTCCCAAGAGCCCAAAGTGACTTTAAAAACAAACAACATTCTGAACACACTAAAGGATTACATTTACAGTAAAAAGGAAGATTGCAAAAGATAGATAGAACTGCACATGTAATTAATATTGTGATGAAAACTGATTTTCAATTCAATTTAATGTTCAATTCAAGGCTTTATTGTCATGTGCACATTAGCTACAGTGTAGATATGGCAATGAAAAACTTAAGTCGGATATAAAAGAAATAAAACTGATAAAATAGTGCAAGAAAATGTTTTGAGATGTGCAAAAATGAAAATACAAATAAAACAGAAATAGTGTAAGAAGAGTCTATATACAAGTAAATGGAATAATATATATAGATAAATAATTTCACACTTAAATAGTAAGGTTTTCCCAATTTGCTTGTTTTCTAACTGCCAGTAAGAAAGAAGTTAACATTATTTATTGAAGGGATCTATGCATAGATGCACTGATTCACGTCACCATCACGTCTCAATCCTCTAATGGGAGCGATCCAATTAACACTGATTTGTTTTAGGCCATATTTTCACTCTAAATGTTTGTGATCCAAATCCTTTTTATAACATGCATACATTAATTAAGTTAAAAATAAATAATCGAGATATAATTCTGCCTTCAGATGTTTATTTAATAAGTCTAATGTCTAATCAAAGATAAGTTTAACCAGTAAGAAAACACTTATTTTCTGGACAGCGTGTATTTGCATTGGAAATGTTAAATGGTACGGAAATGTACTGAAACCAAATTTGCATTCAAAAACAATTGTGAAAAAAAACATGATGATTTTAGAGCTAAATATGGACTCTAGAGTGGGTTAACATCAGTTTATTAAGTCCATGTGAGGTCATTTTCTGCAAATTAGCCCATTTCCCAGTCACTTAGCTAGGGTAGGTGCTGGTTGGAGCTATGCTGGATTGTTGGATCTACACTCATGGTTCCTAGAGGATGCATCGTCATGTTTTGGTGACCCTTGACCTTTAATGAAGCATCCCTTTCAAAATCTTACCCTATAAATAAGCCCTATTCATACTCCCTTTCCCATAGTGTGTTATACAGGTTTTGTGCATGTAAATGGTCTGCTAAGGCTAAAATCCCTGTGAAAATGAGCTTCATATGACCTGTTTAACACTTCAAATTCCTGGATGAACAGTTATGATATTTAAGAGTTCCATTACGCTGTTCTGTAAGAATCTGCAGCCTCCAGGGGGCACGAGCAGAATCACACTACAAAAACTCAAAATCTTGCCAAGTATATATTGTCTAAATTCTAGTCAGAATATGTCTCTACCCCTGATATAAGACATAACAACTCCAGAAGTAACACTGCAGTGAGATATAGGGTCTTGTTTTTAGACAATGCATCATCTTGTTAAGTCAAAAAATCTTATTTTGAGTTGTATCTCAGATGAAACACATATGTGTTTACATATTTATTAGAAAATCACCAACTAACATCAGAAAACAGAAAACTTTTGAGTATTTGCGGCTTATTTTTTAACACAGCATTTCCTGATTCTGGTCAAATAAAGTTCAAAATAAGTTTCCCAGCTAATAACAAGATCAGGTTTATCTAAATATCCCTTCTTATTTCAAGAAATCTCACCAAGCAAATGTTCAGATTGTTGTACTTATTTCAAGTGAAAACACCTTGTTTTCATTATTGTTTAACTTGTTTTTGGAGCAGCAGTTTTTTCCAGTGCTCCCACTTCTCATGTACTGTACATATTTCACAGTTAAAAGCTGGTAAATCATAATGAATGGAGAAATCCAGCTGTGCAATGGCTATGAAGTTTTCCAACAGAGTCGCCACTGTTCTCTCCGGACAGATAAACCCCTGAACCTCCCATGAGACACTTCCCTTAGAGAGTGAGTCTCGCTCTCCGATTGGCAGGAAACCAGAAGCGCCTGAAGGCATCACTCTGACCTCTGTGACTGCACATCATATCTGCGTGGACATGGAACCAAAGTGTGTCTAATTGCACTAAAGGAGGAAATCTGACGAGCATTTCTGCGCTAATGGTGGCCGGTGACTGATGCTGGCTTCACTCAGACGGCCACTTCCTGTTTGCAATCGGATTAAGAGCAGACGCGAGCTGGATGGATGGAGACTCACATCGTATCTGATTCCTACTGCTGAGGAGAGATATATGATGATATTCACTTTATGGTTTTAACATGACTTTAATAATGACATTTGGTCGCAGTCAAATGGAAACTATATCTATTTAGGTTGACCATCATGAGATTTAGAGGTTATTAAATAAAACAGCAGGCGTGGAACCCACCTTCTAAACCACCCTCACCGCCGAGGATCAACATAAATCTCCCTTTATTTTCAATTGCAGGATTTTATTAAGATTGACAAACATATTTATGAAGCAAAGAAGAGCTGGATAACTAGTTTTTGTGTGGCCTGTTTAATTTAAATCTAATCTGTATTTTGTTTGCCCTGGTGTTAAGCAGTATTTCATTGTTACTCTACCTATTTTTCTACAAAGTGAAGATTTGTTTACCTACTTTTGATACATGCTCTGATAGAATAACTGTATGCTGTTGAAAAAACCCATTAAACAAAATCTGAATCTGTAAGGTTTACCGACAACAAGTTTAGCGAAGTCATATTTCCACAACAGGTCGAGAGGAACAATAGTAGAAAATCTCTCTAAGTCTAAAGTAAACACAATGAAGAACAAAGACAAGATATTTAATTAAAACTGAAAGTCAATTGATGTAGCATACAGTAAAATAAATATTATATAAATGGATTAATCAAACGCTGAATGTGAAAAGTTATAGTATTAATTATAACAACATCCATAGATGTTTCAATGTGTTTAATCAAAAAGGGCTTTTAGAGCAGCAAAGGTGTCTTCTCATTTACATTAAAGCTTTTTTTTTGCTGCTAATTAACTGGCATTAATCCATTTTCCTCATTAATTTAGCATTTACAAAAGATATCGAGGAAGTTAAGTATTATCAGGCATGAACAAACATAATTGTCAGTGTTTACCATGTATTCAGAATGATATCTTGTATATTGTGAGTGTTTCATGTGACGAGTGTGTATGTCAATAGTTGTGATACTCAAGTAACGTGTGTATGATTAAAGTGTAAATTGTGTAAATGTATGTAAAACACACAAGATTGCTTTTGATGCTGACTGCATAAAAATGCGTCCTAATTTACATGTAGAGCCTTTTTGTTTTTGATGCTCAAATTGGTACGAATCAATCATTTCATCGATAATTTAGCAACCTATAAATCACACAAGATACCAACAGATATAAGTATTAATTATGACTTATTTTATTTGACCTTTATTTAACCGGGATAGGCCTCATAAGCATGCACAAGTGTCAGTGACAAAGAGTCAGTGTTTACCACTATATTTTGATTTATTTCTGTTTTTATTGAAGGTGTGTACCCGCTCCTGTAATCATGCACGCCATCATCCATCCTGAGCGTGGCTGTCGGCCAATCAGAGCAGAGTTCGGGGCAGGTGAGAGGATGTAGTTCATGTCGCTGGCTCTCCGTCACTCTGACAAACATGTGCTCCAATTAGAAAAGCCATTAATTTCAATTTCAGCTGCGACTTCGCCTCACGTCTGTTCCTGCTGCTGCACGACGGCTGACTTTGTTCATTTTGTGGTTGGCCGGGTTTGAGTAATAGAGGTCTTGCATTCAATCTACAAGGATTTTTTTTTAAAAATAGCATTACTATTCAGGAGCTGTTAAGCCTGCAGAAGAGCGGTGTGTCAGCAGTCAGGATGTGAAAGAGGGAGCTCTGCTTTACTAACTTTAATGTTCGTCCTTTTAGCTTCAACCTTTGCTACAGTCCACCATTAGCAGCTTTTAACGGCTGCTAAACACTGCTTAACACTGATGGGCCCGCACATTCTGAATAATAGCAGCTACATGATAATGTTTGGTATAATTACCTGACAATACAGCAGAAATCAAACATTTGGCATGTTGTGATGTTCCACAGCATGCTAACCCTAACCCTTACCTTAGCATTTTGCAAGATTTAAGTGTTGACTGAGTGACTTAAATGTTATTTCCAAATGAAAAGTCCTTCTTAGAGAAATGTTTGGCTATTTCTACCCCCCCATGTGTGAAATTAAAGGCATACATTCTGTGCATTACTTTGTGCCTCCTTGCTTGTGTTTAATAAAACAAATACTTTCAATTTGGGGGTAATTTTGCCCCATTTTACCCGATTTATTCTGACGATAATGACCTGACGGACATGTCTGTAAATTGAGATGACATGAACAATATATTAGAGCCCCTCTGACCCTGTGAGGACCTTCATTTTCAAACCATCAAACTAAAGGCCATTTCTGCATTGTGCGGACATTTCTGTATTATGAGGAAATGTGCATAGTTCAGGACAGTTTCTTCTGCATTGTGAGTTTTTAGAAACTCAAGTTGGATGATTTATAAAACTACTCGTTACATTTTCAAGTCTTTGCGCTCAATTCCTATTTATTGCTTTCAATTGATTGTGTTGGTCTGAACAAATTACATTTTAACCGTTGCAATTATCAGAACAAATGTGAACTGGTCACCGACCCTGTGCAAAAGTACACTAACATAGACATGAAAACATAAAGGACACTGAATTCAAATGACAGTTTCACTTATTATGATGTGCACTAAAAGCTTGCATGTGGGCTTATGATAGAGGAACGAGGAGAAAGTGATCAGAGATATATATATAATATATATATATATATATATATATCGGAGAGTGCAGTCGTCCTCCTACGTTGTTTCCATAAGTGAAAAGTAATGCATGCATCGGCCCCGTGATTTGGAGCCGCTCCAAAGTTTAATGGGTTCATCCTTGGCCTGTGCGTCACCATTTAACCAAGTTTTAGGAAAATCTGAAGTTTTTTATGTAATCTTTCTGACAGAAGGACAAAATGAGGGCTTTTAAAAGAGTTATGGCTACTTTATTCTGTAAGGAGCTGTGTGGATGTGAAGTTTACTAACTGTCAGTATACAAGTCTCTTGCCATTGGGATGAATGTTACTTAAAAATAACGTGAATTCACAAAGTAACCAAAAATGGGTATTCCCAGAATAATAGAAAGGAAAAAAAGACTCCTTTTGTTGTCTTTTTATTCAGCGTTCGTGTTTTAGTTTACCTTTTGTAATCATTTCTCTTTTTTTTTCACATTTTCTCAACTTTCTTTCCATTAATATTGAATTGAAATAGTAGAATCAAAGATAAAGATGACTTTTCAGGCACATTGCAAAACATTAAGACCAGATTTGAATGTGGTTCAAATCAGAATATAAATCTAAGTCACATATGGCCAAAAAACTATTCATATTTGGGCTACATTTAGCCTATAAACAGCTGTACTCTCTATTTTTTGTTAATGGTTTTAAGTGTATTTCTAAGGGGCAAAATCAATGAAGAAAATAAAGAATAAGGCCTAGATTAGGGTTAGGGTTAGGTTCGGATTTAGGGTCTAGAGAATGCTTCAATCAATGAGGGGTTCTCGCATTTGTAGACCAACAAATATGTGTTTAAGTTTTGTTTTGTTGGTACAATCACCTCATCTTTCATCTCTGACCAGAAGCGGAAATGTCTTTTTCTCTTTATGGAGTCTTTACAAAGGCACAATCAACATTGACAGAAACAAAGTTGCACGGCAATCAAAAACTTTTGGACGCTGAATCACTCGCTCTTATTTCGCCCTCGTTTGACGGCGCTGTGCTCAGTAAACACGTCACGCTGCTGAAATCTGCCGGCCTTGAATGCAGTGGAGCAGTAATGATAACCCTGAGCAGCAGACGGTCCTAATTACAGAGCATTTGGCTGCAGTTCAGGTCAGAGGCCATGCAGCGTATTACAGTCATTGTTCTCCCAATGATCCCACCAACCTCCTGAGGATCCACCAACTAAATGAACAACTTGAAAGTAGGAAACTTGCGGGTGGACTTTTGTCTCCCCAGAGTTGGAGTTAATGGGAAAAGGAAACTGAACTTTTCCCTAAAGTTTAACTTGGAGCTGCTCGCTGCTGTCTGCGTTCCACACCACGGAGCCTTTTCTTTCCTCTTTCATTTTGTTTTTCTTCAGAGGTTTGGATCCCCGGCTGCCTCGTCGTACCTCACCACCCCGGGAGAGCAATCCGGGCCTCGGCCTTATCTTTTGGAGGCACATTTTCCCGGGGGAAATCTCCCTTCCTCCACCTTGGGCTCTGCACTTAAGTGATGAACAAGTGAAACATGGCCGCTCTTTGTCTGCCCGCCGCTAATCAGCGAGGCAGAGCGCTGCTGCCATCCGGCCTGAACGCTCCACCTGCATCACTGACACCACCTCTCCATCCATCTCCTCTTCTCTTCCCCTCACTTCAACCCCACATTAAAGGTAACAAACTTTAAAGTGCTCTGTTAAAAGCGATAATGAATAAATACTCCTGCATTCAGCACTTTTGCCTAAAGATGCACCCTCAAGTACCTGACGTCAAAGAACTCTTTGTAAAAAAAAAAAGTTTAGTTTATCCGGTAAAAACTCAAGTCTTGGCGATTTTTCCATCAGTTCGAAAAGTAGGACATATTTACTTTATCTCCAAACCAATTCTAGTTCTAAGAATATCTGAACAATAAGTTAGTAAATAATATGTACTGTTAAGTGATGTAGGAACCAATGTAAAAGGTGCGATGATGCGTAGACTTTCAACAGTTCTGATTACAATGAGCTCTCCATTAATATCATAACTGCTGAAAGTCCACCTGTTTACAATAAAGCTTGACCAATGAACCCAAAAACTAAATAACATAACTTGATGATGTATGTTTGTATGCCGACTCTGAAGTTAGCAAGGGCTCCCTCGATGAAATTCAATGGTAGTTTTCCATTGGATTACGGTACATTTCAGAAAATAAGCTCTGCAACATTCAGACATCTAACCAAAAACACGTTCAAAAAACCATTGATCAGGCATTGATTTCCAAGTTGTAGGACTCATTCCTGCACCTCTCTATTGAGACTAATGCACCAGCACTTAAATACGTTTGGCGTATTTGAAGCAAATGTACCTGCATGTTTGTTGGTGTTTGTATCTTCTTGGTTTGTTGTACTTATTGTAAGATGCTTTGGATAAAAGCATCAGTCAAATGAAATGTAATATGAATCATATTCTTAACTGACCATGTCAAGAGGTGCTATTTGAAGGAAGCATTCCCCTAACTATGAGATTATAGCTTGTTCAGATGTCTTGTCTCTGTATTCTGTACCTAATAAAGGTTATTCTCGTGGTCAGTGTACTCTCTGCAGCTGATCTGGAGTCAGCTCTCCTCCTCAGCAGGATTGTAATCAGAGTCCAGAAGCACAACATCCCGGCTGCTGAATATGTAAAGCCTTATTGAAGCTACGCTCCAGCAATTTCTCTTAATTATTGGAATAATCAGATTGAAGGAAAGGAGAGGCTTTGCTTATTGGATTAGCTGAGACGATCCTCTAACGCAAAGCATCTCCTCCTCTCTATCTGCCTCGCTCTATCCAATTCACTTCGATTCAATCAGCTTTATTGGCACAAAACCTTTCAAACAATATCTCCTACACATGGAAGTGCAATATAGATAATTATCAATAATTTAGATATGAAAGTAACAGCCGTGATGATTAGATTAAACTCAAATCTAGACTGGGAAAAAAATCTCTCTGCCTTTAAACCTCAGTGCATTTATTTGACTATTTATATATTAATATTTAATGGGGGAAAAAAAGTATATATAATTAATTATTTACGCTTATGTTATACTCTAGCATGAACACATTTACATTGCAATTATATATTCTTTTTTAATCAAATCAAAGAAAGTGTTTCAGTCATTGATCTTTATTATAATAATTTACCACATATGTTTCACACAAATGAGTTCATTTTTATAGAAAATGACCAAATCTTAGAGGCTCTTCTCACCTGCACAGGTGTTTCACATTAATCTGGCTGATTACACTCACATGTGTGTGTTTAAAAATGTCTTCAAACACAATGTATACCCGTCATATCCACCTTCTTCTTGTTTACATTGTTTTTATATTTATTCCAGCACCCTTTGCCCTCTGCACTATTATTGTGGTTAAGACAAGTACTTGAAGTGGTTGCTGTTATAAATACCTTGGTATCTGGCTTGATGATTGTCTCTCTCTAAACTTCAGGTCAAAAATCTGTTAGAAGCTGAGGGTGAAGCTAGGTTTCTTTTTCAGAAACCAGTCCTGTTTCTCACTTGAGGCCAGGAAAAGGCTCTGACCTTTTTACCTGTGCTCTATGGTGATCTGATCTATATGAAGGCACCTGCCCATTACCTGATCAAGTTAGATGCCGCCTATCACAGTGCACTGAGATTTGTTACTAACTGTAAAGTATTAACTCATCATTGTACCCTTTGAAGAGCAGGCGTGCCTTCACTAACTGTACGGAGGCTCAGTCACTGGTACATGTTCATCTACAAAGCCATGTTGGGTAAACTACCATCCTACATCTGCTCTCTGATCTCTCGGCAAATTGAAAGTAGCTATTGCCTGAGATCTCATGCTGTGGTTTTGTTACATGTGCCAAGTGCTAGGACTGACTTAGGGAAGATAGCTTTTAGATGCGCAGCTCCACTAACTTGGAACAGTCTGCAAAAATAATGGAAACTGAGCAATTTGGTTCCACTGCATGTTTTTAAAGCTTGGATAGATGCTATGCAATCGGATACTGTTGGTACCTGTAAATGTCACTAGCTATGTAAACTGTAGTCGCTGTAAATATGCTGTATGATGTCCTTTTTGTTTTTCTGTTGTTTTCTGTTTATATGTCTTCATGTGGAACTACTTGCAGCAGGTCACCCTTGAAAAAGAGATCAATGATATCAATGGGTTTCACCTGCATAAATAAAGGTTTGAAGATATGAATTGTTTTGGTTTTATCTGTTTAAATATACCTTTATATTTAAAGTTATGAGGGCTGTGTCTTGGCTCAATTTGGCGTTAACAATTAAAATAAGAATCAAACATTTCAGATTAATAGGGGTTTCAAAATATTTTGAGGAACTCTTACATTACATTACATGTTACTTGTTAGACGCTTTTATCCAAAGCGACTTACACACTCAATATTGTGGACAATCCCCACAGGAGCAATTTGGGATGAAGTGTCTTGCCCAGGGACACAACGACATGCTGACTGCAGTGGGGTTTGAACCTGTGCTCCCCTGATTCAAACACCGACACACTATTCCACTGCGCCACACGCCTCCCATATGGTATAAAGAACAAACTGTTATTTGTATGAAATCTCACCAAAAATGTTTTTTAGTGTAGTCTGAACAGTGGGATCTGCATTTCCATTTCTTTCAAAAAAAATATTGATTACACGTCAAAATTACAAGAACATAAAATAAAGAAAGATATGTATATAAACAAAGTAACATCTTCAATAAAGGTAAAATAAAATATCAATATTTATTTAAACCCACCTTATGGGACTGCACCTTGGCCAATAAGAACAATTAAAAATGTTATTTAAAATGTATTAAGAATGTTTTCACTTATATCAGGCAAATACTCAAATCTTCATGGTAACATTTAATTATTTTAAGTCGCTTGGGATTAAAGCATCAGCTAAATAAAATGTAAAAAAGTAAAAATGTGCACATTGTACTACAACATATGACTTGGTGTATTAATAACATATTAATGCTGAATTACACCACAGTTTGTAGGAACATGACAGCAGTTTAAACGGATTGACTCGACAGGGAGTCAGATATAAAGACTGACTTCAGATCAGTTACTCAAAGTGTGGAATTACTTTTGACAGGACAATAGATTTCGATGTCTGTCTCTCTCCCACACACTCTCACACACACAGCTTGTTTGTCTGTGTGTGGTTTGGGGGTTGGGGCTCGAGGGGACACCGGGGGCATTAAGGCGGATCGATATCTGGCAGGAGGAGGGAGCCGGCCATAATCTCTATCAGCCATGTAGGAAAGTACATTACTGCCACTACAAAGCCTATTAACAAAACCGCAGGTCATGCATTATTGAATGGATGTTGGTTTTATTCGACCCGTTCAAAGAGATGAAAAAAAAAAAAAGGACAAACATAAATTATGCAGCCTACTCTCCAGCTCCCCTGCTCGAAAATATTGTTTTTGTTTTCGGTGCTTAATTGGATTCGTAGTCTGGGAGGCTTCATGGTGGACGAGCAGAGCGAGGAGGGAGGGGGAGTGGGGGTGTAGGGGGGATTCAGATCACATGGAGGTGACTTCAGGGGGAATATTGATCGGAATCGGATCTAGGAAAGCGATCCGTAGGGAGATCCATCGGGAAAACAATGGCTCAAGGCGGCGAGGAGATCTACCTCAAAATCACAGATCACCGTCGTCACCTCGGGCTCAAATCTGTATATTGCCACTGCTACAGGAAAGTGTGTGTGTGTGTCTGTTTGTGTGTATGTGTATAGGTGTGTGAGTGTGTGTGTGTGTGTGTGTGTATAGGTGTGTGAGTGTGTGTGTGTGTGTGTGTGTTGTGTGTGTGTGTGTGTGTGTGTGTGTGTGTGTGTGTGTGTGTGTGTGTATGGGTCTATCACACAGCTGCTTTTCGAGGACAGGAAACAGGAAATTGAAAACCTGTGATTTCTCAGAGTGAAGGACTCCAACTCAGCTCAGGAGACATGCTGAGTTTCAATTCGCACACTTCCCTTATTATACTGTATGGAGATTAACTCTTGCACAGTGTGTGAATTTAATCATGTAGTGATGTCTCAAATTTCACACAGCTATTGTGCTCTCAGAAGAAGTAACTCTTTAAAGTAGAGACACTATATACTGATATACACCTGAAAATCAGCAGGACAGGACTCTTTAAAGTAGAGACACTACATACTGATATACACCTGAACATCAGCAGGAGAGGACTCTTTGAAGTAGAGACACTACATACTGATATACACCTGAAAATCAGCAGGAGAGGACTCTTTAAAGTAGATAAACTACATACTGATATACACCTGAACATCAGCAGGAGAGGACTCTTTAAAGTAGAGACACTACATACTGTACTGATACACACCAGAACATCAGCAGGAGAGGACTCTTTAAAGTAGAGACACTACATACTGATATACACCTGAACATCAGCAGGAGAGGACTCTTTAAAGTAGAGACACTACATACTGATATACACCTGAACATCAGAAGGAGAAGACTCTTTAAAGTAAATACACTAAATACAAATATGAACTTGAAAATAAGCATAACGGGGCCCCATTAAAAACTATAATAAAAGTATGGTAAAAACTTAGACTTGAGTACACAATTCCTCTTGAGAATAACAGACTTTAACTATATTTGTGCGGCTGGTTTCCTCCTCCTCAAGCCTAATAAAGTTCCTTATATTAAATTGAGTTGAGCATACATTTCCATACATTTTAAATAATCCAGACTTTAACTTATTTTGCATTGGAACATCCAGCTGCCTCCTCCTGATGGGTCACAGAGGTCGAGTGTTACCGTCTGAAGCCATGTTTCCACATCGGCCTCCGGACTGACGGAGGATCCCAGACGAGTTCGAGACGGAGCTTTTCCTCCAGCCTGCCACTCATGATCTCATCCCAAAATGCTTCATTACTTCAGTGTCCACTCTGACCCCGCAGCCATTTATTTAGCAGCAGGCAGAACGAGGCCAAGAAAGGTCCAGAAACACACACTTGATGCCCCACACACTCGCAGCATGTCTGAGATAATAAGGCGATGTTTCGGAGAGGGCACTCCGTCACAGGGAGTGAGCGGCGTTGTCTCCGTCAGCTCGGGTCAGTTTGTGTTTACATCAGCAGCTCCGTGTCGGCTCAGCAAACAGCAGGAGATAAAATCCTGTTTCTGCAGCGGCTCAGCTTCACACAGCTGCTCTGATGTTGTAAAAGGTTGGCAGACATAATGCTATTGTTAGCAGATATCTGGATCAGATATACTGTAGAACAAAGCAGATATACTGGAACTCATCGTACAACACTGAGGAATATGACCGATGTATACCACAAGAGAAAGGTAAGCACATGATGAGATACTATAAAGGTCCCCTATTATACTGTTTTTCATCTATATATTATAGGTCTCAGATATATACAAACATGTCTCTGAAGTGTTTGGGGGGGGGGGGGGGATTGGCTGATGGTTATTACATTACATGTTACTTGTTGGATGCTTTTATCCAAAGCGACTTACATACTCAATACTGTGGGCAATCCCCACAGGAGCAATTTGGGGTGAAGTGTCTTGCCCAGGGACACAACGACATGCTGACTGCAGTGGGGTTTGAACCTGTGCTCTCCAGATCCGAACACCAACGCACTAATCCACTGGGCCACACGCCTTATATAAATGTATCAGCACAAAAAGAGAGCGAATATTGTTTCCTGAAACTTTCAGAATCTCTTTACACAGGGGGGACACATGTTTATGTAGAAAAGACATGAAAAAGTGGATTTTGCATAATAGGTGACCTTTAAACTTTACTTCATAAATTAATAAATTACATTTTCTCTGTTTAGGCCAATAGAGAGGTGCAGGAATGGGTGTTCAAAACCAGAACTGGGTTAGCATTTTAACACTTCCTGATCTCTTCTCTGGAAGTCAATGGTTTTCTGAATGTGTTTTTGGTTGTTGGCCTGAAATAAGGTCTGTGGTTAACAGAAGTGATTAAAAAGACATGTAGTTTTATGTCATTATATACGTCAGTAAATACCCCACTGGTGAACTAAAAAACACTGGATGCTAACAAGTGTCTAAATGAAACGACTAAACTTCATCACGCCCAGCATTAGCCGCCTTTGGTGACGTGAAGTCATGTGACCGTGCTGTAGTTCCTTTATAGCCCAACATTAGCTGCCTTTAGCTTAGCAGTGGTGACGTGAAGTCATGTGACCGTGCTGTAGTTCCTTTATAGCCCAACATTAGCCACCTTTAGCTTAGCGTTGGTGACGTGAAGTCATGTGACCGTGCTGTAGTTCCTTTATAGCCCAACATTAGCCACCATTAGCTTAGCATTGGTGACGTGAAGTCATGTGACCGTGCTGTAGTTCCTTTATAGCCCAACATTAGCTGCCTTTAGCTTAGCAGTGGTGACGTGAAGTCATGTGACCGTGCTGTAGTTCCTTTATAGCCCAACATTAGCTGCCTTTAGCTTAGCAGTGGTGACGTGAAGTCATGTGACCGTGCTGTAGTTCCTTTATAGCCCAACATTAGCCACCTTTAGCTTAGCGTTGGTGACGTGAAGTCATGTGACCGTGCTGTAGTTCCTTTATAGCCCAACATTAGCTGCCTTTAGCTTAGCGGTGGTGACGTGAAGTCATGTGACCGTGCTGTAGTTCCTTTATAGCCCAACATTAGCCACCTTTAGCTTAGCAGTGGTGACTTGAAGTCATGTGACCGTGCTGTAGTTCCTTTATAGCGCAACATTAGCCACCTTTAGCTTAGCGTTGGTGACGTGAAGTCTTGTGACCGTGCTGTAGTTCCTTTATAGCCCAACATTAGCTTTTACTTTAAAATCATAAGTGGTGTTAATATGTAAAGATTATCCTGTTGATAAAAAACGTTTTTACAGAAAAAACTCAATTAATCAAAGATATTTTTTTCTGCAATATTCCAAAATCAAATGGAAAGATTCAATTGTTTTGGTTGAAGCAGCCCTTGTGATGCTGATTTCTGGGTAGGACTAAAAATATACCTCATTACTGCACCACTCGATACCAAAATGTCAGAATTTGTTTACCTACTGCATTGTTAACGGGGTGAATAAAAGAACAAACTTCAGGATAAGCAGCTCAGGAGTGAACCCTCTCCAAGCAATGACATACGTGCAATAGATGTGTGTACAAAATTAACACAAATGCATGGGAGTGAACAATATTATAATACATAACTCCCATCTTAGCAACTTAACTCGATTTTCCTGCAATATCAAACTCCTTCATGGAAAATAACAGGACGTTAATTTGCTAGTTAGGATCAGCTGTCAAATGAGATAACAACACAGTTATGAACATTTCTGCATTTAAAGAACACATCATAAATCTTATGAAGACTTTTCTCAGAACTTATTTTCTGAGGACCTTTCTCAAGGGTACATTTAAGAAATGAACCGTGGAGGATATTGGAGAATGACGCCCACTGTTTACAGACAGATGTGAAGTACCTAATGTTATCTCTTCAGGTTCTATACTTTTTATTTTTTTTCTTCTAAATGTGGGCGAGAAGACGTTATCCATCTGCTCTGTATTATTCTGTTTCTTTTCACTGTTATATCTTCTGTATACAAATTATAGAAGAAATTAATATTCAGTAGTTGGATTCAATCCAGAGATGTTGTCCTTCAAAGCGAGAGAATAAATGTACATTTCCTCATTTTGTCTTGTTATTTTACGAGCTCTCTTTGGCCCTCTTCGAGCCCTCTCTGAGTTCACTTAGTGTATATGTGTCTACGATCTCAAATAAAATCTGTTTTGCCACATGTTCAACTCCAGGGTGCGTCAGACTTTCTCTTCGACAGCGGACACTGTTTGCTGCTCATTAAAGCTTTAATAAATCCCTGAGTTTGTTGGCGTCGACCCGCCCACCTCGCGAGGTCGCTAATGTCTCCCGTCATTTTTGAAAAACAGCCGCCATCTTGCCTCACCTTCCTCCTCCAGCTTCATGCTAACATCAGTGAACCTGAGAGGCAGGTTGAGGAAAGCAGGACTAGTTGATCATTAGCCGCTGCACCGCCTGAATCCTATAATTAGCCAAAGCAACACTGACTCAAAGTTTACAAGCTGCACTCAACCGCATTAATATTCATCTGGATCTCTGTGAAATCAATAGGGCAGAACAAAAGTTTATGATATTAAAGTATTACAATATTAATGTGTGGGTGAGAACACTTTAGACAAACTAAATGCTTCTCTTCCCCGCCATTATGCATGCTGGGAGATCACATTTCCTGACCTTTGCCATCCGATGGGAACTTGTCTTTGCTTTGGGGAGCAGATAAGCCCGGATGATCCGCAACAATAAATACATCTGTGAAGAGGCTGGAGAGCCCAAAAGCTCCCTCCCTCCCTCCCTCTCTAATCTTTGCAATTTGCCATGGCTGATAACATTTTAATGAGGAATAAGCATAATGGGAGCCTCAGAGAGATTATTGTGAACTGGGATGGAGACGCGTTGGAGGACGGATAGAAGTGGAGGAACACGATTCAGTTTGTGGATCAGAGAAGCCCCCAAAGACAACGAGGGATACACCAACACAGGCTGATAGATTTCAGGGTTTTTTTAAAACAAGATGCAGATGTTTCCCCTCACAGACATACAATGAGCCCCACTTGGTTGAGGATAAAGTCAGAGATTTAAACGCATGTGATTCTTCAACGAAAACAATAACAACAGAAAAGGTTTGGTGTTGAAACAGAGTGGGATCATGGGAGTTGTAGTCTTTAGGCTTTCCTAGTTAGGAGTCTTTCAGTGTTTTTACCACCTCCTGCCCTCCTCTTATTACAAATCATTGTTTCCTCCTGCACCACTTTTGCTGACGTTTGCTCAGCTTATCTCGCAGATATTTCAAGATCTAGATGTTCAGCAGGTTTTTACCAGGAGCCGAATTTCCTCTACAAAACAAGCAGCACCTGACAAATATGTTGAAAAGTTAGTGTGGGTGGTGGGCACAGGGTAAAGAGTTATTTTAGCTTAGCTTGTTTTTCTGTTTAACCTAAGATCTAGAACAGGGGTGCCCAACCTTTTTTGAACCAAGAGCTACTTTTAAAGTTGCCAGTCTGCCGAGATCTACCAGTCCACATAGAGAGGGGGGGGGGGTGCTAGCGAACTGTCAACTGGGGGGGAGCCTCGCTGCGGGGAAACGGCGGACCTCTGTCGGTGCAACTTCAATGATGCCTTTTAAAAACATAAAAAATGAAGGGCGGTGACGGCCGTCAGCGAATCGAGCCGGGCCTTGACGACCGGCTGTTCTGTGATTCTCCAGATTCTACAGATGGCCAGTCCGCGGAGGGTGGAAAATACATACCGGAAGTAAAAAAAGACGTGCAACGGGAAGGTGTTCCCACGGGAAACAAAACTTAAAATATTAAATGAAACAATCTTATCTCTTAAAATTCACAACTTATTATGAATTAAACATTCACAAACTTATAATTATGTATTCACATGTTTAACTCTGTTACATATGCACGCAACGAACAGAAGAGCGTAGGGCAGAATTAGGAGGTAATTCCGTCTCGTAGCGTTTGTGCACCGTTTTGAAATGCCGCTCTAAATTACCCTTCTTCGGTAAAGCCACGCTCGCATTGCAGATGAGACAGATGGACTTTGAATTGGAATAAACAAAAATAAATAATCGTCCTCCCACTCGGAGTGAAAATAATATATTTTGGGCTTTTTTGCTTCTGCCATAATTGCGGTCTTGTGTGTGTGCGGACTGTCACTCCTGTTGACACGGACAACGTCAGCTAACTAGTGCCCACTGCCCACCAGCCACGCCCCGACACATGGGGTCACGCCAATCACAAAGCTTTGATGCGTTCAAGTGCATTATTCTGGCACAAGAAGATTATGTTATAAGACATTAACGATAAAACAGAATATTGTTGTTCTATTTTTAGACACATCTCGCGATCGACTGGGAATCTCCATCATCATCACGATCGACTGGTTGGGCACCCCTGATCTAGAAGTTCAGGATGTTTTTACCGTAGCGAAAATAAGACAGACAGAGATCTTCTCCTCTCCTTGGATAAGAAGCAGTAGCAGTGAATGAAGTTGTTGACATCGTTAAAAATCAAAATATAAAGTTAAAAAGCATGAAGGTCTAAAAAGTGTATGTTAAAATTGGGACTTAAAATCTGACTAAAAGACATGCTTCAACAAAATGACATCATTATTACAGATCTTGAGCTCTTTTGACTGTCCTGAAACACTTAAGAAAACACATTTCAATAAGATATATAGAATAATGTATGGAGTTCTTTAGATCAACCAGAATGTCAATTATCTATAAAGCATATTTGTAACATGGAGTTCATTTATGAAGTGACACATGATTCAGTTATAGTTCATATTGCATAAGATTTTAGCATGAATTTAAAAAAAAAAGTAATAAATGTATCAGCTGATTGAGGGAACTGTCTTTTATCATAGTTATGCAACATTATGCAAGATGTTGAAACAGCGGTAAGACAGAATCATGTGTGGAAGCGTTGATTTTCCCTGATTAATCCGCACAGTGAAGCAGAGACGAAGGTATCTTAAGAGACGCTTTGTTTTCATCATGTCTCCAACTCTCTGTCATTAACCATGACATATAAAGTCCAGCTACTGTCTGCTCTAATAATATTCATCTTCTATTATTTATTTGTGACATTCTGCAGGATGGACAACCGTGCACCAATGTCATATATGCAGAAGAGACAAAGGTAGAATTACAAGGATACAAGACGTACTAAGAGAGGCTTTGTAAGGTTTTTGTTACAGAGCTGGAGTCACAACAAACAACACTTTATAAACGTTTGTTTGATACCTTTATTTAAATGCAAATGTATGTATTCAGGAAAACCCTAACCCTATACTTTCAAGAGACCTACACAAACTAAAATCCAAAAAGTAAGGCAAGGCAAGTTTATTTATATAGCACCGTTCAACACAAGGCCATTCAAAGTGCTTTACAAAAATGAAAAACATTAAGAAATAGTGCAGTGGAAACACATTATAAAATGGCATTTAAAAAGTCATAACATAAAAAATACATGCATAAAAGTTACAGAGCAGTGTAAGATATGAATTATTCAATTAAAAGCAGCGGCAAAAAGAAAAGTCTTCAGCCTGGATTTAAAAGTAGTAAGAGTTGCAGCGGACCTGCAGGTCTCTGGTAGTTTGGTCCAGATATTTGGAGCATAATAACTGAAAGCTGCTTCACCATGTTTAGTTCTGACTCCTGGGAGAGTATAACTTTCAATGGTTATTGAAACCTAATGTTCTTGCACGATTCTTGTTTTCTTGAGTTTGTATCTTTGTGGTTAAATGCACTTACTGTAAGTCTCTTTAGATAGAAGCATCACCTAAATGTTGCCACTGTTACATTTCACATGTGCCTCCACCACCCATGCTGAGAGTTATTAGCAGATACTGTGATGAGGTCAGTGCTGGTTGATTTCCTCTGAACCACGGTGATAGAAAGGCTGCCTGAACACGTTCCACCCTCTCACATCAGCCTCAGCGTGACCAACCTGAACCGTGGAACGACACGGAAACAGGCGTGACTCGTGCGACGCCGACTAACACGGAGACGCTTTGTGTTCCTCACTCTGGAGTCGCTGTGTTCAGACAAAAGCTGTGATTGATTGTCCTCGGCTAACGTTGCGCGAGACAGACAACAATCGCCACCTCTCGGCAACAATTACTCGTCCCTCCACGCCGGCTGTCAGCGCACTAATTCATCTGTCATCATCCCACTTCTCCCAGTAGAATCAGACTGACAGCGAGCCCAGTATCAGTCACACAGCATTACACTCCTGTTGGCTTTCATTAGCTCCACTTTGTCTTCCACCATGAAGGCTGCTGGCTTCTATTTTACCCTTAAAACTAATGTTGCTGCTTGTTCTGCTCCAGCTCTGCTGCACTGGGAGTTCAACACATGGAGGTGTAATAGGAAATTAGATAACTTTAACCAATTCAACCTTTTCGGATCAACCAGTGGGTTCACCTTTTAAAAAGCTTTCTGTTGCATTTTGAATAATAGTTTGGTGTAGAAGAACTCCAACAAGCTGAAAATAAAACTTCTGACATTTTATTTACTTATTACAGCACACGATTCGGGGCCACATGGTAATCTTCAGAAAATTGACTTTAATGTCAGATATCTCAGAGAAAATAATTGTTTAGATTGCAATTTTCTTACGTTATTTGTATATGTGTGACCTGCCAATTTAGATGTTCTGTCTTTATACCGAATATATCAGCAAACAGCAAACGCAACATTTATGTGACTTTTTATTTAGAGAAACTATTAAAACAAATTTCGTCAAAACTGCACCAAGCTACAGTACTGTATTGTTTTCAAACTCGGATTGAGGGTACTGTCTATTATCAGCAATTTTCATAACTATGCAACATCATGAAAGATTTTGAAACAGCGGTAAAACAGATGCATGTGTGCGTTCGTTTAATCCGCACAATATAGGCTTATACAAGAGGCCGAAGAAGTAGCAATACTACAGTGTAGAATACTAAATTTAAAGTACAAGTCCTGCATTCAAAATTTTACTTTCTTGTATTAATGTTTTAAATCAGCAAAGTTACTAAATCTGTAAAATAAATGTAGAAGAGTTAAAAGTTCAACATTACACTTAAGTACAGTATTTGAGTAAATGTACTAAGTTACATTCCCTCGTGGTTTGTACCTCCAATACTGGTAATACATTCAATATTCAATCTCCTTTGAACTCTGGTTTGGTACCCACCAACTGCTTAGAAACATAATGTCAACAGTTCTGTTATTATTAATGTTAAAAATGTTTTAATATTTTTGACAAACAAGATCCTACAAAAAGATGGGGTACCTTCTCTGATACACACAGCCTATACCCTGAAAAACAATACTGCTTTTCTCCTACACTTACCTGATACATGTTATAGTGTTAATCCTATCATTGCCCTCAATGTTTTATAAGTCATGTTTTGTCTCTTTGTCTTCTTCACTGAATAAAAAAAAGTGATTTTCTAAGTTTTTTTCCTGACGCTTCATTCAATCAACAATCATGTTAAGGATTCTAAATTCCAAAAGAGTTACTGAATGGACCTTGAGGTGAGATTGTTTTCTCAACTTCTGATATAGGCCCCCCATGTTTATAAAGACCCCCCTCCACACACACACTCACGCCCACACACACACTGTTTACCCTGCTGCCCGCTGGGAAAAGGTACTGAAGCATCGATGCAAGATCCTCCCTCCAGATTCAAATTCTCCCCCCAAACTGTCAGACTCTTCAACACCCTGCTGCCCCCGAACCCTCCCCCTCACACACTCACAGACACACACACACACACCACACACACACACACACACACACACACACACACACACTCACCTGCAACAGCCTCTTCAAAGCCTACATATCCCACATAAACATCCTCAGGGACCAAGAAGCTGCCAAAGCTGCTATTAATATTTATTTTTCTATTTTTATAACTTTTGTTTATGTTTCCTGTTTGTATAGGACTTCATGTTTCTATCAGTTGTGTACAATGTTTACTCCTAAGACTAAAACGTCTTTTCTATCATCTAATAAGTTCAAGAAAGATCTGTGTAACGGTTCAGAAACTAATACCGAGGAGTGCTTGACCCCCAGGATGTTTTTTAATTACCAAGTGTTACCTTGAATTCCTGAAAAATAAGGACTTACAAAACGGTATCTGATTTGTTATTTTATTAAGAAACTAAAAAAAATGTATGTCTGAACCGAGGATTAAGGAATCATCACAACCCCGGCCAACAAACATATATTTCAGATTTGAATACACATTTTAAGCGGGCATAGAAAATATTTTCTAAAAGCTCTTAGAAAATGTAAATACCACGACTCTTTGAATGTCATGAAGCTCTTGTCATATGATTGAAACACTCACAGTTACTAAATAGACCTTGAGGTTAGATGAAGTTTCCAAAGACACTTAGATTATTTCCATCTGATCAAATAGTGCAGTAATAAAAATATATATTTGGATTTCAATCAACTAACTTCAATGAAGTACTGGAACAAACACCTGCTAGATATGGCCAAATAAAAGCATTTACTGATTGAATTATAAAGATAAGAGAGAATAAAGCCCACTTTTCTGTGACGTCTTTCCATCATTCTGTCCACCTACCCTGGATTTTTGAGGGCAGTCTCTGGAGGGAGTATTTCCAGAGAGGATGATGGGAGTTTCTGACAGCTCGTCTCCTCCCTCCTGCATGAGTTAGCAGGGCTAGCGGAGCGTTACTGGATTCCCTCTGTGGCAGCTGAAGAGCAGGAGAGGTGGTCTCTGGGGGGCAGAGGTCATCTCTAGGGGCCGAAGGCTGCTCCTCATCCTCACACTCTTTTTACGCTGAAAACATTGACTCTTTGGGTCTTTTCCTTGTTTTGGGACCATTACTTTCATTTAAATCGCTTTGGATGTTATAAGCTATTTTATCAGCCCATTAGACGGCTGTTATTAATGGTTATTACACGGCTTGGTTGAATACTCAATTCTGATTGGTCAATTCAGAACATGTGACACGTTGTTAATACTGTAGTACAGACCGCTGTCAAGGACTATATTGACTGTTGCTAAGGAGGATCAAGGGAGATAACACATATTTGAACCAGTGACCATTCAGTTCCCAAGCCTAGTCGCTACCGCCCAAAACAGTTAGAAGTTTAGTTTGTATTCTTTGAAGGAAAAAAGCCATGAATGCTTGCACATGGAGAATTGAGAACTATAAGCTGCTGAAGACGCTTGATGTTAAAGTGATTGATCTTCTGGGTATTATTACGTTGTTTTCTTATTGACTTGAGAGAGGGAATTTATTTTATACTGTTTCCTGTCGAAGCTCAAAAACTAATTTAAAGAACCCTTGTAAACGGTTCCACTTTGTCTAAAAGATTTCCGGAAATTGTCCTTATTCAGAGCACTCTCAGTTGGCAACCATTTATAAAAACGTTTGATCCAGCACCTCTTATTTCACATCCAAAACTACAATCAAAAATCACTTCTCACTAAATTATAAGCATTTGGATAATAGCTGTAAATACCAGAGACCATGTAGTGTTAGTGTGAGGAAAGGTGTCACATAAAAGAAAAGGAACTGTGAAGTGATACAGAGTGGATCTTCATTGATGGCCAGTCGAACGCGGCACTACGTTCCATTCAGCAGATAATGACAGTGGTGCTCAGGAGGAAATTAAATGTCAAGCTACTGCCTTTGCTATCTGCTAAATGGAGTGCTAATTGCATACAAAAGCTGGAAAATCCAGCCACTGTCACTGTCTGTCACTTTCTACTCTCACTTTGACCCATGGAGATAAAAGAAAACATCTAGAGAGACTTGTCCTCCTCTTTCTCGACAGATTAGTCCCACAGTGTCAGTGAAAAACTCTCACGGTGAATTCAGCCCCAACAATTTGTGTCACTGTCGAAGGATTTAAAGCTGGAATGAGCCAACAAAGCTCTGAAAATAGTTAGGAGTGAATGAATAATCCACCATGTGTGTGTGCCTCATCCCCAACAAAACCCAGCGTCATTCTATAATAAGACCCTCCTATTATCGTATACAGTGAAGTGGTGGTGCAGCAGCTTACATTTGCTCGTAAAATATCATTCAAAGTTAATGCATGTGAGTCAGCATTTCAAATAGTAACCGGCGAATAGCAAAATGTGATATTTGCTCTGTTTAACGTTAATGGATACATTCACTATTTCCTTTGAGATCTCTTTGAAATACTATATTGTATGTGTGATTTTAGGAACAAAACATGTATATTGGAATTCACTTCACATGTATTTTCTGTAAAAATCTGTTTTTCTTCCTCCAGATTGTGTGAAATGTCATGTTATTCTGTTAAACTGCACAATAATGAATGTGAAGGTTGTGACAATTAGTGCTCTACATCACACCTGTGATCAGTTCTCCTGATTGACAGGTGAGCCTGATTATAAGCACAACATGTTGCTTTTTACCCCCATGTTTTGTCAGTGGCACACAGTTCAGTTTTGGATATTTGCCTTGCACCTGACTGAATGATCCTCTTCGTTCAGAAAACTTCTAAATTATTTGGCGGATTACCTATTAATGTATCAATCTAAACCTTCCCAGCAGACCAGGATCAATGTTGTGATAAGATACCTTTCTTGTCACTGTAAAGAACAATACAACATTTTGTATTCAGCAACCAAACTAGTTAGGTAGTTAAGTGCCATACCATGCAGTTGATCCGATATGCTGTTATTTCTAAAACCATACAGTCTATCAATACATTACAATATATCCCATTTGAATGAAAGACTATTTGTCCAACTGCTCGTATTCCCAGAAACACACACAATTTGTTTTTGAAGGCCCAAAACTTCAGAAATACACACTGGCCTTCTTACCCTCACAAGCTAGCATTAGCTCCATTCAAGCCTTTTCTGAAGGGTTGATACATGATGGTTACTCGCCACAACATTTAAATGTACTCAATTAGCAGCTTTTGCTATTTGAAGGCATTAATTAACAGTTAAAATGTGTAGGTCATTTTAATTTGGTTGACATTAGATTTTACCTAAAGTATATATTTTGCAACTCTTTTTTTAACCACTTATTGTAGTTTTTTTAAGCGTGACACATCATAGCTGCTTAAATTATTCCTGCCTTCAACTAGAAAGTGAATGTAAACACTTTTTAAACCTGGACTGCTTGTGATTGCAGTGTGAACAATATGAAATTGACCCACCAACACACATTTGCTCACTATTTCCCATAACTTAATCCAATCCTAACTTCTAGAACCACATATTTCATAAGAATGGATTTTTTCTAGGAAGAATGTGAAACAAACCAAGGCTGCAGGTGGCTGACAGCCTCAGATTTCATTAAACAAACTCTCTTCAGGTCACAGGGAGTGTAGGCATCCATGAAACAGTCATTTATTACACTGATGGTGTGTAACTGTAATTTTACTGTTGAATTCAACGACACTCAGCGGCTCAGGAATGATAGAAACTGCTCTCCAAAGGAAACTCAAAGAATTCCTTCAATATTAGACCCATAATTCATAGAGGAGCCTGCACGACTGCACCATCACAGAGCTTTAAAAACAGCCATAAAGCTGTAACTAACACACAGAGAGCGCCTCTGTAATTGACAATAAAAACAATAAAAACAACTTGTGAATGGAGATGTGGAGACGGCAGTCAGTGCTAATATCCCACATCCTTAAAAGTTGAGGCTGCTTGAGTTTTTAATGTACTGTAGAGAGCAGCGGCTGTTGTAATGAAATGTAATGAAGCTCTGTAATCAAAGGCAATCCCACAAACACACACAGAGAGAAAGAAAGCTGCAGAAAAAAACACACAGCTATTAATACCGCAAGTGTAACACAAAGACTGCAGTCTACTAGAAGTTGTAGTATAAGTGGTGCAGTAATGGAACGAATGCTAGCAGAAGTAGTACAGGAAGTAAAGTCGAACCAAACCATGCAGTGATAATGAGGCATAAGTATTACATTGCTTCATAAGTAAAAGAAGCAATAAATGTTAATATTTTAAGTTAAGTCCTACATTTACAATATTATTTTAGTAGGAACACCCTTCAATCTAAATACCCCTGCTAAAACACAGCAGAATACAATACAACAAACTGTTTGCTGTGGATGTGCATGGTCACGAGAGGATAAAAACGTAATGATTGTGTTGACCTCTTGACCGTTCCTCTAACATCCACTGGCCAAACAATATTTAATTTAAATGTAACTGGCAAACTGACAAAGATTAGATTAGCATGAACTGTATTGTCATTGCGCAGCGCAAAATGAAATGCAGTTTACTACTCTTTGCACTTTGTGGTTGGATGCAAAGTGCATGAGTTTTCAATAAATTCACAAATCAGATCAATGTATAAATATTAATAAATGTATTTGGATAAGGTGCATATTTAGATTATATAGACTAGGAATAAATAATAGCCTAATAATCAGCTTTTAATACATTTTTGTTCGTTTTTTGGTCATTTTCACAAATCAAAATCAAATTGGGCGTCGACCACTTTGACATCCAACACATTCATTCAATGGTGTAATGAACACAGCAGCCTTTAGGGGGCACAACTGATTCTGCAAGATGAGTGTTTCTGTTTACTTTTTGATCATAACACACTTGAAACACAGCAGAATAAATAAACTAAACGTGCATGTCTCAAGATTTGCTGAATATATTCATGGTCCTCAGAGAATAAAAACCAAATGATTTTGTTGACCTATACTTTCCTCTAACATCCACTAGCCACAATATCAGGATGAAATATCACAATCTAACAAGCAATATGCTAAAAAAACACCTTAATATTCAGCTTTTAATAGAACAAATATTTGTCATTTTCACGAAGATTGCAATATCAAAGTGGACGTTGACCACCTTGACATCCAACAATTTGATGTTGTAATGAACACAGCAGCCTTTAGGGGGCGCAGCTGATGCGTCACGGTGTTTCTGTTTACGCTTTGATCATTAGCTTGACACATTTAGATAATATCTTCATGAAACATCAAGTACAAAATCAAGACTGTATTCTAGTTGTAGTAGAACTGGTGGAGTAATACAACTAGGCTAGCAGTAGAAATACAGGAGAACCATGCAGTGTTAATGGGGCATAAGTATAACATACCAACCAACCATAATACAATTGGTAAAACACAGCAGAATAAAATTAAACTAAACGAGCATGTCTCAAGATTTGCTGAATATATTCATGGTCCCCAGAGAATAAAAAACAAATAGTTTGTTGACCTCCTATACTTTCCTCTAACATCCAGTAGCTACATTATCAGGATGACATATCACAATCTAACAAGCAATATGATAAAGAACAGCTTAATATTCAGCTTTTAATAGAAAAAATGTTTGTCATTCTCACGAAGATCGCGGGTGTTGACCACCTTGACATCCAACACATTCATTTGATGGTGTAATGAACACAGCAGCCTTTAGGGGGCGCAGCTGATACGTCACATTTTGTTCCTTCTCCACAGGGACACGATGAGTGTTTCTGTTTACTTTTTGATCATTAGCTTGACACATTTAGATGATATCTTCATGAAACATCCTTGACATCTTAACATTTCAACTATAGATGGTGTGTGTGATGTTGATGAGGCGTTCAGAATCACAGAAGAAGAGTGAGGATCATCATCATAGCGCTTCTCTTTGATGTTAATGTCATGGCTGTATCGACCTGGCAGCTCCACACACACATCTGTGTTCACTCACTGACATGACATGATCCTTTAATCTTGACCCACACACACCAACAATATGTTCTTACTTTCTGAAGAATATCCACATATTTTTACAAAACGTCCTTATACATGTCTTCACTCTTGAGGTCTAATTATTGGTCCGCAAAAAGATAGCAGTACAAGTGCACTCACACACACTCCCACACTGCTGTCAGATCAGTTCACTGAGAGGAAATCCTCATGGGAAAAGTGATGTGCCAACTGTCACACACACACGCACACACACACACACACACACACACACACACACACACACACACACACACACACACACACACACACACACACACACACACACAGGAGCACATAAATATGAATAAATGAACAGACACAAGTCCCTGAACGCCCACCTCTGTCTCTCATTATCACCGTTTGACTTTTAAGCTTTATTTGCACGACATTCTAATAAAAGAAAAACTGACATTTAAAGCTTAAATACAAACAGATAAACATGTGACAATAAGATTAGCCAAAATAAATACATTTGAGTTGAAAATGTACCACAGTGGGAATGTCACAATTGCTTTTTTTTCAGTCCTGATCCTGATCTGAGTCCTTTCATATCCGTGAATACTGACGCTGATACTTATACGTTATTTACTGTGATGTCTCGCGAGGCCGTGAGCTTTCTGTTGGAGCTTTGAAGGCGTGGGTGCTTGAAGGAAGACATTAAAGCAGTGTACAAACTATACCATGGGGGGGGGGGGGGGGGGCATTTCCACTGTTGATGCGAGTGTGACTTCAAAGTTATATTTATTTATTTCTGATATTTTAGCCGAAGTGAGTTTTAATATGGCTCTCCCAGGGTCATGGCAAGAATAGCGTGAATGCTGCCATTAAATTGCATTAGTAATGAATCAATCTCATGCATGAATCATACATCAATATCCTCATTTTCTCTATGAACCTTGATTATGAAAATGTAGAAAAATAAAGAAAAATATATATACAAGACAAAAACCTTTTTTTTACGGTGAGTCTTTTGAAGAGCAACCAAGCACATCGTGCACTAAATTGATGTTTCTTCTATTTAAATTAACTGTATTTTCTCTTCTCATAACAACATACAAGATTTTCCAGCAAATTCTAGCTCACTGCTTCATTTTCTCTCACACACATTCACTGTTTCCTTCCCTTTCAGCTCCTTTCCTCGAACAATAAGTCTACATGGTTCAGCAAACATTGTCCTGACTGCCCTGTTGACTGTGAGTGTTGTAGTCTTTTACTCAATGGACAGGTTTTGACATTGCAGTCCTTGTTGCATCTAATTTACCAACAGCATCCCACTCATGGTTACCCTACAGTGGCAACACTTTAGCCTGACAAACCTTTACTAACCTTAACCTTCTTGCAGGAAATTCCTAAATCACTGGGTACCACTTAGTCAAAGTTTTGGAGGCCCTAACTATATCAATCACAAACTATAACCAAAACTGAAGGTCCTGAATGCCCAATGATATGTTTAAAAGCTTGGTTAGGAGAACATGACATCTGAATGAGGGTAGTGTCTAAATACTACCCCTATACTTGCAAAACTTTTAAATGACCTCCTATCCTAACTTTAACCATCTCACGAGAATTTCCCAAATCCATGAGTACCAACTAGTCATTGCCATGTGGCGTTTTCTGTATTTGTTTGCCTGTCATTAAGTTACTCGCAGAATAACGTTAAAGCTTAGCTAGTGCACTTTCAAGAAACCAGCAGGAGTATATTTTGAAAGTATCTAGCCAAAAAAGTCCTACTTTTCAGACCTCTTTCCAAATCGAATGCTGACTTCTGCTTAAAGACGAGTCAACGAGAGTGGTGCTCATCGCACTGTATTCCTCATTTTATAACAATTAACCGAAACATAGTTCATAGCTATTGTTATTTCTCTAAGTGGTCAATCTTGTATGTTAGTATTGGACGATCTTTTCTACCCTCACCTTGTCAAAGACTTGGGTCTTTAGTAATAAATCCACCACAAAAGGCAAGCAGGTCGCCCAATCATTTTATTTTTTTACGTCCAAAAATGTTTGGACAGGCTTATTATAGTCCTTCCACAGATACTGGCAGATCATTTGATGTATGAATGCTGTGAGAATATCAAGCCAATTCATCAAATATAGCAAAAAATACTTCTAAAACAAATTGCCTATCCTCACTTTAATTAGTGCTGCTGATATGCCCAATGACGTTTTTCATTTTAACCGCTGAAAGCTGCTGTCAGCGGCGTCTGGAAATGAGAAGCTGCTACCTGGATGTTTTGTACACCGAGGCATAAAAGATCCAATAACAGATTTTTTTTTTGCCGTCAGATCTGAACATTAGAGAATACATTTTGGCAATCTTGGTGACAAAACTCCAAATATGTTTTCACTATAACACAATTTAAATTGTACACATATGCAGTAAAAAGGCTGCAGTGTAGAGCATTAGGTTAGAATAGGATTTATTTAAGACCCAAAAAAATGGCAAATTTAAAGATTGAATTCAAGCAATTGTTTGTATAATGATAAATTGTTTTATATGTAATTATTTAAGTAGAGGCTTTAAATACGCCAAATGTTTTTTTTGCTTCTTCCTGCTCTATTTGTCATTTGTCATCTGTTTTGTTTAAGTATTATTACATTTTGCAAGACCATTAAATACAAAAAGGCTTTACTCTTCAATAGTCTATTGAGATAATTAAGGTAAATACTGGTAACAAAAACAGTAATCCCATATTTTCCTCTGTACGTCTCGCCTTTATGTCTGAACTGACACCTGTCTGTCAATGTGTCCGTGTGGATTGACAGATTGACTCGTACGGTATCATTATCAGACGTTTCTATCAAACTGTCTGTCTTCCTCACTTTGAAGCAGCGAGACGCACAAATCTGTCCAACAACTGAACAATTGTTTCCGCTGCCTCTTGTCTCGCCCACGCAGTATCTCACTCTCTGAAGAAAAAAGAAAGACGCAGTTGATCTCAACAACATGAAAACCAATAACTGTGCACCACCTTCGCAGTGTTGTATTCAAGATACCAAACAAGTCTGAGTCAACGCTCACTTTCTGTTTCTCTAATCAGAAGAATAAAAGCTACTTTCCATTGCACCTTGATTTACAACACTGTATGAACATACTTACTTACTAAGGAAAGTTTGTGACAATATGAGAATGATTACAAAAGATTGAAAGAAACAATTCATCATTAATTACAATTGTTGAATGCCTAACTTTGGAACAAAAAGAGTGATTCTGTAAACAATAATGAATAGATGATTGGAAACGTAATTACATCAGAAGCAACATTATCGTCTTTTGTTTGTTCACTACCCACACAAACACACACACACACACTTAAATCCAGTTTGCACACACATTTATGCCAAAAGAAGGATGTAGGGGGACAAAAGGTTAGAAATGGTGGGAATGAAGAAAGAAGGAAAATATATTGCATGTTTTTTAGGTAAGAAAAAACAACAAAATCCAAAAAAAGATAGGAAGTTAAAGTTAGATTTTAAGAAGTTGTCAAGGTAAAGAAAAGTCAGGGTATCAACTAAGAAAATATTGAAAGGAGAAAGGAGGAAAGAAATAAACAATAAAATGATAGTAAACTAAAATAAGTTGAAAAGAAAAGAAAAAGAAGGGTGGAAAAAGGACAAATAGAGGAAAGGAAAAGGTAGGAAAAGAGGAATAAGGACCGCAGAGTATGTCTGAATAAAAGGAGAAACCAAGAACTAAAAGTGTAAAGCAGGAAAGGTTAAAAGAAATTAAAAGGTTTATGAAGTACGCAACAACAAAGGGTGAAGGTGGCCCTAATGTGTTTTTGCAAAGCTTGAGATGAAAGCAAATGAGAAAAGTGAAGATTCAGATTCACATTCAAAAGACAGAAGTGTGTGTGATGTCTTGTGGTTAAATAATAAAGTGGATATCTGAAGATTTTCATGTTTCATTCTGTCTTTATGACGCATATGTGTGCTTTATGTCTTCTGTCACGTCCTCATTTCCGCTGCAGTTTTTTGTGTCGAAGATCAATTTCCCTGCAGGCTGGAATAAAGTGGATGTGCTGTTATCTAATCTGCTGCAGTATGAAGTGTGAGCTGATAGATTCATGATAAAATACATCGGGATCAGACCACCGGTCACATCGTACGAGTCTGAATCCCTCTCGGTTGGAGAGATGTTGGGGGGATTAAGACTCAGCCTCCGGGGATGGAGACATCTTCCTGCTTCAGTCTTAAGTGCTCCGAGACAGAGGCTGGTCGTGAATTAGTGTCACTTTCACCCAGCGTTCACCAACTTCCTGCATTAGCTTCTGGAGGAGCGGCGCATCACATTAGAGGCCCTCGTGGTTGCTGCCCCGTCAGCCTTCCTCAAGCTCTCGCCAAGCTCTCCGAAAAAAATTAAATCCAGATTGTTATTACGGGTCGGCCACGGGGAAGGGTTCGTCGCGCTAATCTGAGGAAGACGTGGTACCGGGGTTCACTGTTAATGGAATTACAACGGGTGTGATAAGAGGCCACAGTCAGAGGAGCGCTCTTATCTCCGAGCCATCCTCAGGAAAAATGCAAAACATGCTATCTTCTTTCTCAATGACAGGCCGGTGTTAGTGTAGCGTGACAGTGAAACAACACGCGTTAAGAAGACTCCAAGTCTTGCAGGAGCGGAATTAAATGCACTCCGGGCGGTAATCAATCTGCATTGTTTACAGCCGCTGTCTGCCTGATGAGGAGCCCCGCTGCACTGCCGCCAAGATT
Organism: Dissostichus eleginoides; assembly: GCA_031216635.1. Classification (NCBI taxonomy): domain Eukaryota; kingdom Metazoa; phylum Chordata; class Actinopteri; order Perciformes; family Nototheniidae; genus Dissostichus; species Dissostichus eleginoides. The sequence goes on along the minus strand of CM062271.1, from coordinate 6,746,725 downwards.
AGATGCTGTTTGCTCCGCATAAAGAATCAGTCAGGGGAAGCCCGGACCAGCGGCTGCACAGTGATATATCACAGCCGACAGCTACACCAGCTAATGTTACATTGAGAGGTGCAGGGAGGAGCTGGAAATTGGAAAGGAGTCCGGTTTGTTGGGGAGATTACAGCCCACTCCCTGCTGTAATTCTTCAAATGATGCAAATGTTCAACAGGCTGAAGGAGCAACTCGTTCACTTCAGCTCAGTGTTTCCTCTCATTTATTCACAGAGTGGAGAGGAGCCGGCCTCTGTGGTTTGCACCGTGTCTGCTCACTGTCTGAGGGGAAAGCCCTGCTTCCTAGGATAAAGACTGGAGGTAAAGTACATAAAGTGACACAGTGATGACGTATTTGTGTAGGCCGATTTGAAAGATAGCATCGCAAGAGCTCCCTACACAAAATGCCAAAGGAACATTTGTATTGGATTGAGGAATATTGCAGAAAATCTCTGTGGCAAACACAGTCATGATGTTCAGCAGGATAGTCTCCACATGTTAACACACATTTAGGATTTTTTAAGGATAAATGCAATCACCAGAAGTAAGCTAATGTTGTGCTATAAAGTAACTACAGCACGGTCACATGACTTCATGTCACCACCGCTAAGCTGAAGGTGGCTAATGTTGAGCTATAAAGGAATCACAGCACGGTCACATGACTTCACGTCACCATCGCTAAGCTAAAGGTGGCTAATGTTGAGCTATAAAGGAATTACAGCACGGTCACATGACTTCACGTCACCACCGCTAAGTTAAAAGGCTTGTTTGAGATGAGCTGCGGCTCGCCTCGAAAGTAGACGAGAATAGCCGATTGCAGCCGGGGGAGGTCTCAAAAAGCTCGCCTGAAGTGGGACAGCTCGGAGTCGGCTTGACTCGGTTTGCAATGGCGGAAATTGCGTTGGCGTTCTTCGTTGCAGATGAAGTGGATGCAATAGAAATCCCACAATTATTATATCACTACAAATGAATGACTCAAGTGTCTGTTCATTTTAAAACAAATCAATACAAGGGGGGTTGAATCCTTAATGTAAAAGACAGAACCACTTATTACTTTTCACAACTACTTCCGTCAGTGGTCTTGACCAGTTTGCATTTATAAAGAATGCACAAATGTGTATAATCGTTAATGTCAGATATGTACTAAGTAAATACATTTGTTCCTGCTCAAGATTAGATTGACTTTATTGTTATTGCACAGATTACAGGAGACAACGAAATGCAGTTTAGCTTCTAACAGGAGTGCAATAAGCAGTAAAGTGAAAAGTAATGTACGCAATCTACAGAATCAAACATAGAATGAATTGAATGATGTGGAACAATGATGAAAAATGTGAATGGAAGTGGCGATGTAAAACTGACACAAAACAACAAAAAACTTTTGCCGAGCCAATGGAGAGTTTCATCACCAGCACGGGGTAAAAACCACCAATGAGCGCTCAGCTCGATATACCAGCGAGTCGTTTCCCATCAAGCATTTCGCTTCTGCAGCTCGTGGAGAGAAACTGCTCCGCCTCGCTCTCAAGGCTGCCGGCGTCTTTGTCCCGCGAGATTTCAACGTCTCATGTAGGCGAGCCTCCAGAGCAAGTCAGACAAAATGACTAACCATCATGCAACGCACTAGCAAGACGGCGATCGCAATTGCAGGTCTGCGTCGGTCTCGCTCATCTCAAACAAGCCTAAAGGCGGCTAATGTTGGGCTATAAAGGAACTACAGCACGGTCACATGACTTCACGTCACCACCGCTAAGCTAAAGGCGGCTAATGTTGGCTATAAAGGAACTACAGCACGGTCACATGACTTCACGTCACCACCGCTAAGCTAAAGGCGGCTAATGTTGGGCTATAAACGAACTACAGCACTGATGACGTTTAGTCGTCTCATTTAGACACTTGTTAGCAACCTCGCAACTTAGCAACATAGCAACTTTTTAAATTCAACAGTGGGGTATTTACTGATGTATTTTATGTTGTAGGAAAATGTTTCTAAATCTCTTCAGCTCTCTCCAGACGAGGGAACTGGAAATGGTAAAACGCTAATTCAATTCTAGGTTTTAGGACTCATTTCTGCATTGCTCTATTGAACGCAGGGTTGTTTCTTTGAACCGCTATCCTGGCCACATTTTCCATTCATCATTTGGAAAATCTTGCAAGATGGAAGAAAGTAAAGAAATAGGCAGTAAGAAGGTAAGGAAGTTATGAAAAATGGAAAAGTAGAAAGGTTGTCGGGAAGATACTTATGAGGTAGGTAAGGAGTAAGTGAAGAAAGAGAGAGGAAAAAGGTGGAGAAACAACGGAAAGGATACAAAAAAATATTAGGTTGAAAGGAAATGATGTGGTAGGGGATGAAAAAGCATCTAAATAAGTATGTAGAGAAGTAAAGGAGGCGGAAAAGTAGTTGGTAGAAAGGGAAAAAGAAAAGGTCACAATGCACAAGCAGGTAGGGAAATGAGTTTAAAGATATGAAAATAAAATAAATGAATTGGGAAGAAAGAGTGAAGAATGAGGGATGATGGAAAAATACACCACACAAAATAGGTGTAAAGGTCCTTTTCATTTTTCACTATTTTGCTTTCTGAATCAAATCATTTAAATGGAATTGTGACTCAAGAGAAAACAATGAGAGGATTGTTTGAATGACAGATGGATTGGATTATGTTAAGGTCTACGAGGTCATAACAATAGGTTTGGCTAAAAAAACTGAATAAAAAACTAAGATTTTAAGGGCTTGTGTTGGAAATTGTCCGAAAAAACTCCATCCCCAGAGTGTTGTATCGGAGGTGTCTGGGCAGAGATTGGTATTGATGGAAACTAACACAACAATAACCTGGAGACAGACGAGAGAGCAGGAAATATGTTTTTAAAATCTACCATTTTGTTTCTGTGATCTGACGGAAAGTCGAAAGGCGACAGGATGGATTACACACTCGGCTCTGATTGGACTGTCCGGCGCACCTTTAAAAAACACAGTGTCAATTGCCTGTTGACTTTTTAAGTGGCGCTGCGATCGATCTGTGAGGCGTCGAGTTATTGATGAGGTGAGAGACAAAGTGTCATAGCTCTGAGTGGATGCAGAAAAAAGGTGCTTTGTTTTTTAAAATTGTACTAATTGGCAATTTGGAAAAGAGCAACAGTGGGATAAGGTGAGATATGAAGGGGAAAGAAAGTAAGAAGAAGGTAGGGTAGGAAATGAGGAGAGGGAAAGGAAAGAAGTGTTATTGGTCTTCTGTTCAAGCTCATACAGTATTTGTGTACAACAGACAACTAAGATGACACCAAAACGATAAGCAAAAAGACAAGTGAATGTATAAGAGGGAATATAGATTCATAGTCCAGGTATAAATAAGGTAATGAAGATTAATAATGTTCAGATAGTCAAGAATAAAGTGTTTAAGGTGTTTAATTAATGGATAATGCGCTGCGAGGCATTGAGATACAAGGCTACGCATTAAATAAACCATTGACTTGATTCACAATGTTGATATTGAATTACAAATAAGAATAACACAAGATAAGATGGAACTTTATTTATCCAGTGGGGAAATTCAGAAGTTTTTAGCAGCAACAGAGTCAGAGTGAAAAACAGGATTCACACAAGATAGAAAATAAAGATAAAATAGAAAACTTAAAATGAAGGCAGCATTGATGGAGGTTTTCTGTAGCTGTCCAAGTCTGTGCACATTTTGTTTTCCATTAACCAGTCTTTAAACACTGCCAGAGTCCATACTGTGTTACGTTTACTTTCTATAAACACATCACGTTTTCCTTCTCTTACCCTGTTTTTCATTTATTTACTGGGTAAAGTTTAGCCATCATGAATCCAAACTTTGTTGCTATCCACAAATATAAAAATGAATGTTTGTTGACGTTAAAATGACCAGACTTCTAGGAACAGTCTGATAGCTAAAATTAACAGAACCCTGGAATGCACAAATTGACCAATCAGATTAGAGTATTTCATTTAGCCGTAAATGATAAAACAAGTCAAGGTAGAAAGAGAAATGACTGAGCAGAGGTTAAGATATCACTTACTGTAGCCTATGTTAAATTGGAAATGAAATGTGTTGTATAAATAACTAGTAGGAATAAAACTTACTGTATTTTGAGGCTTGTTTGCGGAAGAGTAAAATAAACAATATCATAATGATGGCATTTTCAAGTTTTAAAGCAGCTATTTGTGATAAAGAGAACCAGAATAAAAACATCAGCAGGTCAATAAGCTCTTTAAAATGTAACTGCCCACATAGTCAATTGTATTTTACAAGAGTGTTTTGCTAATTAAAACACTTTTCCATGGCATATATTTGCCTCTTTGCTGAAGCGTTTCCACCATGGTTTTCACACCTTGACAGCCGAACACAAGAGATCATTAATGACACATTTTCATTGGACGTCCACCTACGACCAGAAACTAATGCAGCATTCATTCACATTTAACACCCCGACTCACCCTGCTCTCAGTCGCTAATTAGTAATAATGTTCTGACCCTGATGAGCCGCTGCAGAGCCGGATATACATCATCAAACTGATCCGCCACAGAAGTTCATGGGCAACTATATTTTATAGTTTTGAGTTGTATGTTCATATGATGTTGTGACAGAAAGTACTTTTGTCGCTTAAACTTTACAGGCAAGATTTGGCAAATACAGCATACTGTATACATCGCACACTCCTCTGTTTATACTACACATTTCGGTTCAATGCTCTTTTAGGAATTGTCTTTTTTACATTTAGTTTTATTTATTTGATTGTGTTGTAATGCTTATGTAAAGCACTTTGAATTGCCTGTGTGTCTGAAATGTGTTATATAAATAAACTATTATACTGTTGAGGTACTTATTTATTTTGTATATTTATATTTCTGAACATTTCTATTTTATTCATTCATTTTTTTCTTATTATTATTATATATTTCATTTTATAGTATGTATACGTTGATCTTAGGTCGAGACTATGTAATGTTAAAGTGTTGTTGATTGTTATGTGTGTATTGGTCCAGGGACTACAGATTAACTAATAGCTACATTTGGCCTCTTCTCTTTTAAAGTTTAATTTGTATGCATGGTTCTTGTTTGATTAAGACACAAAATAAACTGTTTGCGTATTTGTTTGCCACTCACTTCCTTTTACTGTGTTTATGTATACACAATTATACAACAAGGCAGACTCCTTATATGTGATGTCACTGTAGAAGTTGGATAAAAAGTGTTTTTTCCTGTATCTTTCAGACTATCATAAGAAAGACTGAAAAGCCCCTGTTTTTTTTAGTCGATCGGCCAAGCGGACCATGGCTGGTTTGACCTTAACCCTCCTATTGTCTTCGTTTCCCCCCCCCCCCTTACTTTGGTGTTCACGGTCAAATTTGACCGGTCCTGTTTTAACTGCTATTACATTAACACAAAAACCATTAATCATCACCAAATTTCATTGAATACCCTTTCAAACTGTACATATTGTATCAGACTACTGGTATACATGAAAAACTGCAGTAAATATACAAAGAACAGACACTGAACATGTATTGCATGTGCCAGGTGTGACCCATGTGGGGGGATGGGCACATAAGAGCGGGAAATGTGTCAAATTGTTCTGTGTGTGTGTGTGTGAGTGCTAGGTGTGATTCACATGGGGGGATTGGGCACATAAGGGGGGGGGAACACATCTGGAGTATATGTGTTTGTGTGTGTGTGGGTGGGGGTGTTTGTGTGTGTGTTTTATCTGATCCGGATGGTTACTAATTCCTTTTCTTTATGGCGGTCGTTTTTGACCTGGAACACCATGGGTGTTACAAAATTGACTCAGTCATCCAAAATTACAACAAAACAATGTCAAACAAACATAAAGTGGCACAAACAGATGATAAAATGCAAGAGGGCGTTGCTAGTTTGTCATACAGCGGTGGTTTTGATGGTTCCATTTATCTTCTTATGACAAAAGGGAGACACGTACAGCTATATGTACTTTTGATTGTATTATTATTATTGATTGTATGCAGAGACGTTCCCTCTCCATGTGGGATGTCTAATCCCTGACCCACTGGTACACACTCATGAAACCAATTAAAAGGTAATTTGTCAGTTATTGAGTTTGCTTAAAGGACTAGGGACGTGTGAGTTACACAGCAGATCGATGTGATGTTGCAAAGGATCTGCATTTTTAATCCCCGCTGGGCCATTTCATGGTTGAATCTGAATATCGACTGCTAAACCAAGGTACATTTAATACAGCAGAGAGGGTTAGTGTGTCCCTCCCTTTCTACTGTATTTACAGGACAGTCTTTGATATCTCGTGGTTGATAGATCAAACCTTTGTGTGCAATTAGGCACCAAACTAAAGCTTTTGAGAGCCATGTCCTTTATTTGTTGATGTGTCACTTGGAAAGCTGAGAGACGATACTGTCCATTAGCACAAGGAAAAATCAATACACCAGAGATAAATGGGCTTTTTAACGAAGTATAATTATATTGCAATGTGTTTGGATGTACCTCCAGCTCTAAAAGGACTATTTAATTTCCTGTATATGAGACCACACACTCATGAGTGTAATTACATTTGGTTGGAGGTCTTTTCCGTTCGGGTGGCAATTCTCCGGTGACAGGACTGCATCTGGTCCTGGGTGGATCAATACGTTCCCATTCAGGTTATCAGAGAGCGTGAGCACTTTCCATGCTGCCCCTTCAGCACAAAATGACAGAAGAGCAAAAAGAATGGAGAAGGGGAAAATTAATAGAAGAAATTGGCTCCTAGTGAAGAATAAAAAAAAAAGCAGAACTCTCATTAAAACTGAAAGAAGTATAAAAACACTGTCACAGAGAGGAGATGGAAGGAAAAACATAACAAAATAAAACCCTGGAGACAGCTCGGCGCAATGTGACTCCGGCTAATTAGCGGATTGGAGGGAAGGAAGTGCTGCTGGATGGAGATTGTGTTCGGACGTCCTGCTGCTGGACGAGGAGACGCAGAGCGGCCGAATGACCGCAGGCCGTGGCTTTATATTCACCAGAGATCCTGGTAATGAGGGAACATTTCTCCTGCTTTTCAGCCACTGAATGTGTTGGTATACAAATGTCAGGAGTAAACAGAGGAGGGAGGTAACTGCTGAATTCATTTCCTGCACTTCTGTAATGTCAGTTCTCCTGCTTTAATTGAGGATTTCTATTTTGGAAGACTTTTATACTTTGACTGAGTTTGCATGAGTTTGCAGAAACTTGTACTCCATGGAGGAAAGTTCAATTTTGATTGAGTCTCTATATATTTCTGCAGATAAAGAAATGTAATATATACTTTTAAAACCACTACATTTAACTGATTGATAAGACATTGCATGAAAAACAAAGGCAGCCAGTAGGGTTAGGGTGGATGAATTATTAGCTCACCTTCACCCAAAACAAATCTGTACATTGACTGACTACATTTTAATAACTTTCTGCTAGAGTCTCTGGTGTCTCCACAGTCGTCAACATGCAGTGAATAAATACACTTTTCTGGTGTTTTCCCAAATAAAAACCTCTTTCTTTGACATGATTGTCAAGAGTGAGACTTTAAATAGTTCCTTTTTACACTGAGGTATAACCAAGGGGCCACCTCTAACTTTGGATAGTATATTTTCAGCTTGGTTTCACTGATTAAACTTAGCATCAAAATTATTATTAATTTGTTATAAATGTAGCTGCTGGAAACGACGATAGCCGCTATTAGCTAGCCACATTACGTTTTGTGTTGCCAAATCATTTCAGACGGATCAATCAACACTAGTTTCTTTTTGACAATAGTGAAGCTTTGTGTCTATTAACAATTTGAAAAAAACACCACATGTAAAACTGTTATTCCTTTTGCTTTCACCGTAGCAACCTCAATCATGGCTGGTACCAGAACTTCTGTTATCTAGCTAAGATGGCGGTCAATGCAGACAATGGGGACTTGTTGTACCAAAGCAACTGAGAACCTTGCTTTACTACATTTCTAGCAGTCCATAGGCGTATAACAGATGATAAACGTATTATAACCTTGTCATTTTTCGGTTCAAAAGAGGGCCTTATACACCTGTTGTCGGACTCAAATTGGAAAATGGTGCAGGTTCATCTTTCAGATTTTTTTGAAGGATGCAAACCCCTGATCTGGAACACTAGAAATGTCCCTTTAGCAAAGACTTTATTTAAAGTTAGATAGAGAAGTGTGGTGCATTATAATGACTCTGTGGGGGGGGGGGGGGGGGGGGCAGGGTGAGGTGGAGCCACTTGAGTGAGATTGAAAGGAGCGCGACTCCGCAGGAAGGAAATAAAAGTGAACCTCCTCTTCTCTATTAGGAACAATAATATCTGTGCAAACACACTGAGGAACTCACCCATTTAGTTAATACACACACACACACACACACACACACACACACACACACACACACACACACACACACAGCATTGTTATCAGTGGCTCTGTGCTCCAGCAGAGGGCCAGTTATCTCAGAAATTAATGGCAGCAATAAGCAGCAGCAGGAAGACGCAGGATGATTAGCAAAAGCAATCAGGCTCTTTATTAGATTTATAGGAACAAAGACGCAATTCAGTCTGCAGCAGAAAACCTACAGGATGACTAATGGCTCATCTGTCCCCGAGCCTCACTGACGAACAGACACAAAACTCAGAGGAAACGCCCAGCTCGTGGAACAATACGGAGGAGAAAATTGTTTCTGAATGTGATACTGGAAACAAGGCATGAAAAAAGGTAGTTTTATGAGAAAAATGGTGGAGAGAGCTGAGTCAGCAGGACGTGGAGAAACAGCAGGAGGAGAGGAAGAGAGAAATGGAAAAAATGAGATAGGAGATACATTTTTTTAAAGTAAAGGAAGGGACGAAAAGAAGAGGAAAAATGAATGAAGATACAAAAGAAAAAAAGCAAGAAAAATGGGAACCAAGCTGTCCTGCTAGGCTAACAGTTTCCACCTGATTCCAGTGTTTGTGCTAAGCTAAGCTAATCATGTCTGGACATCTGTTGCAATCACAGAGATGATCACTAGTTTTTCACTATTGTCGCCGATAAAGGGGCACTGTTGAAACCTTGGGATCATTTTTTACATTAGATTTAAGACAATTTTTCGAAACCAAAACACAGATTTTAACATTTTACCCACTTTTAGGATCTGAGTCATGTTTGCAAGTACAATGTAATATATAATCTTTGGATTCACATTGCAGTACTGTATGTTGCATGTTTTTATTGATTGTATTTACTGGTTATTTTAAATGAAATGTGTCTTTAGGGTTAATCTGTCCGGGGACTACAGATGGAAAATAGCCTCTTGGCACTTTGCCATGTGCACGGTCCCTGTTATATAAATACATTGGATCAAGAAACCATGAATTTACTTTTCCCAATACAATTATATATCTATCACAAAGTGCTATACGAAAACACATTTCTACAGTAACAATAAAAAGATAATTTGTATTTGTGTCCCATCTTATTCTACCTCTATAGTCCACCTCTCTTTGTGTTGTGAACCTGTTAACCACCAACTGCAGCTTTATGTTGAATTGTTAATTATTTTTTAATTGAGTTGTATTCAAACCCTTCTTGCTTATGGACCTTTCATTCCCTTCATTAATGATCCGTGAGACAGCTTGGGTTCACTCCTGTTGCGTCAGAAGCTGGTGCCGTTTGATTCAGAGTTTGATTTCTGCAGTCGGGCTGTTTGAGGAGTGAATATTCATTAAAGCCCCGGAGCAGAGGCACGCTGATACTCGCCTTAAATCAGCTGCTGTCTGCTTTACAAATTGCCCGGCCTTCCTCCGCACCTAATTGGCCAGTTTCAATTAGCGGCTGTCAGAGGAGACGACTCGGCGGCCGTGCGTTACACAAAATACTACAGCCCGAGTTTTAATGATCAAAATATGTTACTGCGCTGTCACGGTAATGCTGTTTGCTCACCACTGTCACCTCCTCGAGAAAAGCAATTATACAGGGCAGAGTGGGAGTGTGTGAGAGTGTGTTTGGCTCCATAAATCCATTCAGAGCGCTGAAGTAGAGCGCTGAAGTAGAGCACTGCGTCCGGATGGTGTCCTGCACCACCTCTTTGCTGATGGTGGTCAAACAAAATGAGTTGAGATGAAGCAGGTCAGGAACCCTTACATTTGTGTTTTGCTTGTATATCTTAGAAGCATAATGCATGTAGTGAAGACAAACAATAGAGGTTATTAAAGAATTCATGATGACGAGGGATTTATCTTTTAGCAATCCAGAACAAATTTGGTTTGTCTTTCAATTAAAATGTAGTAAAAATATTAAGCAAATATAAGAGATATTTAAGATGATGGCAAAACTAGCCAAAAATGAAGAAATATTTTAAGTAAATTAGAACATTTGAGAAAAATAAATATAATTTATGTTAATGCATTAGGCCCATTGTTTTTTAAATATAGACTTGGTCATGATGTTATATTGAATTCTGCTTTTATATCTCGGTTTCACATTTACAGTAAAATTCTATCAAATTGTGGCCTTATAACGTTTGGTGCATCCCTTATATTTTTACCGTTAACAAAAATGAAGAGAAGAAATAAACCACATTTGGAGAATGTTGCTGGATGAGTCATATTGATCTTTAAATATGGATATAATACCTTACTGTCATTATACAGCTTTTCAGAAAGACATATAATCAGGATTTTTGCCAAGTCACTTTAAAGATATGAAGAAAAAAAAGGAGAAAATACAGAACCATTTAAAAATAAATAAAGAAATGTACAAGAAATATAAATATACATAAAAAAGAGAGCAAAATATGAAAAAGACAATTTACTTTGAGAATAATCTCATATAAAATACCATGCAGTGGCTCTCAGTGCCTTGCTCATTGACACTTCAATGTCTCCTGGTATTACAGTGGCTGTAGTGAGCTTTTTTGTTTTTTTTCCAACTGTCGGCTTACCTCTTAGTCTTCCAGCCAAAAACCCCTCAGCATCCGAAGTGCTGCTTTTCCCTCTTTTGTGTTTTCATTTTTTGGGGCTGAAAGGAAGTTGTTGAAAGGCTCAGCTCCTCGCTCTAATCCCCGATAGCAGGTTTGTTTTCGTCCCTCGTCGCGAGTTTGTCTCCGTCTCTTTCTCCTGGCAACCGTTAGCTGTGTTCATCATTTGTTAGCGGCCGACTTAAATTCTATCTCTCCGTCCCAGGTGTCTTTGATCCGCCACACAACGCTTCCTCATCTTCCCCTCTTCTCTCCTCACTCTTATTTCTTTTTTTTTCTACTTGATGTTGGAAGTTGCCAAACTCCTGTCCTGCACGGCTTTAAAGGAGAGGGGGACAGGCAGCTGGTGCATGAAAAAGAGAGGAAATCAAAGCCAGACCCTCCCTCCTTTATAATTCACCGCTGAGAGGGAGCGCTGCCCAGATTCAGTTTAGAGCGGGAAGCTAATGTGAAGGAGAATCAGCTTCAAAACATCACCAGCTGAACCACAAGGAGCCAGGAGGACAAAGGTCAGAGTGACATTATTAAAGGACTTACATATAGACAGAGATGGCAAAAGTACACACATCCTTTACTCAAGTAGAAGTACAGATACTTGTGTTTAAAAATACTCTGGTAAAAGTAGAAGTACTGACTAAACTTCTTTACTCAAGTAAAAGTAAATAAGTATGGGCTTTGAAATGTACTTAAGTAAAAAGTACCCATAACTACCAGCTGTTTTAAAGAGTACCTGACTCCCTTTATATTAATAGAACAATAATGTCATTGTTAGCTAATGAATGTTTCCATGCTGAACAACGGCAACATGACAACGTTTTCATTGGTCCCTCTTCTTTAGAGAAGACCAGGAAATGATGGATACACGGATCGTGTTCAAATCATAGGCACGCAATGATTCTAAATAATAATGATCACGCCACCAAACACACATTCAAACTAAAGGAACCAGCCTGTTTGGAAAATGTAAGAAGTAGAAAGTACAGGTATTTGGGTTCAAAATGTAAGAAGTCAAAGTAAAAAGTAATCAGAAAAATAAGTAGTGGAGTAAAGTACTGATACCAGAAAAATGTACTTAAAAGAGCAACTTGCAGGTTAGAGACACCAGTGAATAAATGTGTAGGAAAATGATGTATACACTAGATTTTCCAAAAAATATACTACAGTGACATCTGGCGTCGTTTTTGTAAGACATTTTTACTTCCGCATAAAAAAAGCCTCCCCATGTGACCTCCCGCGTGTGACGTCACATGGGGGAGAGCGGCCGGTCTAACGTAGTAATAAACATGGATCACAATGCTAGTTTTGACACAGAAGAGGTTGAAAATAAATATTCGAATGCATATGACGGACAACAACCATATAATTATGAGCCTGCTAGGCTTACAAGAGACCAGGAGCAGCCAAGGATTAGAAGAAATAACGGCCATCGGAGAGAAATGGAGCTGTGGTGTGAGGAGAACCAGTGGAGAACAGGGCAGCTGTCTTGGTGAGTGACCGGCGTTAGCTACAGTTAATGTTAGCTAACGTCGGTCACATCACAACATTGTAAAGTTAGCTATCATATATCAGGCTATAACTAAAGTAGTATTGATAATATAGTAACGTTACTGGCAGGACGATCTGGCGGAGAAAGGTTGTGGAGCCTCCGTTGATATGCCGTTGTAAATGGCTTGATGGAAAGCAGGTGTGTAGTCGGGGAGGGTGCACAGCTGATTGCAGCAGGTGAGTGGAGGTTGAGCCGGGAGCCAGGAGTGACAGCCACCACGCCCACACAAACAACACAGACAGGGGAAAACAAACAAACACAAAGGAGACGGCTGGAGGAGTACAGCCACCACAGCGTTACCTAATGCAACTCCACACTACGTCTTACGGTGCTGTGTACCGGAGGGGGGAGAGAGAGAGGAACGAATGGGGGAGAGAGGAACGAATGGGGGAGAGAGGAACGAAGGGGGGGGAGAGAGATGTAATACGGTTTCCTGATAAACGTTTTGTTTGATAGGCCTCAGCTGTGGAGAGTATGTGCTGCAGGGAGGTGGATGCACCTCGCACAACGCACCCAGGAACGAAAGCTAGCTCCGGTCCTTTTCCTGTTAGGGAAACTGTGGACTCGATGTCCTGACACGCTGGAGTTTGTGCAACCTGCACAAACTCCAGCTCACCATGATTACAAATGTTGAAATGCAATGTAAAATTACCGAAAAAATACCAGCTCACTAAATCACAACCGCTCAAACCAACTACAAACTACTACCGCGGATTGGGCAGAGAAGGAGTCCGAGAAAGTTGCTCCCCCATGTGACGTAATATGACGCGTTTGACGTATGACGTTAAAAAAAAGCAGTTTTTAGTAGCAGAGCTCAAAACGGCTCCTTTCCCCTCTGAGTTATTGCCCTTATGTCTTGTAAAACATATCAAATCCTGCATTAACTTTTTTAATTGTAATTTTCAGGCAAGGTTAAGCATAAATCTAGTAAAAAAAAAAAAACCTGCAAGTGCTCTTTAAGTACAGTAACGAAGTATTTGTACTCCACTACTTCCCACCACTGCATATAGGTTAATCAACATTTCAAACAGGGGTTGTCTGACTTAATTCTTCAGGATACAGAAGCCTCAGAAGCAGCAATCAAATCCTCTCTTTCCTCGTTAAAGGATTACTTTGATATGTCAAAGGCAGTTTACTACACACATACAGTCTGTGAAAACAGTCATGTAATGTGTTTGTGGCTGAGTTTTGCTTTTATGTTTTAGTGTGTACCTTTTATATTTGATATGTTAGGGATAATAAGATAAGATGTACTTTATTAATACAAACTTGGGATTGTTTTTCGTTGCAGCAGCCTAAAACAAAACAAGGCATTGCACATAATAAGAAAATAAAAGAGTAGAAATAAACAATTCTAAAATAGAGACATCTCAAAATAGAAATAAAACATATACAGATGACTGGAAGATAACAAATCTATAATGTGAAGCGAGGTGGTCATTAATACAAAGTGTGTGACCACCTCTCTGCACATTATCACACTTATTACACTGCTCCGTACTAAATAAACCAACTACTCGGCGATTCAAAATGATGTGATTGATTTCGAAATGATCGTCTAGCTTTCTAAAGAATAGACCGTTGCCCTGCGTACCGACAGCTGGAACACTATTCACGCTGTTTTCTGATGGATGGAAACAGACTTCTTTCTGTGGATTGATATCAGTGCACGTAGTCCCTTGATCCACCTTAGCAACGGTCTGCTCTCCTTAGCAACGGTCTGTGAGCAAAAAATAGCAGACTTCTGGAATGTCCAAACTGACCAATCAGAATTTGACTAAGCCTTGAAATAAGGATTTGTCATTCAAGTTTAATCTTTATTACGTTAACGTTTTGGTGTTTGTACCTTTGGCTTATGTGGATATTCAATATCTTTTCTATATTTCTTTACTCTTTTAAGTTACATTTGGAGAAAAAATGCATTAAAGTTTGAAAGTCTGAAACTTTTCATCCTGCTGATTGATGAAAATATTTCAAAGAGATTAAATTCAGGGGTTTTTCATCCTGTGGACACGGAGAGACAGATCCTCTAAATCTGAAAGGCAAACACACGCAGGTATCACCACACACACACACACACACACACACACACACAGACACACACACACACACACAGACACACACACACAGACACACACACACACACAGACACACACACACAGACACACACACAAACACACAGACACACACACACACAAACAGACACACACACAGACACACACACACACAAACAAACACACACACAGACACACACACGCACACACACACACAGACACACACACACACAGACACACACAGACACACACACACAAACACACACACAGACACACACACACACAGACACACACACACACACCCCTGTTTGTGCAGGGAGATTGCAGAGCGTCTTAACTCTCCTGGATAAACAGCATTAGCTAAATGATTTGAACAGCAAATATGAAGAAGGGTGAGACGGATTAAGATTTCTGCCTCCGCCCCCTTTCAGCCTCCTGACCAATCACAGTGCACAGACAGGTCTACTGAATTCTGGTTCATATTTTTGTTCAGTTTCTTTAGCATCAAAGTAATACAGGGATATTGGTTTGCTTTTAAGCTATCGACCATCTCAGTAATGATGAACTCAGACAGTCAAACTCTTTTAAAGTAAAATGAATAATGTCTGTCTGGATTTAAATCCTCCTTTTCCTTACTTTACCTCTGCCACATCATAGACTATATGCATTACATTCATGCACACAATGTTCATACTCCTTTCTGCACATATTCTTATTTCACATTTCATAGTTTATATTCTAAAATGCATTCATAGCATTCTATTTCCATGTAAATTACTGCTTTATTTAATTGTTATTGCTATTTAACTGTATTTTATTACGGTGTAAAAGATGTTTTGTTTTATATTAGATCTCTTGTTTTTTATATTTTATGTATGCACCATGACATCAAGTCAAATTCCTAGTATGTGCGAACCTCCCTGGCAATAAACCTGTTTCTGATTCTGATTCTTTAGTGCCTCTCATTCATTTGGCTGAGCAAACAATTTAATTTAAATACATAGAGGCTGCAGCATCCGTGAAATAAGTACAATTTAAATGAAGTCTGTAACCTCACTGATAATGACGGGAAAACATATTGAGAGTTTCATGAATAGTAACCCAACGTAATCAATATTTCCCACACAGCAACAAATCAATAAAGTAAATGCCAAAATAATCAATTGTCATATTATCCAAACATTTCGCATATCAGAGAGCTAATATCGGACAACACAGTAATCAATAGTGTCTCAATGAGCTTTAATGGACTGGACACTGAAGACTTAATTACTCCTCACATGTTTGTTCATGTTAAAAGCATGTTTTGGTGTAATGTCGTATTTATTTCCACAGCAGGGTGTTCAGAGGTTTCTCCTTTTAAAAACCACTTCACCGGAAACGAGAAAGCACTATATCTTTGTGTCTGTGTTCCTGGAAAAACACTCTGTGGTGTTCGTCCTTGGGTCTGAAACTAAAGAAGCTCATCAGCGTCTTTGTTATCGAAATGTTCAACGGCAGAAAAACTATTTCAATGAGAATGGCACGCAGCAGGCACTGGAAACTCAGAATAAAGGAAACTATTGTTTTGAAAGATGCTTTAATTGGATTTACATGCATCTTAATACAGGTTTATAGAGAGAAGAATCCAAGTCGTCAGAGTCATGGAGTTCTTCAACATTTTACCACAAGCCCTTCGTTAATCTTCTGATTACAATCACTGAGTATTGTACAGAGCCTTGAGGACAACCATTACTATAGTTGGTGAGAGTTAAGAAAGGCTAGATAACTGAATCCAGAATCAGAAATACTGTTTTCATCCCGAGGGAAATTGGTTTTCATGACAGTTTTTTTCAATTAAGCATGCAACAAAATAGAAGATAAACAAAATACAGTTTTTGAGAGGGAAGAATGTGCAATACAAAAATAAAAATAAAATATATAAACACAAGTTGAAGGAAAATTACTAATATATACGGAAGAGGATTAGGGCCCATGAAAAAAAAAAAAGTGCGGATGTGAAAAAAAAAATTCTGAGATTAAAATTTCAGAATTCTGACTTTTTTCCCAGAACAAAAAATAAAATTGGCCCTAATCCTCTTCCGTAAATATAAGATCAAATAAAAAATTGCCAGCAAATTGACTATGAAAAAACAGTAAGGCTTAACTAATAATACATGTATGCAATAAACCTCAAAGATAAACAATGCAAACTGAATCTGAATAAACAAACTAATATGCTGTTGATACAATGGCAGCTCACCATAATAGTACATGTTATCTGACAAAGCACACATTATACTCATAAATAAGACTCAGGAACTAACAAAACTAAGTTATAAGATATATCCGGCGCAGACTAAAAACTCATCTCTTTCGACTCCATTTCGAGCGATACAATTACTAACAAAGCACTTATATACTAACAAAGGACTGGCTTATCTACAGCTAGTTGAGTAGCACTTGAAATGTTTTGGCTCTATGAAACCTGATGTACTTATATGATTCTGTTTTCTTCAAGTTTGTATCTTCTTGGTCGAATGCACTAAGTCGCTTTGGATAAAAGCGTCAGCTAAATGCAATGTAATGTAATGTAATAAGAGGTTTTTAGAGGACAAGAACAAAACAACGCTGTTGACAAACTGCTGTCATCAGACTCGTAAAAAAAGTCTTTAAAACGATGTGATGGATGGGCCAGTCTTCAACATACAGAGAGACACTAACACAAAACACAAAAAACTAGATAGCAAAGTATGGCGTGGGCTGCAAAGTAAATTGTCCAGAAAAAGATTGAATATACCCATTTACATAGTATGCAAAAAGATTAGGTTCTGCCTCTTATTGCGAATTTCACTTTTATCCAGAGCAACTTTCAATCAGTGCAATCATCATCAAAGAGCAAAACAACCAGAAACCTGCGAGTACAATCGCTTGGTACTCATTCAAAAAAGAGATAATGAATTTTAGATGGATAGATGAAATAGTATGTCAAATATAAACAATATAACAAATTCTGGATATTTAAAATGTTCTTTAAAAAGGTCAAAAATACTGCAGTAGCAGGAATATAGGCTTATACTAGGAGCAAAGGCATACTGTATATACGTATGATAGTATATCATTTACAGATATACAGAATAATGCAAATTGAATTTATGTTAGATTTCATTGGTCAAGGAGCTGTCAAAACAGGTGTTTTGCAGAAGGTGTGTATACAGATATATAAGTAATAATATTCCTCATATTTATAATGCTTTTTCCATGACCCAAAGCGCTTTACAGATACACATTACACATACATATCAGACATACATGTAATGGTCATGTACTCTGGACAATACCCACAGGAGCAAATTCAGGTGAAGTGTCTTGCCCAAGGACACAACGGCTTTACAGACGCAGCGGCGGGTTTCGCCCCCTTGATCTGATGATCAATGCACAGCCCACTGCGCCACACCGCCCATCTTCACACCTCAACGTCATCGAGGCGCTTTACAAGTACACATTAATATCATACATGTACTGTGGACAATACCCACAGGAGCAAATTCGGGTGAAGTGTGAAAGAAATAACAGATAAGTACACCATGGTAAAAAAAAATGAAGTATAGCTGTATATCAATAATAATAAATGATATTACATTACATATCATTTTATCCAAAGCGACTTAAAATAAGTGCAAAAACCAAAAAGAATCAAACTCCGAACAACAAGGAAAGTGCAGAAAATGACCGTATAAAAATATAGTAGTATAACAACTCAAATGATTGGACATTTTTATCCACAAATTGCAGGAAGAGCAGTCAGTGCCATTAACGCACTGCAGAAGAAGAAGAAAACTCCAGTTGAAGCTTTTCTTTTTGTTCATAACGTGACCAAGGTTACCGTCTCCTCGTGGCTTTCACACAGATCTGTACTTTTTCGTCTGCTGTAATTCACTCGCGTTTCCATTGATTGACTTTGATTGAGTGCACAGAGACAGCCGAACAAAGATGAACTTTGAAATGTTAAGACCCTCGCAGATGATTAAGTCCAGAGTGCGCCCCTTATTGTGCGTGGGTGCCGTTCTCTGATGATCTCCGCATACGTCTTTAAGTCTCAAATTATAATGCAGTCGGAGTCAATGCAGATGATATACAGCAGTTCAACAAGTTAACAAAAAGCATTAAAGTGTCCTTTGTGTGTTTTAGAGTAGCACTCCACGAGAGGAGTTCAACTGAAGGGCAACATATTCAAAAGAAGCACATTTATTTACATACATAACTGAAGTTAGGAGTCTTAAGATCAAAGCGGATTGTCCAACTAAGTTTCAATAAAAGACACAAGATCAAAATTGTGCTTGTTTGATATAATCCTTAATTTAAAATGTTTTGCCGGCCAAAGACGTGGTATTTACTAAAGCTAAATTGAAGGTGTTATCAGCGGTCTTTGCCAATTTAAGAGGTTTTTTCTTTTTTTGTGTAAACAGACTGTGGCTTACGAGTAATTGATATCAACTTTATATCGTGTCCCGCTCTGTGGGAGGCTAGACATTACATGCTGGGTGACTCCTCCACTCTTCCCACTCCAAAGAAAGACACAGTGTGAATCAAAGCTCAAAAATAGCAGTTTATTATAAACCACGGAGATGAAACAAAAGTTCACTAGTATCCAACACTGAGCTTCCACAACAAACAGCTCAATTAAACACTAATGACATGGTTTAAACTGAAAAAAAGACACAAAACACAGTGACAAACAAAGAGGGGTTTTCACTCCTATCAAACTAGGGTTGGATGTTTGGTTCGACAAATATATTGAATGTTATCTTGCTTATTTAAAGGGTGGTGCATCCGGGAATGAGTTAGCATTTTGCAACTTCCAGTTCCCTAATCTCAAAGTCAATGTTTTTTTATTTCTGGTTAGACACCTGGAATAAGGTCTGTATTTAACTAACGTTTAACAGATATCTACATTGTGATCTATGACTTACAAAACATCATTAATACCCCACTCATGAATGTCCGAAGCCTCTATGTGTCATAAAATAAGTGGTTGCTAACAGTGTCTAAATGAGACGACTAAACGTCATCAGGCCCAACATTAGCCGCGTTTAGCTTAGTGGTGGTGACGTGAAGTCATGTGATCGTGCTGTAGTTCCTTTATAGCCTAACATTAGCCGCCTTTAGCTTAGCGGTGGTGATATGAAGTCATGTGACCGTGCTGTAGTTCCTTTATAGCCTAACATTAGCCGCCTTTAGCTTATCGGTGGTGACGGAAGTCATGTGACCGTGCTGTAGTGCCTTTATAGCCTAACATTAGCCGCCTTTAGCTTAGCGGTGGTGACGTGAAGTCATGTGACCGTGCTGTAGTTCCTTTATAGCCCAACATTAGCCACCTTTAGCTTAGCGGTGGTGACGTGAAGTCATGTGACCGTGCTGTAGTTCCTTTATAGCCCAACATTAGCCGCCTTTAGCTTATCGGTGGTGACGGAAGTCATGTGACCGTGCTGTAGTTCCTTTATAGCCTAACATTAGCCGCCTTTAGCTTATCGGTGGTGACGGAAGTCATGTGACCGTGCTGTAGTTCCTTTATAGCTTAACGTTAGCGTTTTATTTCTGCCGATTGCATTAACGTTTCAAAAAAAGTGGTGTTGATATATGGAGATTATCCTGCTGAAGAAAACTCATTGTGTTGGCCACAAACCTTATTTTCAATTATAAGTGCTTCATATTAAAAACAAAATATTTACAAGTTAGCAGAATTGGAGCTAACACAAGGCAATCAGAAAAAGTATTTTATAAACAAAATCGATAACAAATTCCAGTTAAGAGTCAGAAAACGTATTTACAGAAAGGGTTTTGAAAGGGATTTATGGTTTAAGAAGTGAGGGTGTCTTTGTAAAGCCCCTTGAGGCAAATCTGTCATTTGCGATATTTGGCTATATTAATAAAATTGGAATTTAAAATATGATAACTTCATCTTGTCAAATCCAGATGCAGCTATTCCATCTAACAGGCGTTGGCTAACTGCTGCAGGCCTTATATTAGGAAAACATTGTATTAACAAGTGACAAAGACTGGTCTGCATAATCTAACTTTTAACTAAGTGTAAAATAAACCATGCTTTACTTCAAAAATTAGTTCATTCAAATTTCAGATTCAATCAGAATCAGAAAACTTTATTTATACCCGGGGGAAATTGGGTTTTGTGGCTTCATTTTGAGAATTACATTTTGCAAAAAAAAGTTAAAATATGTATTTAAAATAAGAAGTTAAAGTAACAATAAAATATAATAACAATATTTATATCCAACATGTACATTACATTATATAGAGCTGTGTTTTAGCATTAATAAGATTATAAAGGGGAACCGTTTCAAATAGATTAACCTACTGTAAAGCTGCTCATCATTTGTCCTTAATAATTGAGAGATTTAATGAATCATTTATTTGGGATGGCAAGGTAACGGAAATGAAGGTTGACTTGAGGGACCCTGTGCACGTCACGACATTATTAAAGTATAAGTCTCAATGTCTTAAAGTCATGTATAAGGCATGTTTGTCATTGCTTTATAGACTAAGCACTTAAAGGGAGCAAAAATCCTCACAGGCGTTTCATTTCAAGGAGAGAAGAAGCTGCCGAGATCTTAATGGACTTTATCTTACAGCGGAGTTGAAGAACGTCCTTGTAATGTAGTCGTCATGTCAGCTATATGTGCTTTTAGAGTTGAGACGCAGCCGTTAAAAGCAGCTCAGAGAAGAAGCTGCAATTAAACGGCGTGGGCTGACGAGGACAGAAACCCGACATGAAAAGGAGGAATGAAAGCAGAGAGAGGAGCTTAATCCATCAGAACTGGTACCTTTCAGGCTCGAAACACTCAGCCTGTCAACCTGCCGTCAGAGCGAATCGCCTGATTGGACGGCTCTTTAAAAAAAATCAGGAGTCTGTGATTATTCACTATAATTTAGAGGAAAAGACAAAAGCCTCCAGGCAGTTTTATTTCAAGATTACAACAAGGTAAATTGTAGTTCAGAGCTTCAGGCTGAAACGTCTCTGTGGGGTTTGAACAGTTTTGACACATCCCGGGAAAAGAAAAAGAGAGTGGCAGCAGTCCTTAAATACTGACAGGTGAAATAACTGGAGTAACTAGTGTGTGTGTGTGTGTGTGTGTGTGTGTGTGTGTGTGCGTGTGTGTGTGTGTGTAGGTGTGTGTGTGTGTGTGTGTGTCTGTGTGTGTGTGTGTGTGTGTGTGTGTGTTTACACTGCAGTAGGTTCCTCTGATGGTCGCTCTGATCAGCTCATCTGCCTCTGTGAATGACCACAACAAAAATCTTTGAGCGGTTCTAGGTCGCAATATTCGTACTTCTAAGCTTACATGTGCAGTTTTTAGTGCATCCTAATGCCAAATACAGCAAAATGCACTATGCCTACCCGGATGGTACACTCATAAAGTAAAAAAAAAGTTGAAAAATGAACGCTGGACACTACTTTGGCTCTCAAGTTGGCTAACGTTACCGAAGTTGCACGACTAGCCATGATTGCTGTTGCTCAGGCAAAAAGGTATACATGCTTTTTTATGTCAGCATTTAATAAACGTATCATAACACTGGGGTCGCAAAGAAGGCACTGTTAATTTTATTAGGTTAATTAGCAGTCTGTAATTATTTTTCTAAGGCGAACATTGACGTTGCTAACTAAATTGCTAAATAACAGCAAGGATCATCAAATCCAGTGATGCACTCAGCAGCCGTTTGCAATTTGAGAAAACAAAACGGTTGAAATTCACACAGTGTTCATAACTTTCCAAACCGTACGACATGGCAGTGCTGCAGAAATGAGTCCTTAAACCTCGAAAAAGAGTTAGCTTTTCACAACTCTTTGTTCCCACGTTTCAAAGTAAGCGTTGTTTTTAACGTGCTTTTGTGTAGACACATAGAATATGCTCTGTGGTTAACACAAGCAGAAGAGATTTTAACGCTACGCGAATGAGTAAATAACACATTCATGAATGTCAGAAGCTTCATTGTATCATCACGCCAAACATTAGCCCTTACC
Organism: Dissostichus eleginoides; assembly: GCA_031216635.1. Classification (NCBI taxonomy): domain Eukaryota; kingdom Metazoa; phylum Chordata; class Actinopteri; order Perciformes; family Nototheniidae; genus Dissostichus; species Dissostichus eleginoides. The sequence goes on along the minus strand of CM062271.1, from coordinate 6,724,118 downwards.
TTAGCCTTATGTTATCTGTTTGCTTTTGATTGCATTTAGTATCATAAATGTGTGTTTTCAGCAATATACTGAAATCCAAAGGGGAAACGCCATTTTTTTTTTCCAAGGGACCCCTATTGCTTTCTTGCCACAAGAAATGAACACAGTGGTGACGCATGATTTTAAGAATGAAGCCTGACAATGATTTTCAAGACAACGAGCTGGAGGTGTTCAGACCATTATGCACTTATGTTAGTAATTATATGTTATTTGCAGGTCAAAATACATGTGAACCTTAAGGTAAGAGCTGGGCTTAATTGTTCAAAAATAAACACATGTAAGGAATAACATAATGGATGTGGAGTTCATGGAAACCATCAGTGTGTTCAAGTCATGGTGTAATGGAGTTTAGAAGGGTTCGCGACATTTACAACCAAAGAGCAGACAGCTCGCCAGCTGCAGAAACACCAGGTAGAGAGACTGAGAGTGTGTGTGTTTGTGTGTGTGTGTGGGACTCTAATTGGCAGAACCTGCTGTCAATCACAAAGCAAGAAGGGTGGTCACACCTGACTTCACAGGCTTGATTGACAGGCCCAGGGGACCAATCACAGAGGCAGACGGGCTTCAGACCACCTGGAGAACGACTCTCTCTCCCCTCCACGTCTGTTCTCATGCAGGTGAACTTTTCAAACATCCCTCCATCCTTTTACACTCTTTATGGATGAGTGGAGGAGTCGAAAGGAAAATAAAAAGAGATGATGGGGAGGGTCTGGTGGACGGAGAGATGCTTTAAATGAGATCCGCCACGTTCTTAAAAGGCTCTTACAGTAATGCATCTGTAATGGCTTTAGTGTGTGTGTGTGTGTGTGTGTGTGTGTGTGTGTGTGTGTGTGTGTGTGTGTGTGTGTGTTTAGAGGTTAAGGAAGTACTTAGTTTGATGCATTCACTCTCTTTTTGACAGACATTGATTAACCCGCTTTTTGTTTGAGACATTGTTCCGTAAAAACTGAATAATCAGATAGTTGGATGGATGGATGGATGGATGGATGGATGGATGGATGGATGGATGGATGGATGGATGGATGGATTAATGGATGGATGGATGGATGGATGGATGGATGGATGGATGGATAGATAGATGGATGGATGGATGGATGGATGGTTGACTGGATGGATGGATGGATGGATGGATGGATGGATGGATGGATGGTTGACTGGATGGACGGACGGATGGATGGATGGATGGATGGATGGATGGATGGATGGATGGATGGAAACTACATACTGCATTCAGATAAGCAATCGGGCAATAGGTCATTTCGTCAATATACTGTATGTTGGATGACAGAAACTGAACTTGGTAAGTCAATAAGTGATTGAGTAAAGTAAAAAAAGTTTGCTGGTCAGACTCCATACTAAAACAAATGTCTTTTTTGTTTTAGTAATAATACTTCCAGAAGGCTTGACAAAGGTCCACAGTGATATAAAAACAATTCAAACAAGAGACTGAATTGCATAAACGTCTACGTATTTAGCTAGCAAGCGAACATTAGCTCACTCCTTAAGAGCATAGCTAGCCTTAGCAATTAATTAAGCAATCTTAATCTGAATTATTATCTAATATTTAACACAGATTAACTAATAATCAAAGCATTCATGAAAAGACAGCAAAAAGACACAATTTTCTTGTAGATCTGTCAAAGAAATATATCAGATCACACACTACAAAGAGCTTTAAAGGTTATAATGAATCACTTTTGAGTGTTTGTTACTGTGATGGAGCCAGAATCAATGTCATGATGCTGGAGTGAAAATCTGAAAAGTATCAGCAACACAGTTTCACAGCAGGAAACTGATGGAAATACAGTTACACCAATAATCGTTATTTTTTCAATTCATTGATCATCTGTTTCTATGATGACCACATGTAGTAATACAATTCATGCTTTATGTGAGCAACTCATACACACACAAACACACTCACACACACACACACACACACACACACACACTGACAAGCTGCAGGCCTGAGTGGGAAGAACAGACTTGTTTTCTTCTGTAAAGCAGATAAGCGACAGGAAAATGGAAATTGGATTAACAAGGGAAAACTTCCAGTGAACACACACACAGACACACACACACACACACACACACACACACACACACACACACACACACACACACACACACACAGACACACACACACTGTATTCTGCACTCCCTTCTCAATAACTCAATAACTATAACAGCAAGGCAAACTTTCAGTAAATATATTTTTTTGTATCTGATGATCTATAGCTCTGTTTTTCGTAGCATTTAGAAAGTGTGTGGGATCTGACTAGGTCACATCGTCGATAGGTCATTCATTGACACATTAAATAATCATGACAAAAACATTAAATGCAAGGATGCAACTATGCAATCATTTTAATATACTGCACTGTATGCTATTTTATACTATACTTATATACTATAAAGAAGAAGTCATTTTTTAAATGTAATTAGTGTCTTTACCATTTGCTGCCTTATAGGTGTTTAAAAATGTTACATGAAGAAATGTGGTGCAACAATACTGTACTGCTTTTTAAACATAATCAAAAGAAATATCAAAGGAAAAGTATAATATAAAATAAGAAAAGTTTTGTTTGTCTTCCTGGTTGTCCATCTTATTTTCAGACCCACTCTCCTAAACAAAAGTTTCCATCATTTAATTTTCAGCTCTGAGCCTCCTGTGTATCATTAAAATATAAATTACCATTACAGGCAGCACAGTAGAAAAAAGAAGTGCCAGAGAGTGATGAAGCAGCAGCAGTTGATTACAAATTAATGGCAAACAATAGTCGGTAATAAACTATAAATTGCATGTTATTAAAAAAAGTGGGTTTTTCTTTTATTATTTACTATCAAGGGGTCAGCAGTGGACCATCTTCAGACGTCCGCCTCCACCTTCTGACACCTTATTAATATGCATTAATGCCGTGTGAAAACTCAACGTTTAATTTGCCGTGGAGTAATTGGAAGGAGCGATAGTGTTCAGTCTCGGCAGATCCATTAAACAGAAGTCATTTGTACAGGTATGCATATGAATTATAGGTATTCAACCCGCGCTGCGACGTCGGTGGAATCACAATGTTATTGTTTTGTCTGCGAGAGAAGAGCAAAGACAGGCGGTCAAAAGTAATTTATTAAGTTTGACTGTTTAAGAGAGTTAAACAGATACGACAATAGAGCAAATCAACAATCTGAGTTCCTCAAGCGACAAACATCACTGTTTAGAGTTAAAGCCAGAGCTGAAGTCTTTAGAAAATAGATTTTCTTGAGTAGACTTTAGGATGAAATTCAGTAAACAGTCATTTTACCCTGCATTCTATACCAGGATCAGTTGTTTGGGTTAGTGTTTGACTTCAGGGCTCCCTCGTCTTGAAGTAAATGGTGTTTTTTCTCAAAGCAATGATAAACCTGTGAGTTGGATGTAGAAAAGTCAGAATCAATATAGAATTTTTTTATTTTAAAGTAAATTCAGATTGAACATAGTAAAAAAATGTAAATTATAGTGTCCGTCCAAAAAAAAAAACATTACTTATAGTGAAAACCACCCTTGAATGATGGGATCGGAGACTAAAAGCTTTTTAGAAAAGAGATTTAGAAAAAAAAACCCACTTCAGGGGTCATTTGGGTGAATTTTCCATATCTCTGGCCCCCGTCGGTCGATTTTGATGATTGACACCTCTTTTTAACCGTTAGAGCCAATAGAATCGAGGGGAAGTTCCTAAAATCCATCTAAACATTACCCAATGGTGAATGAGTGATGCGTAGCCAGAATGCCCCGGAACCGGAAGCTGTCATACACTCTAGTAGCTATCGTAGCAGCTAATATAAAATCTCTGTTATTGACATAAAAAATTGAATGATGGATTATCAGTAATCATTTCAAAGTGACACAGACCCATTGGATTAACCTATGGATTAACGTTCAGCAGCGTTTTTATCGTTTTAATGCCATTGAACACAACTTTGGATCAGAACAACAGCTAAGGTAAGACAACGTCCCGTTTTTGCTCTGTCAAGCTACGTGTTGTGATGTCTGTTTTCACTTCCCTTGTCGCGAGTTCAGATCGCTCAGTGATGATGCTTATACCCCTGCTAAGTGTGTTAGCATGTTTTCGCTTAAGGCTCATTTAGACGACTTGAGCGTCTAAATGAGCCTTTTAGACGCTTATTGAGCCTTCAATAGCCAGTCTTGTGAGACTTGTGTTTTGTTTCGGTAAAAATTGTTTGTATCGTCAGTTAGCTGGGTTTCTTCCCGTCAAGTTGGTATGACACATTAATAGGTTTTTAAATGTAAAGAAGCCCTGAGACACAGTTTCGTGAGAAAAAAAACCCGCAGCCCGGCCCGGCCTTAAATAAGGTCTTTGGTAAGCTTACAAAATATTCCCTTTTTGTTATATGACGTAAAATCATCAGTAAATACCCCACTGGTGAAAAATGTTGCTCTTATGTGTCTTAACAACAGCGATTGCACACCTAAGTGTCTAAATCACGGATGGATCAAGAGAACTTGCTGAATAAAAAGTAGCTCAGCAGTGCAAGAAGCCCAAAATGGATCAACTGTAGATTAAAAAAGTAACCGGATCATTCCATGGCCCAACAGACTAGAGCACGTTCACTTGAGTTTTCCTTATCTGCCGGTCTCGGCTCAGTCAAATGAAGGTAGAGGGAATTAAACTCCGGATTTTGACGTTTAGACCCTGAATATTTTTGGGCCCAATGACGTCAAGGTTTTGGTTGGAGGTAGAAGGTAGAAGGTAGGATTTAGGAGGTAGGCAAGGAGGTAGAAGGTAGGATTTCAGAGGTAGGAAAGGAGGTAGGAGGTAGGAAATGAGATAGGAGGTAGAAGGTAGGATTTAGGAGGTAGGAAAGGAGGACGGAAAGGAGGTAGGACTTGGGAGGTAGGAGGTAGAAGGTAGGATTTAGGAAGTAGGAAAGGAGGTATGAAAGGAGGGAGGAGGTAGAAGTTACAGTACCGCCATTTGGCCTCTACGAAAATTTGCTTCAATAGCCTCCACACTTCCTGGGAGGCTTGGTCTTGATGACACATCATCATGCCGTACATTATAGCCACCTTTAGCTTAGCGGTGGTGACGTGAAGTCATGTGACCGTGGTGTAGTTCCTTTATAGCCTAACATTAGCTGCCTTTAGCTTAGCAGTGGTGATGTGAAGTCATGTGACCGTGCTGTAGTTCCTTTATAGCCCAACATTAGCCATCTTTAGCTTAGCAGTGGTGACGTGAAATCATGTGACCGTGCTGTAGTTCCTTCATAGCCCAACATTAGCCTCCTTTAGCTTAGCGGTGGTGACGTGAAGTCATGTGACCGTGCTGTAGTTCCTTTATAGCCCAACATTAGCCACCTTTAGCTTAGCGGCGGTGACGTGAAGTCATGTGACCGTCCTGTGGTTCCTTTATAGCCCAACATTAGCTGCCTTTAGCTTACCAGTGGTGAAGTCATGTGACCGTGCTGTAGTTCCTTTATAGCTTTTTACTTCAAAAGTCATAAAGTGGTTTTAATATATGGAGATTGTCCTGCTGAACAAAATATGTAAGATTGATAAATGTTTGTTGGCCACAGCTCTTGTTTTTCTGCAATATTCGAAATCCCCATTGAAAAATTGCATTGGCTTTTTGGCAAGGAGCTCTTTCAATGCTAATTTCGGGTCACCCTACACAATACATCATCTCTGCACCATTCTAATAGAGGCAACTGATGGTTTATGCAATGGGGAATAAAGATATTTTTCAATGGAGTCTGCTGTAATGTAGTCCCCCTGTCTGACAGCTAGGTAAAGAAGTAAAATATTCCAAACGTTTGTATTTTTTAGGTGTCTTAAATGCATTCACAGAAGTAAATTGCTCAGCTTCCTGCTGTTACTTCTGTCTGTTTATGCAAACTTCATCTACTGTAGAAAAGTTCCTGAGACAACCTCACTATTAAACATCTGAACTATCCCTTTAACATCGGTTAGTGAAGGGTTAATGCTCTCTGCAGCAGAAGGGGAACAAAATAAGCTATTTGAGATCAATTAAGTAATTTAAAGGAATGGAATAAGTATTTTGAGCATGCAAATTGGTCCTTTGGGAGATTGATCTATAATTTCATGGTGAAATTACTACTTTGATGAGATGATTGATCAAAAATGTTCCCTCAGATAGTTACTGGTCTTCATAGATTTACAGTTTTTAAAGCAGGGGGCTTATCTATCACACTTTAAACACTCAGATTTGCATTATGGGATTTTTAATCTGCAACATCTGGAGTGTGAGGGGTCATGTTATTCACATAAACCACAATCTGCTCCTCCTTTCTGCGTTTAATGCGTTTAAATGGACATCATTATGTTGGGTTCACTGTGAGGAAGCTCAGTAATGAAAGCAGATTAGACAGAATTAAAAAATTAAGTGGAATTTTATGGGTTTGACGGGGGAAGGTGAGCAAAACAAACACCGGACGATCTGTTCATTTCTGTGATGAGTTTATTTATCTCGGCAGCTGAATCACTCTCTAATCATTTGCAGCGACAATTGAAAAGACTGACAGCTTCAGTGTTTTTTCACACTAAATGAGAATATCAACCAGTATCCATCATTATCACCACTTTGTGAGTTCTTAGGTGCAACTTCCCGGAAGAAAGAAAGAAAAAACCCGTCACAATAGGTTGTTTATATCATAAAAATGACAAAGTTAATAAGAAACAAATCAAGTGGGAATAAAAACACAGGAGACAGTAGAACTAAGATTTCTTTTTTTCGAAGGAGTCAGTGGGGAATTAATAACTGTCAAACCTGATAGAAACAGATTTTTATAAACACATACACACTTGTTTCAGACTCATGGCATCACAGTGTGTGTGAGTGATTTTAATTACAGTTTTCTATTTATTCTCCGTCCCCATGGCTTTGTTGGTTTTACTGGTGTGTTTTATGTAGCATTTCTTTTGTCTTCCATTGGTACTGGAAATTAAAGTTTCTGTTAACGCTGCTGTAGTACTTCCATTATCAAACCCAATTTAAATTGCATCAAAACATGTAGAAACCCTCAGCAGCGGGATGTTTAACAGTGTGAAACATCTACAAACTTTAACAAGAAGATCTTTGATTTCAGGCGACTAAACAACAACAATAATCAGTAAACACTCGTATTAGAAAGAAGAGATTTACTCGTTCCTCAAAAACAAACAAAAAGGACCAATTTCAATTCAATTTCATTTTTATTTGTCCATTGATATAGAGATATATTTGCTCAATTAGCTAAATAATTCCAAGCTTGAGTCAATCGTAATTTCTGCTTATTGCATTTACTCTTTAAAAATCTGAAAGTTGTGCAAATGTGTGGAGATTGTCCTGCTGAACAAAACATACATTTTCATAATTGTGTGTTGGAAACGCTTTTTTCTCCAAAATCCAAAGAGGAAATCCCTTTGCTTTTCGTCGATGGAGCCCTTGAATGCTAACTTCCTGGTCGGCCAACAAAAATATGTAATCGCTGCACCACTCTACTCCTAATTGTTGCATTGTAAATATGTTTTTCTCGTGCCATCACACTGTAAATAATAATAATCATATAATAAAAAACTGAACCGACCCTTCAACTGCCTTCGAGATAATCACAGCTCCGAATGTGCAGCAGTCTGCTTTGTTTAAAGGTCCCCTATTATACTGTTTTTCATCAATATATTATAGGTCTCAGAAATATACAAAACATGTCTCTGAACACCAAACAGATCATTGCAGCATCCCATAATCCTCTCTGTTTCAGCCCTGTTTCCAAAGTGCTGATTCTCTGTCTGTTACTTTAGATGAAAATAAGGAGCCCCTCCCCACGCCCCTCTGAGAGAGATTTGGTTAAAAAGAACACAATGGTGCTCTAGGAGGAGATTCAGGCCCCGGCCCCACGAGGACGCATACGGTTAAACGCATACGCAAATGCAATCGCAATCGCAAAAAAGGCTTCCGTCCACACGCAATAGACACCGGAAAGTGTCTGTTCACACGAGACAGCTCCGTTTAGCTCCAACCGCTGGAAAAGCTGCAGTACATATGCCGAGCCTGTACGTGGCGCTGTAACTTCCTCCACCAAAAGCAGCGAAAAGAGCTGCTGTAGATGTTGCACAAAGAACTGTAGCATGGTCAGTAGCGTCTGGAGAACGATAGTAACGCTGCGATCCGCCATTGTTGTTGTTGTTGGGGATACACATCAGAATCGATACACATCATTATCAGAAAATGATCGTATAGGGCGTAATAACAGAGCCGTTGGACCCCCCAGAGCGTTGCGTATGCCGTTCTATCCACCTTGGGACCAGTTATCGTTACCGTAGTCGTTTACTGCCATATTCTGTCGTCCTAGTGTGGCCGAACGGCCTATATGACACAAAACTGTAACGGAAACTACCGTATGCCGGGGCCTCAGGTGATAAGGTGGGGGGGAGGTTACCTTGGTTGGTGATTGGCTAATCGTTACACAAGCCAAACAATCGTTATGACATCAAAGTGGCCAAAATCTGATCAGCTCATTTTCAGACAGGTTTTTATATAAATGGATAAAAGAGAGAGAATCTTTTTTCCTGGACTTTCAGAGTCTCTTTACACAGAGGGGACACATGTTGATGTAGAAGAGACATGAAGAAGAGGGGACACATGTTGATGTATAATACAGGAAAAAGTGGATTTAGCATAATAGGTGACCTTTACACTTTGAAGATCGATGCATTTTCTTATTTTAAAGTCCTGATGCAGCAGGAAGCGGCTGTCCCGTCAGGAAGGAAGTGATGATGAAACTACAGAAGATTTCTTGATTTCACATTTTTCCCGCATGCATATTTTTCTTTTGGTGGCCAGGATGAAAAGAGTGTGTGATAGCTCTCTAGATGAGAGGCTCCATCGTGGTCCAACTCTCCTGCAGCTTCTGGTCTGATAAGGACAGGAGATCTGAGAGAGAGAGACAATGAGAGAGAGGAGTTTTAATGCTTATGCCAGCAGGTTGAAAAATGATTATCTGGCTGTCTGTCGGTGTGTACGGAGGCCTGACAGCAGCCAGCGGCGCGCTCATTAATACCAAGGAGAAACTGAGTGTGTGTGTGTGTGTGTGTGTGTGTGTATGTTTGTGTGTGTGTGTGTGTGTGTGTGTGTGTGTGTGTGTGTGTGTGTGTGTGTGAAACAGTGTTTAGACTGTAATGTTTTCAACTAAATCCTGACATGCCCTTTACCACCTGGCGGAGCAGGAAACTCAAACTTGTGTCATATTTGTAATATTTCCTCACATTTTATTGTTGCTGCATCAGACTGCATTTTTTTTTTTTTTTGGGGAAATCACAAAACACTAAACAATATAAAGTGCACTGTAAACATTTATAGTCACGATTATCCTGGACAAAATAACAAATTAATTTCCAATTACTCCGATAATCGCCCAAATATGCTTTAAAAAAAACTAATGGAATCACTTAAACCTATATTTGGATAAGGAAACATATTATTGTTGCATCCTTTTCACTGAAAAACACACTTAAAAAAGGCTATCAAGCACAATGGATAAACAATAAAATGTCTACATTGTGTGAGTCTGCTCTTCCTTACATGATAATCATTATAATTTATGTTTTTTTTTAAATAGGCTCTAGTTTCTACCATGATAGCAACCTTTTTATAAGTCACTTGTGAGAAAATTCACAATAATTGAAATTCACCACGATAACGTTTTTTTCGGTAATAAAATCCATCCCACCCAGATACTTCACACTACATCCCTTAATCACTAAAATAAGCTACTTATTAAACAAATCTTCTTGATTCATGTCAAACCATCTTGAAAAAATATGTTAAAGGTCTCCTATCATGCAAAATGCACTTTTGTATGTCTTTTATACGTAAATATGTGTCCCCGGTGTGTCAGGGAACTCACAAAGTGTCAGAAAATAAACATTATAGCACCTCCGGTTCCCTGATCTTGACGTCATCTTGATAAACACAAGCCTATTATATTTATACACATTTTACTGGAACATTTTCACACATTTATGCTGATGGTTATTACATTTACTTTGATTTGTAAGCATCAATCATTTCACTTTCTCCACTATGTGTAGTATTAAATAGTGGAAAGCGATAAAAGTTTCTTCAAAGTTATTTAGTGTCTAAGCACTTTAGTTAGAGCAATGCCCTTGAGTCACACATTTAAATATATAAGTGAATGAACTGTGAGAGTGATGTGGTAAAATGGGAATTTCCAATAAACTGTAGAAAATTTTATTTTCCCTGCAGTCAGTTCATCAGTTTAATTACTTTCACTAAGAATTCATCAAGAAATTTGACTTGGTTTTAATTAAAATGTTACCTTGTAAATGTTCCCCCTCTCTAATCTCCCTCTGCTGATCTAAAATGTATTATTTCTCCCGTCGCCTGTTTTTTTTTCTGTGTCCAGAGGAGATGTGAAGGTTTCTGCTGTTTGCCGGGCTTCAAGTGAACAGCTAATCCTCCAACTACAAAGGTCTGTGTAACCTTTCTAACACAATTTCACAAAAGACTGCTCTGTTTGTTCTGCTCGCAGAAATAAAGCTAATTACAAAAACCCGCCCAAACGTCTTGACCTTTCCCTCTGGGTAATTACAGCTCCTCATTTATTTTCTGTATTTCTTTCTCCGTTTCATTCTCTCCGTGTTGTTTGTCTCCAGTGCAGCTTTCGTTCTGATTCTCAAAGTTATTATTATTCACCAATAATATCATGATGCTTCTCCCCCATCAGCTGGACACTCAAAAGACGGAGAGACGTTGAGTTTTTCATTCATCTGAATTCAAACATCTACGAAGGTCACCAATGTTTGATTACTAAAGGTTAAACTGGCCCCCTGTGACCCAGTTATATACAGAAGCTTTGTGTTCAGTAGCTAAGCTGCAGCATGGATTGTTCAAAAGATCAGCATAGAAACCAAAATACATTGATCTGTGGCACTGCCGTCTCACAATACACCGCCTGAGAGAAGTCCCTTTTTTCTATTGTACTCTGTGGCAATATTCACCACAAATATCAATCAGTCAATCAAAATAGTTTATTAATACCAGGGGAAAATTAGGTTTTGTGACAGTTGCACCATATTATAATACTTATAATGTCTTGCTAATCTGTGATATGTCAGTTATTACTTCCTGCCTGTTGTGTTGGGGTGACATATTGTTGTAGTCCGAATAAGAAGATGGCTTAGGTCTGGTTGTCTGGGATTTTTCCAATTGGATTTTTAAATATTGTAGAAATAGATTTGTTTGTTATACTTACATAAACATTCCACCTTGTAAAGCAGGACAAACTCCATATAGGCTATAAACTATATCACGGTCACATGTGTTCACGTCACCACCGCTAAGCTAAAAGCGGCTAATGTTGGGCTATAAAGGAACTACAGCACGGTCACATGACTTCACTTCACCACCGCTAAGCTAAAGGTGGCTAATGTTGGGCTATAAAGGAACTACAGCACGGTCACATGACTTCACGACGCCACCGCTAAGCTAAAGGTGGCTAATGTTGGGATATAAAGGAATTACAGCACGGTCACATGACTTCACATCACCACCGCTAAGCTAAAGGTGGCTAATGTTGGGCTATAAAGGAATTACAGCACGGTCACATGACTTCACTTCACCACCGCTAAGCTAAAGGTGGCTAATGTTGGGCTATAAAGGAACTAGAGCACGGTCACATGACTTCACGACACCACGGCTAAGCTAAAGGTGGCTAATGTTGGGATATAAAGGAATTACAGCACGGTCACATGACTTCACTTCACCACCGCTAAGCTAAAGGTGGCTAATGTTGGGCTATAAAGGAATTACAGCACGGTCACACGACTTCACGTCACCACCGCTAAGCTAAAGGTGGCTAATGTTGGGCTATAAAGGAACTACAGCACGGTCACATGACTTCACGTCACCACCGCTTAGCTAAAGGTGGCTAATGTTGGGCTATAAAGGAACTACAGCACGGTCACATGACTTAATGTCACCACCGCTAAGCTAAAGGTGGCTAATGTTGGGCTATAAAGGAACTAGAGCACGGTCACATGACTTAAAGTCACCACCGCTACGCTAAAGGTGGCTAATGTTGGGCTATAAAGGAACTACAGCACGGTCATATGACTTTGCGCAGCCACCGCTAAGCTAAAGGTGGCTAATGTTAAGCTATAAAGGAACTACTGCACGGTCACATGACTTCACGTCACCACCGCTAAGCTAAAGGTGCTTGATGACATTTAGTCGTCTCATTTAGACACTTGTTGGCAACCACCGTTTTTAAGACACAAAAGCTTAAAATAAATCATCAATGGAGTATTTACTAACGATTTTATGTTGTAGATCAAAACGTGAGCATCTCTTCAGGTTTTGCTAACCACAGACTTTATTTATTCATAGGCCTACCTCTATACCAGTCAAAGTGTAGTTGTTGCGTTTGAGGACTTGAACCAGCAACCAATTCTCTACAGACTGAACACCGGCTCACTAAACTACTATTTCTGTCTTCCAGCTGAAATGAACTTCTTTTTTTACAAAATACCCTTTCTGGTGCCATCAGTCACACCAATTGCTCTCATCTGAAATTCAAACAGTTGCTATAAACAATCATGTGGTGCAAAGCAAGGCATGGAAACTAATGGAAACCCTCCCCCCCCCCCCGAAATATACATATGTAATCTCTGGGTTCAGATGCAACACGACTGATTGTGTTGCCTGCTTGTGGTTTCACGATTGCTCCAGTTTATTTTCCCACAGATAAGTCCATCTTCAGAAGTTTCAGATTGTAAGATATATCCTTTACTGTCCCCAAAGGGACATTTCTCAACATGTCACAAATTCAAAGCTTGAGTGGGATTTTAATTACTTTCTTGTACTTGTAGTGTACGTCCCTGTGGGGCGCGTATTGCTTCAGTAGTGATTAATATTTCCCTTCTTTTGACTTTTATCAGCAGTTTAAAGTTTTAATTTACACTTTGTTGTGCTTTTAGTTGGAATCAAAGCATGATTGTTTGTTTGTAAGAAACAGAAAGCAATAACAAACTAAAGAGAAACACAGACATTGAGCATTTAGCTTTTGATTTTAGACAAATTCAATTTAAATGTTATTTATCACACACAATCCTACCACTACATGTGCAGGTTAGTCTTTAGATACTGTGCAAATAGTGCCTTAATTCAATTCAAAATACATGATGCTCTAAAGTGGCTGATTGCCAAGCTCCGTTAATGCTTTAAACGTGAAGAATAAACACTAACAGGATGCTCTACAGCTGCTACAGATAACAAATCCCAAATGATACCTCCTGTTGCGCCAAATGACAACATGCAGTTTATGTTCTTAAGCTGCTAACATTAACAAAATACAAAATAAAACGTATTTAAAATGGAGCAAAACTGTCTTTTTTGAGAAAGGGTTGGTTGATGATGTTATCTAGGCTTCTTACATATTTTTTAATAGACAAAATGACATCATCCCAATCCTGGTTTCTCACCATGTGGTCCCTGTTTCTCTAAGAATACATTTTAAGTTATTACTGATCACTTTTAAAGCATGCCTGTGCGAAGCTAGCTAGCAGCCGCAGATCCTTTAGCACCATTAGAAGATAATTGGTTTTGGTTAACGAGTAGATTTTAATGTTTGGAATTATTTTCACCTTAAATTATGACGGACAAATTTAATAATCTTTGAAACACGCTGAAAATTCATATTATTCCAACTTTGACATCGTTAACGCTGACCTTAGGATGCTCAACCAGTCCTATGACGGCTGTATGTAGCACCTCAACTTAGCAATGGAGAAATCATAGAAAAACAAAGCTTAACCAGAGTAAATCGGACACATCTGAATGCAGCTTTAGCACTCATCGAAATGTCCGAAAAGTGCTACACTCAAAGTTCAAATTATTCCAACTTTCACCTCAATTCATGCAGACGTTTTCAAAAGCATTCAATTCAATTACAGCTGAAGGCAAGCAGGTGAAGGTAGCAGCTGATAGAAAACTCTGCACCATACAATGCGATAAGGAATCAAATCTCTTATCAGGGGAGGCGTGTGGCGCAGTGGGTTAATGTGCAGTGGGTTAATGCGCTGATCTTCGAATCAGAGGATAGCAAGTTCGAGTCCCACTGCAGTCAGCATGTCGTTGTGTCCCTGGACAAGACACTTCACCCCAATTTCCTCCTGTGGGGATTGCCCACAGTATTGAGTATGTAAGTCGCTTTGGATAAAAGCGTCTAACAAGTGACATGTAATGTTATCATGAAATTACGTATAAAAGTCACTTAATTAAAGGTGACCGGGCTTTTTCCCTCAGGGTGACTCAGCCTTTGAACAACATGCCTGAAAACAATTTTTTCATGCAAGAACTTCAGAAACTGCTGTTTAAGCCTTTTGAATATAGAGAAACCTGCTTTTATCTGTTTCATATCATATAACAGTGATTTTTTTTTTTTTTGAAATTGAGCGTGGACATTTTCCAGCCTAAATGATTCAATCGAAAAATGCAAAAAAGAATCCTTGGTTGCAGCTCAATTGTGTTGCATTCTCTATTTTGTGTAACGTTCTCTTTACCACACACACACACACACACATACACACGCACACACACACACACACACGCACACACACACACACACACACACACACACACACACACACACACACACACACACACACACACACATACACACACAGTCTAATTGCTGTTGGCCAGTCCTCACAGTGGACATGTTTTCCTTCATCTGTTTCTCTGCTGAGGGTTTAGAATCTGGCGGACGTCCAGCGAACAGCCTGTGTGTTTGTGCTGAAATCCAAAATATCTGCAGAACAGAAGAGAGCTCAACCCCGCTGCATGCTGGGAAGCAAAGGTCAAAGCTCAAGTGAAGAGCGTCAAATATTTGGAGTCTCACTTCTCTCTCCTTTTGTCTGATTCCCTTCCCCGAACTTTCTCCTTTCCTTCTCCTCTCCTTTCCTTTATTCCTTTTCATTTTGTGTCCTCATGTCCTCCACTGCCTCCTTTCCTTTCACGCTGGTTTCTTTTCCTTCTTGTTACCCTCCGTTCTATCCCTCCTTGGTCTCATGTAGGGTCTATTTTGCCAGCTTCCTTCCTTGTTCAAATATCTCTCCCCTGTTTCCTTTCACTGGTTTCACTTCATTCTCTGTCTCTTTTTTTTTTTTTAAATGTCACTTTTGTCTTTTTGTACTTCTGTCACATCCCCTTCCTTTATTTCCTCCTTTCCTTTATGTGTTGTACCCTTTCCCTCCTTCCTGATTCCTTTCCTTCTCCTCCTCCTATCATCTCATCATTGTCTCTTTCTCCTCCTTAAACCCTTTTATCTCTCCTCTATCTTGTCCTTTTAAAAATATTTATTTGTCCTTCTCTCTCCCATGCTCTCCATATTTCCCCTCCTTGTTTTGCTTTGTGTCTCCTTTCCTTTTATTCCCTTCCCTTCTCTGTATCCTCTTCTTTTGTTTCCTTATTTCCTTTCCTCCTCTCATCTCCTCTTTACTCCTTGCCTCCCTATTTCCATTCCTCCTCTTCTTTCTCCCCATGATTTAAGCAGGACTAAAGTGTGTGTGTGTCAGTGTGTGTCAATATTATAGCGTGTGTGTGTCAGTGTGTGTGTTTTACATCAGTTAGCTTGCGCTCCATGTTCTATTATTATTATCTTTTTCAGTGTGTAGGCGTCCATTAGGCAAACTCATATGCAACAATATGCAGATTCCTCCATTTGCACGGATCATAAACTCCTGCAGGCCTTCTGCTACAACATCATCATCACCGCCACCATCTTCATCATCATCATCATCATCACCTCCATCAGCAACAGCAGCTGAACATCGCAGGAAGTACATTTGTGCCCCGATTCACTCAGCGATGTTTCCATTAGTATTCACCCGCGGGGAGAGAATTAGTGACGGCGTCATGTGATCATTTGGATCCCCCGACAGGAAGCTGTGTGATGTCATCAGCTGCAGCACGCCAACATCACATGGTTCATTTCAATAATGAAATAAAGTCATTAAAAAGCCCTTTCCTTATTATTCTTAATTGGTGTATCATTAGAAGATCCATATTAGAGACAAGCTATTTCTATGAACAATGGAGCTGGATATGTTTTCTTATTTTGAAGAAGTATTTGATAAAACAACTTTGGTTTTGTATGAAAACTAAACCTGCCTGTGTTAAGGAACATTAGAAAAATAGTCAAAACACACAGAAAGGAATTCAAACCTGACGGTATCTTCACGGTGTACTGTATATTTTCTGCTTTTTAATGATGTTTTAATTCTATTTTGAGATGATTAATTTCTAGAATTGTTTATTTCTACTTATGTGCAAAGCCTTGTTTTGTTTTTTATGCTGCTGCAACGCAAACATCTCCCACTTTGGGATCAATAAAGTACCTCTTATCCTATGTTATGCAACTAGATAAAAAGTCAGAAGATCACAAAGTCCCTCCAACTTATACTGAGGGGAACGTAAAGGGCTGCTCGATAACTCAGTGGTTAGAGCTGGTGCCTGTCGCTGTCGTCCTCCTTGACTCTCACCTTACTTCTTCTCTGATGGCTGCCACAGGATTGTTGACATGGATTCATCTTCTTCTTATTTATAGACACATGTATTTTCAATCATTTGGACTACATATTTTGTAAATGTATTATCTTTTTAATTTACACACAACATCAATTGCACGTCTGTCCGTCCTGAGAGAGGGATATTTCTCTTTTGCTCTCCTCAAGGTTTCTTACATTTCCTCCGTTAACTGTGGGGTTTCTTTGTCCGATTTGAGGGTACAATGACAGAGGATGTCATATTCATATTCTGTACAAACTGTAAAGTCCACTGAGACAAATGTATAATTTGTGATATTGGGCTACATAAATAAACTTTGATTGAGTGATTGATGGTTTGAATCCCGAGCCGGTCGAATCAGAATACCTTTATTCGCCCCACAGAGGGAATTTACATTTGTTACAGCAGAAAAGAGCCAAAGACAGCTTCATGTTACCTATGAAGCATGCATACAAAAAATATATTAAATATGAGAGGCGTGTGGCGTAGTGGGTTGTCCGTACGTGTTCGGATCTGGAGAGCACAGGTTCAAACCCCACTGCAGTCAGCATGTCGTTGTGTCCCTCGGCAAGACACTTCACCCCAAATTGCTCCTGTGGGGATTGTCCACAGTATTGAGTATGTAAGTCGCTTTGGATAAAAGCGTCTAACAAATGACATGTAATGTAATAAGAAAATTACACCATTTCTGAACAGTTCTGAAGATGTAACAGCCAGGTTTTGCACAGTAATTAACGGCATATATATATATATTGCACATAGTTGGTATAATGTCCTCGCCTCTCAAGATCTGAAATAAAGGCTGTCTCTCTCTGGCCCAAAAAACACCTTTACACCCAAATTGAAAGTCTCTAACAGCTTCATAGATGATGGCAGTAGCTTCAGAGTTGTTGTAAATTAACGTGAACGTGCAAAGTAATTTAATTACTGTGTTGACACTCTGAATTTGAGTTGCTTCAGCTTCAAATAAATTATTTTTCTATGCAACTCTTGACAAGACTTTACTTGTTTTCAGTAAACAGTGTAATTTAGCAGACAACAGGCTGTTGTTGGATCTCTAACAACTCAGTGAGGTTGGCTCAAACGTTTGGATGAACGTAGGCTGGTTGGTTGATTTCAAGTGGCTTCCTGTTCTCTTCTGCCGGCTGTGGGTGGACGACAGCTCCGATAATTAATGCAGCCATCAACACTAAGAACAAGTGTGTGAAATGATTATTCAAATCTAAAAAATGTGCAGTCTGGTGAAGGGGATAATGTTTTCCTCAAATGAGTACTTAATAATTTGTGTCCTCACAGTACAAATCATTGAATACATTTCACATTTTTGATTTGAAGAATTTGTTTGTGTTTATGGGACTATGCTGAATAAAACACAGAGCTCATAATTGCAGCACTTGTTTTCAGATAAAACAAAGTAGGCTATTATTTTTCAGGTTTTTTTTCTTCCTCTTCCAGGTGGGTGTAAGCTTTGCTCGTAAACAATGTACAAATGCATTTGTTGGAACATACAATGAAGCCCTAAATGGATATAGTGTTTTCTAACAGGTGGGCGGGAATTTTGCCCTTTTAGCAAAAAGTTTTCTGTCTCTCTCTCTGTGTGTGTGTGTGTGTGTTGTGTGTGTGTGTGTGTGTGTGTGTGTGTGTGTGTGTTTGTCCTCAGTGTTTGCTTAGCCGGTTCATTCCAGTTGCTCCACGTGAGCGTAACATATAAGAATGATAACAAAATAATTGCTTTTATTACAGATAGTGACACATTTGGAAAGATTTCTAGCTTAAATATTTTGGAATAATGCAAAAATATGTCCAGTTTTGAGTTGAAATTAGCATTAAACATAACAGCTTTCCAAAAAAAATAAACCCCCATACATTAACATACTTTGTCCTCCCACTCAGTCTTTGTTGTTTGGCACAGGCTTGATTTTATGATCTCATCCCCAACACATTTTCCAGTATTTCATCAGAAGCATGCACAGCTCTATCATTCTTTCCCAGTGATGCTTGTTTCCCCTCCAGCAGCAGCATCATCTGGAGAGCCCGTGGTGGTCCTTTATCCCACCCACAGTCAACAGATCTTCATCGATTTCCACAAAGCAGATTCCTCTTTGCTGAACACTTCCCTCCTTGTGACCCTGACAGCTGAGGCTCGTCGCCCGTGGCCATCGACGGACTTTCAGAGCAGACAATGACTCGCCTCAAAGCAGCGGCAGATGTCGAAATGATTGCTCTTTCATTAGACATCCGACAGACACTTGATTGGATGAGAAATATATAAAATATGAAGAGGACTGCTCTTTCTGGAAGTTCAACTGGCCGTTTTGCACAATACGGCTATTGTTAAAGAGAGTATTTTTGTATCAAACAATAGCTTCCAAACATCATTGACAATATCTGGTTTTGTTGACAATATCTGTTTGTTTTACTTCACATATTTTATATTTTATTCCATTCTATTTCAATGTAAATACTGCTTTATTTAATTTGTTCTTATTTTTTTTTATGTTATTATAGTGTTCTTAAAATAGTTCGCTATCCGTGTTTTTAAATTTTTGTTTCACTTTTATGTATGCACCACGACATCAAGTCAAATTCCGCATACGTGTCAACCTACCTGGTATTAAACCTGTTTCTGATTCTAATTCTGATTCTGATTCATCATGCCGAACGTTAGCTGACTTCCCCAATTAATACTGAGGGGAACATAAATGCTAGTAAAAAGTCTAAAAACACATTTAAACGTCTCTTAAATGTCTTTTATAAGTTTGCCGAAAGCTCTGCTCAAATATCTTTTTCACTTGATTGGATGGGAAATATATAAAATATGAAGAGGACTGCTCTTTCTGAAAGTTCAAGTGACCGTTTTGCACAATGCCGGCTATTGTTAAAGAGAGTATTTTGTATCAAACCTAACGTCATAATGCCCAACATTAGCCGCATTTAGCTTAGCGGTGGTGACGTGAAGTCATTGACCGTGCTGTAGTTCCTTTATAGCCCAACATTAGCCACCTTTAGCTTAGCGGTGGTGACGTGAAGTCATGTGACCGTGCTGTAGTTCCTTTATAGCCCAACATTAGCCACCTTTAGCTTAGCGGTGGTGACGTGAAGTCATGTGACCGTGCTGTAGTTCCTTTATAGCCCAACATTAGCCGCATTTAGCTTAGCGGTGGTGGCGTGAAGTCATGTGACCGTGCTGTAGTTCCTTTATAGCCCAACATTAGCCACCTTTAGCTTAGCGGTGGTGGCGTGAAGTCATGTGACCGTGCTGTAGTTCCTTTATAGCCCAACATTAGCCACCTTTAGCTTAGCGGTGGTGACGTGAAGTCATGTGACCGTGCTGTAGTTCCTTTATAGCCTAACGTTGGCTTTTTGCTTTAAAAGTCACACAGTAGGCTATTGTTCATTTGTGGAGATTGTCCTGCTGAACAAACCATGTAAGTATCAAAAACGATAGTTTTTGCCACAAAGCTTATTTTCTGGAAAAAACAAAATCCAATGGATCCCCCAAGATACCCAAAGTTATTACAATTAATACTGAGTGGAACATTAATGTTGGTAGAAAAGTCTAAAAACACATTTAAATGTCTGTTAAATGTCTTTCATTAGACAGTCGACGGCTTGATTGGAGATATATTTGAAATATGAAGAGGACTGCTCTTTCTGGAAGTTCAAGTGGCAGTTTTGCACAATACGGGCTATTGTAGACGAGAGTATTTTGTATCAAACAGGAGCTGTGCTATCGAAGAAAGAGCAAGAGGCTTTCATGTGGCCATCAGGGACCTTGAGATTAAACTGCTGCTCGGAGCTGCCGGGGAAATGATTTGTACTTTTAGCAGAAATATATTCATGGGTCCAGCTTTTGCATGAATACCGTTAATATCAATACATTGAAATACAGCTTCCGATATAGCTCTGCTGGAATGAAAAAAACAAGCCTGATTTTCCTGAATTGAAAGTCTCCGATCATTATTGTGTTGATATTCATGGTCACTGTACCACTTAAAAAGCTTCTGTATCGCCCGGAGGGTGGTGTCAAAACGTACATGTGAGCTAATCAGAAAATAAGTATTCATATTGTTCGTGTTATTGAAGGGAATCAGTCTTTTTGAGTCCCTGCTCCACAGCACAGATTAAAGTTATCTGTTCTGAAATATAATACAAATAGAGAAGAGAGAAAGCTGATCTTTTAAAACTGACCTTTTCTAGGTCTTTGGATTATTTTCTGTTGAGGAAAATGTAAATATGTTGATTTCTCTTTCTCTTCAAATGTCTGCCATACAGAGAAACTGATCCGCAGCCAGAAAACATAAAAGAGAGAGCAAAGTTGGGTTTTCATTGAGCCCATTACGTGTTGGTATAAAAATGATGATGCATTATTCACATCTGAAAATCCCCAAGGGAATGTTTAAAACATCTTTTCCTCACTTGAATTTATAATTCATGTCTGAAATTACTGATTTCTGCAGTCCCTGTAGCATTCAACTTGAGAGACGTAGCTATTGCAAAGCATTCAAACATCTTTCTTTATTGTTTCAGTCTACTTCTGAAAGTCTTATGATGCATTTACACCAAACTCAGATCAACCGGGGGACGGGGCAAACATACAACGTCAATGCAAAGATGGAAATTCATGCAGGACGCAAATAAAGTATGCAAATTATGAATGTAATTGTGTAACAAACAAGCCTTTGAGCACTGGGGTTCTCCTTCTGTTGGTTATTGAACAAAAATTGCATTAAACAAGTTGGCAGCACAAGCTCAACAGAACCAGAAATCGATGTGTATAAATGTATCTGTATAAACCGCACACAGTGAATGTTATAAACAATGATGTTGATGCTGCATTTATGTCCGATGACGTATCTGAGACTTCTACAACATGTACTGCCTCAGAGGGTCTGAAAAGACGCCAAATCTACCAAGAAAAAGGTTAGTAACACTGCCTCCTGTAAGGAATAAAATCAATATTTATATGGCGTAGCGTAAAATTAATAACACTGTTTTATTCTGTAACTGGATGTTCACGACATTGTCGACACACTCGACTTCCTGTTTGTTCAGACGGTTTTGGTAGCATTAGCATGTAACTAATGGTATGTTTTGTACGTGAATTTAAGGAGAAATGACACGTGGTGTTGCACACTAAACACACTGTCTTTAACCCTCACTTATTGACGCTGCAATACTATTATTAGGGAATGTTTAAATAACCAACAGATTTAAAAGATTGTAAAACTAACATCGGAAAACGACAGGACGTGCCTTGGACCCGCCCCCGTCGACTCTAAGCCAATGGGAGAAGACTTCAGATGATAAATATGTGACACAAGCAGGAAGTCGGTCTCTTTCTCATCCCATGAGGTGGACTGAAGAGCAGCAGCTGTTCGCCATTTTGCAATTTCATTGTATCATCGTATCATTGTTTAATTAAACGCTGTTCACTTGTAAATAAGCTTCCTGGACTGGTTTCAGCTAATCCTGGGCTCAGGTCTAACATACCCACACTCCTCTCCTAAGTAAAAGGGCAATATATACTCAAATAAATATCTAAAGAACGAGAAATTGACCCTGAAGCTAATACTTGTTTAATTTCTGTATATCTCAACAAAGAGACTGGAAACCGGAGCTTATGTTTTTGAGTTTTAATTGGAAGAAAAAACACAATCATCCATTACAAGTCTCTCTATATATTCATAGATTTTTGCTATTTGCATTTGGTTTCATCACGTTTTCCAAGTGTTATCCTGTTCCTGCAGTCCTGGCATGGTTCCAACATACACAATGGTTTGTTTGGTGAAGTAAAGTCCATAGAAGGGATACTAAATGCAGACTTAGACATCTCTGTTTACTTAGTCTTATTCAATACAAGATGTATTCATGTATTTTCATGTACTATAATAGTGAAAATTGAAGATGAGACTAAATGCACACCCAGTAAAAACAGAGCATTCATGTAGTCCAGAAAGAGAGGAAGAGGGAAAAGGGAAGAATACGTAACAGGTCATTTTTTAATCATATTATCATTATATAACTATATTCTGATTATAATCGGAGACACTGTGTAATTTGAAAGGGTCATTTTGAGACCTTGTGAAATAACTGTTTAGGGAAAAGTGCTGTTGATGCTGGCATAGTAAAGATTCATGGTGTTACTGTAGATATGACAATACATTTGGTAAAGATAGCAATGCTGAGGGGCTTTTAAAGATGTGGGAATATTTAGAGTTGTGGTTTTGGGCTGGTTGGCACACAGAGCCTGCCGAAAATGGTGTCCCTTGTAAAGGTAAGGCAACAATAAGAGCAAAAGGAAGGGCAGGAACGATGTCACAGTAATGAAAACGGATGTACATAATTCAAATGAAGACAATAAAGACATGTGTTTCAAACTGTACAGCAGCAATTACATGCCCAATATTGCCCGGAAAATGTAAAATAATGAGTAGCTGTCTTACAATGTATGTTAAAGTCATAGAAAATATCCTTGATGAGCTAAAAACCAGCAGACTGTCCTGTTATAGGAGGCAGGGTGGAGTTTGCTACAGTCTCATAAAAACATGTGTCGGCTCTAAGAAACATACTCAGCATCTACGGATTAAACCGAAGTGATTGCAGACCCACTGAGGTTATTCGAACCTTTATTACTTTTCCCCGTGTGAGTCTCTTGTCAGAGCTGGTTAGCTTCCACTCCCACCTACATCGTTGCTGGAGGATTTGAATAATTCATGCTATCTGCGTTATTTATGTATTTGCTTATTCATGAAGGCACAAATCTGTATGTGCCGTGTCGCTGCTGGAGAGGTAAATGAAGGCATCCGCTGAGTCCATGGCGGCCGAGGAGAAGCTTTTTTTTTTATTGTAATGGTGTCATGAAATTGGATTTTGTTCTAGTCGTCATTTCACAAATAGAGCGTGACCGATGCTTGTTGTTCGGAGGCCTGGCGGACAGAGGAAGGCTTGTTCTGCCTTTTGTCTTCCTCGCTGACTGACTGAATGTCACTCTCACTTCGTCATTTAAAAAAAAAAGAAAAGTCCGGAAAGCCAGAAGAGCCTCAGGCCAGGACTTCCCTCTCCGCCACCATCACTAATCTCATTTAGTGCCTGGTCCTCTGACAGCGGGACAGAGAGTAATCTGGAGAAGAAAAATGTAGGGAGTGGAGGAGTCACGGGAGAAAAAAGACGAGGATAGCTGGGAGATAACGGGTAAAGTCAGGAAACAGATAGCAGCGGCTCGGATAACAAACACATCACAGAGCTGATCAGATGCTGCCCTGTTAGCACTGATGCACTGATGTGAAGGCGCTAACATGACAGAGAAAATCCCCCTGTACAACCGCTGAAATCCACTTAACTCCGTAATCCTCCCACTGTTCAACACAACCCATGCTCTTTGCTTTGGACGTGATCTTTCAACGGATTTATTCTGAGCAATTCGTTTTTTAATACTTTTAAATGTCACTTGTTTTGCATCAATCTTGATACAGGGTACTTATTATTTGTTATAGTTTGGATTCCTAAAGCTTTTTGTCTACTATCCCATCATTCAAGGGTGGTTTTCACTATAAGTAATGGGTTTTTTTTGGACGGAAACTATAATTTAAATTTTTTTACTATGTTCAATCTGAATTTACTTAGAAGTGAAGATATAGTCATTTGTTCTGGGCATGTCATTTTCGAGCCTGAAACCTGAAAAACAGGCTCAGGGCTTAACAGGTTAACCAAATATCTCTCAGAGGGGCGTGGGGAGTGGCTCCTTATTTTCATCTAAAGTAACAGACAGAGAATCAGCACTTTTGAAACACGGCTGAATGGGGATTATGGGATGCTGCAATGATCTGTTAGGTGTTTGGATGCAAACACTTCAGAGACATGTTTTGTATCTGAGACCTACTGTATGATATATTGATGAAAAACAGTATAATATGGGACCTTTAAGCAGCATGTCCTACTAGAAACGCCCATGACCCATTTCTCTAGTTAATCTACAGATTTATCCGCTTTCAAATGTACTTTCTCTCAAAGCAATTTGTCGACCCTTAACTGTTGGTCTTTGAGGAAGTAAATGGTAGATATACTTAAATAATGAAGTGCTTTTACAATGACTTTATGACTCTACCCAATCAATAGGGTTGGTCAATGTTTGGATTTCAATGATTCTGGTTCTGCTTATCGATCTTGCTTCTTATTAGTTCTTGATTTCAGTTCTTCGGGGGAAAAAAAACAAGTAATTTGCCTATTTAACAGAAGAAGAAAAACGTATTTATTGAAGTCTTTAATCCGATTTATATTCATATTAACTTCAAACTGTTATATTTGGTGCTTGTTATGTACAATGATCCAATATTAACCTTTGCATTGTTTTTGCATTCACAAGTTATATCTAAGTGGTGCATTTTCAGGATTTACTATTCCCCCGGCCTCCGTTACTGTATCTTTAACACTGCAATCTGCCTGTGTGACACAACCATATAACGTTTATGTTGTGCAGTAAATATCCGCCAGATGCTCGATTGCTTTACTTTACTCTCCAAAACCTACCATCCACACACATTGATACAGAGGCAGAGCTCAAGGAAGACCAGTATTCACATAGATTGGTGTTTGGACATGCCATCGGGAGAAATGTGGGGATAAACATCATATTTGATCATCTAGGAAACTTTATCGAACTATTGACGACCATCTACCTCCTGAGCCAAATCCCCCGTCTAACTGCAGTACAAGACATTAGTTTCTTCTCTATATTTCATTTATTAAAGGTCACCTATTATGCAAAATCCACTTGTTCATGTCTCTTCTACATCAACATGTGTCCCCTCTGTGTAAAGAGACTCTGAAAGTTTCAGGAAAAAAGATTCTCTCTCTTTTTGTCCTGATCCATTTATGTAAAAACCTGTCTGAAAATGAGCTGATCAGATTTTGGCCACTTTGTGATGTCATAACGATTTGTTGGCTTGTGTAACCATTAGCCAATCACCAACCAATGTAACCCCCCCCCCACCTTATCACCTGAATCTCCTCCTAGAGCACCATTTAGTTCTTTTTAACCAAATATCTCTCAGAGGGGCGTGGGGAGGGGCTCCTTATTTTCATCTAAAGTAACAGACAGAGAATCAGCACTTTTGAAACAGGGCTGAAACAGAGGGGATTATGGGATGCTGCAATGATCTGTTTGGTGTTTCGAGCCAAACACTTCAGAGACATGTTTTGTATATATCTGAGACCTATAATATAATGAGGAAAAACAGTATAAAGGGGACCTTTAAGTTAGCTTACTCTTTATTATTGGATGCCTTTTTAAACATGCTATGCTACTTTTGCTGTAGCACTGTACAATTCCCCGCTGCAGGACCAATAAAGGAATTCTGATTCTGTATTTGGTAGACATTGTGAAGAAATTCTTGAATCTAAGAACTAGGGATGGGAATTTGAAAGCAAATGTATATTCGAATATTCGACCCCCAAAAAAACGGTTAACCGATTAACCGAAATTTACATATCCTATAAAAAAAAAAAAAAAAAAGAATCCATCTTCAAATAAGTATAGAAACCAAGTCGAATTTGTCAAATGTATTGAACTGGTGATCACAGTTTTGAACAGTTGACAGCTATAGGCCTACAGCTTTCATGCTTAAAACATAACTTGGTTTTTAAATGAAAGAGGGATCATACACGCACAACATAACGGGTTAGGGTAACCTAACCCTATTACAACAGAGATCACCAACCTATAACAGGGCCTATGCACAGAATGCAGCTATTCAATACTCATTCTTCTTTAAGAATATGAGCATGTCTACAGGGGAGAGGCGGGTGCGGATGCGATTCACAATCAGGCCAGCTGTAGAGAAGACCATCTCAGCTGGAATTTGGGCATAAGATGAGGTTTGAGTCTGCGTGATCTGCGTGTAGGGAGGGGCAGCAGCCATGTCATTAGCTAGAACTAGCTAGATCTGATGGATTTGGACATAAACGCGAGTGAAGTATAACCGGACGCGAGAGAGAGAGATCAGCACCTGCAGCTCTGCCCGCTGTGAAGGACCGGTGAGCGGAGCAAAACACACCTTTAGACCTAACACATTTAGCTATGGCACTGTCATATACATTTAATTATTCCATTTGATCATATGTAATCAACTTAGGCACCCTTCCCAAAAATAAAAAAAAGAATAAAAAATTACAATAAAAATATTCATAACTCATATTCTCATATCCCCTGAATAATTTCGATATATATATTAATATTTGAATATTCGATTAATCGTTCCCATCCCTACTAAGAACCGGAACCCAAGGAAAACACAGCAGAGCTTTGAACTACTGTCAGACAGACACTGATTTATTGGAGGTTTGGGCCAAAGAAGACCTTTTCTGAGACACCATTGTGACACATCGTCCCTCAAACATTTCCTTTTACCAACAGAAAGCCAAAACACATAATCAGTTACGTTTTCTTGCAGAGAAGCAGGCTCCAGAAGGCCAGGGTATGTCATTATATTCAGTCCTATCAGTATCTTAAGGAGAGACTGTCTACAACCTTGCTCTATGCATATTCAGAAGTAAGAAAGGCTTGATCAGAAAAATAGGCGCCGGCTTATCTCCATTCACTTCACTTCAAGGCCAAATGTCTGCTGGCGGAGAAGAAGGAGATTTAATATATTCTCTATCAGACATGTTTATATAATAAAACACATTTAACATCACTGTGTCTTCAGTGTATTTATTTATTTGGTTTTTATTTTATATTCTCTTGAATAGCACTTACCTCGGTTATTTATTTATTTGTTTGTTCATTTATCTGTTTATTTATTTGATTTATGTTTTTTTTGTATTTCTTTAAAGGGGACCTATCATGCAAAATGCACTTTTTGATGTCTTTCATACATAAATATGTGTCCCGGTGCGTCGGGGAACTCGCACAGCCTCAGAAAATAAAACCCTTTTTCCTCCATACCCAAATCTTTTAAAAACGGGGGTACAACGAACGGATACAGATTTGCGGCCGATATGACGTCAAATCGGCGGCGAACCCACAGAAAGTTGCTATCAGAAACAATGCCTGACGTGTTTCGGACCTAATCTCGTCTTTGTTTACATTAGCAAGCCTCGCTAACACTCAGAGCTAACCTGTACTGGAGAGCACATGTGTTTAAAAAGCAGGAAATAAAAAAGGAACTCACCTTGTGATAAACCCGCAAGAGAAAAAGCATTTGAGCTCCATACTGTTTCAGAAATAATCCTTGATGTGGTTTGGAACAGGATGGCGTTTTATCACAACCGAATTTAACTTTATCTCCGGTAGAATTCTGATCAGGCATTAGCTCCGCCTCCTCTTTTTTTTTTTTTTAAGCTAAGGACCAAAAATCTGCATTTCTCTAACAGGGCTGCAATAGAGGGGTATGAGCAGTATGAGGCATGGCTACAATGGGGTCTGTTTGGTATTTGAAGCAAAAACTTCACAGACATGTTTCGTATAGGTATGGCCCTAAATATATTTTTCCAATATAGGATAATAGGTCCACTTTAATAAAAAAAAGAAAAGAAAAAGATATGTATATATGTTAGTAATTTAGTTTTTGGGAGAAGGGGTGGGATTAAATGAGTGTAAACTTCTTCCCACCCCTTTTCAGATGTAATTAAGTAGATCATTTGTTTATACATAATTTAGAATCAGTACTATATTTGTATAACAATTTGACACTGATTCATTTTGTATTGTATAATAATTTTCATGTTACATTTTTGTATTATTGTTTTACACATTTGAAATAAATCAAGTGTGTTTGCAGTCATGGTCATTGTATAAAAGGTGTTGTACAAATAAAGTTTGATTGATTGATTCATAGTGTAACACCCCATTTACATGCAAACGCAAACGCATACTAAATGCAAACAAACCGAATTCGATATCAAAAAAGTCTTCCGTTCACACGAGACCGCTCGGGAGCGCTGGAGACGCTGTAGTACATATGCCGGGCCTGTAAGTGGCGCTGTACTTCCGCACGAGACCGCTCGAAAGCGCTGGAGACGCTGTAGTACATATGCCGGGCCTGTAAGTGGCGCTGTACTTCCGCCACAAAATACACCAAAAGCAGCGAAGAAGACCCCCGAGCATGGTTGCCATGGTTGCCCTTCTGTTATGCCCCACGGTGGATTTAGCAACATGTAGTTCATGTAATTCTCCCTGTCCACTTGTTGCTGATGGTTGTGGTAGAGGAGCTGTAGATTTTGCACTAACATCTGTAGCATGGTCAGTAGCTACTGACAGCAGCTACTGACAGTAGCTACAGCAGTGAGCAGCAGAGGTGGGGAGAGGTGGGGCTATGGCTTCTTCGTTATCAGGAAATTATCGTATAGGGCGTACACACGGAGCCGTTTGGCCCCCCAGAGCGTTCCGTTTGCAGATCTATACACCTGGGACCCGTTATCGTTTGCGGGGTCCGTTTCCACGTTTCCTTTACGGCCTCGTGTGAACGAACGGGCTTGTGAAGCTGACAATTGAGCGGCCCGACCAAGTAAGGAGGCAGAGGCAGAACGTCCTGATACAACCCGGTGTGGGAATGTATTAATCGTCGGTACATGTAAACAACATCAATTTCCCCATATGACTGTCTCCAGCACTATCCCTTTCTCTCAATGAGCCTAACATGCCACCCTTTATAGGCCCAACAATTGGACTGTACCATCAAAAGGGATGTTATGTGCACAGATGGTTAGCACAGATAATGAAAACCAATTAAAGAAAAATAAACATTACTTGGAAATAACAAACATCTATTTATTTAAGTATATTAATAATTAAATAATAATTATAATATACTTAATTAATCTATGAAAGGAAAAATATTATAAACCAACGACATCAATGTACACGATATAAAACCACCCCTGCCTCCATCCTGCTCAATAACCCCACCCGGAACGATAAGACCGGGTTCGCCGTTTCCCCGGGGACTCTTTACGGTGACGGACCCTGGGACCGGAGACAGGAGAACAGGTGGAGGTGAGTGTTGTGATGTTAACTACTGCAGGGATGATATGACAAATATATAACAGAAATGTATATTGCTTAGTCTAAACAGCTTATAAATGACTAGAATCGCTAATCACACTTTGTTCACCCATAGGTTGGCGTGCCAATCCAGCCCCCCGACATCAAGGATTAATGTGTTCTCATAATGACGTAAACCATTCAATAAAACGGGTTTGAACGCCACACAAGCTCTTGTCATCTTTCATACATCAAATGCTTCCTGTGCAATGTTTTACCGTGGAACAAATGAATATGCTTCGCCAATAGTGAAGCTATATAATACGTAACGGAGACCGAGATCTACGACCCAGAGATCACCTCCGTCACAGGGCTATACGAAAGAGAAAAGTAGCGGATACAACCGTTTGCGTTCTCGTGTAAACAGCACATAAGTGGTTTCATCTCTAGAGGCAAATTGCAGCACATTTAGATGAATCTGCTGAAAAAAGAAATGGTTTGTGAAGTGATAATGTGGATGTTCACTTTTACTACATTTAAAGCTTAATTAAATATTTATCATGACGATAAAATTACGAAACACAAAGAGACATTAACTGCTTTTTGGTCTTGATTCAAGGCCTCTGGTCGTGGAACAGCTGGGCAGACAGATGTTTTTCGGGGACTCTGGTCAGGTGAAATGTACTTACTGAGCTGGAAGCCAAATACAATGAGTACAGCGTCTGACATGATGAAGGAGATTTCCTGATGTTCACACAGCTCAGGCCTCTTTAGCAATGATTGGTTTGGTTTAGCACAAAGAGGAACTGAGTCTGCTGTTTGCACTTAATTATCCTTTAAGTGACTCAGGATGAAGCTGTTAGCCAAATACTTAGGAGACGATGGAAGCTTTTCCATTTGGGCTGAAATATTCCAATATTCACTTTGTGGTTTTAAGATTTAGCGATCACAGCGGAGCGCCTGAGTCTCTTTCCCCGGAGATGGAGTCTGATTCGCTGCTGCCTTCTTAATATTTCCAGACTCCTGTAAAGCGAGGAGAGCTGCAGGGAAATCTAACGGTGTGACTGATGGAATTAACCGCGGGGATCTCCCCGGAAAACACTGGGCTAAATGACGCCTCAGTCATCAGTGACAGACGATGATTATTCTGAGGGCGGAGGGGAGTCCGACAGCACGGAGAGCGAGAAGATGCTGCAACAACAAACACTGCAGGAGGATCTCTTCTAACAAGTTATTTAGGCGCAAAGATGAGAGAATTGCTGCCTAAAACTAGAGAACAATTCAACCAACGTGAGGCCGATCAGCTACAGTAGTAGTTTGGCTTTACATTTCAAGATTTCAAGGCTTTTATTGTTTAAGTTAGGTTAGAATGAGTAAAGCTTTGAAGCACTAAGGGTTCCTATAGATGAGATGCTTCATTAATTAGAACTAACCCAACAGTATGCAGCTGTTTTGCAGTGATTTGTTTGCGTTTCTGTATTTTCAAAACAGCAAAAGTTGTGTAAAGATGTATAAAAAGAGTGTCACCAATTTCAAACGAAAGGGAACGTACGCTTCAGTCTTTAAGCCAATATTTTCAAGACTTTCGCCAAGTTCACATAGGTAAAACAGGTCAAATGTGTACTGATATGAGGTATTCTGTACATGCTTGGAGGCCTTCATCAGAGCATCAAGAAGAATGGACTCTCCATCTTCTCCGGACTTTGTTGAGAACTTGAATATTATCTTTTGCATGTTTGTTTGGCATTGATTGTCCTGAAGATCTGTGTGTCTGTTTCTTTCTACCTTTGTGTATTCAATGCCTTAACGTTATGAACTAAGGTTAAGCCTCAAAAACATATGTGAAAAATCTCCTATAAAAGCCGACTGACTACTATATCCTTTAAAATGCTCTGGTAAATGTAAATATCTTCAATTCCACAAAAAGGAACCGAAATCGTGTGACATGATCAGAAAGTTACTAAATTCGTTTTTTTCTACCTTTTGAACTTTTTATTTAGATAATTCATGGACATATTTAGAAAAAGTATTGGGAGTGAAGTGTTAGTGTGTATTTTAATGCAAAACGTGTGTGTGTCTGTGTGTGTGTGTGTGTGTGTGTGTGTGTGTGTGTGTGTGTGTGTGTTAGCATGTTTACAGTATGCTTCCCATATCACACAGCCCATGAATAAATGAACACGTGCAGTTGTGGCAGGCTCCTGATCTTCTCTGAGACATCGTTTTGTTTTTTCCAGTCGTAACGTCTCGACTTCTCGGTATCTGAGCGGTTGACCCGGCGGCGTCTTCATCTCCGTGGCGACCGAGCTGCCGACAGCTGACCTGAATCTTTGATGGCACCCTGAGGCCCGAAAGGAGAGCCAATAATGGAGAGAAGGCCATGAAAAAAACATTGGGCTCAAACCGGCGTTGCGGGCGATTCGTCCATATGTATGAATGTGTTTATGACACTGCTGAATTATTGGGTGTGTTGTTTTCTTCCCCTGAAAAGTGAATTTATACGTGTTGGTGTGCTCCAGTGCATCTGGTTGTGATATGAAAATCTGAGCAGCCTGAAGGCAGCACGGGCGGTGTGTTTACAGACACAAGCATTTTCTTTTTTTACATAAAGAAAACAAAGAAATTCAAAACCATTTTTAGGAGAAATCATGCAGGAAGTCGGCCGTTTGGTTGCACAAACATCAGCTAGCGAAGAATGATTTGTTTTCCACTTCAGCTCCACATTAAGTGTGTTTTATACTTGGCAATTACAATCATGATCACACAAATAATCAAGTATTAAACACACCTTACTGCCAATCACTCTCACCACCCAGGCTTTATTTGATTTGATTGTGTTAAGTAGTCTTACAGAACAACAACTCAAGAGTACCGGTGCTACAAGGAAGGTAATTATGTGGAAATATACAAAACCCTGTAACAGTTGTTTTAATTGTGTCGAAGTGACCAGAGATTATGGTTACCTTTTTGTTGTACTTAAAGGTGTCATATTATGCTCTTTTTCAGGTTCAGATCAGTATGTAGTGTCTCTACTTTAAAGAGTCCTCTCCTGCTTCAGTGCAGTGATGTATGATTCAGTGTTATGTAGTGTCTCTACTTTAAAGAGTCCTCTCCTGCTGATGTTCAGGTGTATATCAGTATGTAGTGTCTCTACTTTAAAGAGTCCTCTCCTGCTGATGCTCAGGTGTATATCAGTATGTAGTGTCTCTACTTTAAAGAGTCCTCTCCTGCTGATGTTCAGGTGTATATCAGTATGTAGTGTCTCTACTTTAAAGAGTCCTCTCCTGCTGATGTTCAGGTGTATATCAGTGTGTAGTGTCTCTACTTTAAAGAGTCCTCCTGCTGATTCAGGTGTATATCAGTATGTAGTGTCTCTACTTTAAAGAGTCCTCTCCTGCTGATGTTCAGGTGTATATCAGTCTGTAGTGTCTCTACTTAAAGAGTCCTCTCCTGCTTGATGTTCAGGTGTATATCAGTATGTAGTGTCTCTACTTTAAAGAGTCCTATCCTGCTGATGTCAGGTGTATATCAGTATGTAGTGTCTCTACTTTAAAGAGTCCTCACCTGCTGATGTTCAGGTGTATATCAGTATGTAGTGTCTCTACTTTAAAGAGTCCTCTCCTGCTGATGTTCAGGTGTATATCAGTAAGTAGTGTCTCTACGTTAAAGAGTCCTCTCCTGCTGATGTTCAGGTGTATGTCAGTAGTAGTGTCTCTACTTTAAAGAGTCCTCTCCTGCTGATGTTCAGGTGTATATCAGTATGTAGTGTCTCTACTTTAAAGAGTCCTCACCTGCTGATGTTCAGGTGTATATCATTATGTAGTGTCTCTACTTTAAAGAGTCCTATCCTGCTGATGTTCAGGTGTATATGAGTATGTAGTGTCTCTACTTTAAAGAGTCCTCTCCTGCTGATGTTCAGGTGTATATGAGTATGTAGTTCTCTACTTTAAAGAGTCCTCTCCTGCTGATGTTCAGGTGTATATCAGTATGTAGTGTCTCTACTTTAAAGAGTCCTGACCTGCTGATGTTCAGGTGTATATCAGTATGTAGTGTCTCTACTTTAAATAGTCCTCTCCTGCTGATGTTCAGGTGTATATCAGTATGTAGTGTCTCTACTGGGACATGTCTCCATGCTTTAATGTTCAAAAAGCTCTTTATTTTTCTCATACTGCCTGTGCTGCAGCACCTCTTTTCACCCTCTGTCTGAAACCAGAGCCCAGTCTGATCTGATTGGTTAGCTGGCCGGCTCTGTTGTGATTGGTCAACCAGCTTAGAGATGTCCCGCCCCTTAGCCTATCACATACAATGTGTTGGAGCGCTAGCCAACTGTTAAATAGTGATGTCATTTTGTCATGAAGTAAAAAAAATGAGTCTAATGAAGGTGTTTCAGGCAGTTTGAGGGAGAGAGCTGGAGAGAAAATTCAGGATTTTAGCCTTTGTAGACCATTTACATGCACTAAAACCTATATAACACACTACAGGAAAGGAAAAACCCCAAAGAAACATAATAAGGCCTCTTTAATTTAGTTCAGGTTCATCTCCAAGCAGTTTACGATATAATATACCATATATATAAGAGGCAATCTCATTACTACAGTTTGGAAATAATGTGCTTTTTACATTAATTCCTTTAAAGCAGGGGTGGGGAACCTTTTTCCTCTCAAGGGCCATTTCAATTTTTTCAACATCCTCCGAGGGCTGTACAAATTATTGACCTCTGCTTAAAAATACTAAAATCACAGCCATCATTTGGCCTTTCTTTCATGCGTGCAAAGAAAAAGCAACCTCTTAATCCAGATATCTTACCATGACTCGCGCATGCATGCACGTGCACGGTTGTGGCATGACCACCAAAACAGAAAGATATGGACACAAGATGTGTGCAAATGGATTTAGTTTCCTATCCATGTGGACATGATTTAAGTGTGGGGGGGGGGAGGTCCGGGGGCATGCTCCCCCGGGAAGATTTTCTTTTAAATGTTGAAGTTAAAAGCATCAATCTGGTGCACTTTGAGAGCAACATTAGGAGATCTATGGATACATCTCTCAACACCCATATGAAACAGAACTGTAAGCAGATTTTATTTTTCTTTATGGATATTTTACAAATCACTCCCCTTTCAAACTGTATTCTTGTTTATTAAAAACAACTTTTTTTTACTGTCATATAGTATTTTATACCTGTTTACTTTATTCTCTTATTTTTTTATGACTATAATGATCATATAAAGATGTCTTTACCTCACTGGTTGTAGAAAAAGCTTCTTATATTCGTTAGCATAGCTAGCTAACCAGATGCTAATAACAACAAAGTTATTGACTGTATGATCAGTATGACAGATGAGCAGATCGCCACTGGGCTTTCAACTAAAGACACAGCCACGCAGAAACTGCGGCATGTGTACGGCTCCTTATGGGTACTGCAATTTCTGTGGCGGAGCCGCGTTCTGGTGCTCTCCGTCAGAACTGCACCCCTGTCAGACGAGACATATACCACGTGATGACACATTAGGCTCGTGTTGTTTTCAAGGACCCTGACCTTGGCCAGGAAAAACAGGCACTCGCTTGTTTAATTCTTTTGCGGTCTGGATTTCTTACTTTTTGTATTTTTTCCGTGTGTTTATAAATTACCTCGAGGGCCGTACCAAATGGTCTCGCGGTCCGTATACGGCCCGGGGCCGGAGGTTCCCCACCCCTGCATTAAAGCATCTTGAATTGAAAGGCTTTTTTGCCAACATCCCCCAGTTTTAGTTTTATTTTCTTACTTAAATCTCCTATTTTCCCAGGGATTTACATGTTGACGCTCACTGAGGGATCATCACTACCAGACACACACACTATTTTAATGAAAATAGAAATGATATCATAATGATAGAAGATTTGCATTCTCCCGCCTCAGTCCTCCCACATCCTCTGAATGTTTTACTCCTAACATGACATTTGATCTACGCTTTCATAAGACGCTCGCAGAGGAAATTAATCAACGTGCTGTAGAGGACGGAGCTGTTTGTAGTAAAGGTGAACAAAGTTTCATATCTCTATCAAGTAAACTAAACATTATTCAAAGCTAAGCTAATGCATTATTAATGTAAACTTTTACAGCATGGCTATTTCCTGGATTTATGTAAATGTACAAATAAAAGGTTGGTTTTAAAAGAACATCTGTTATCAGTGGTCAGAAAATCAACGCACTTCCACATTTATTGTTGGTTTCAATCAAAACTTTAAATATATATATTCTTAGCCATACGGTGTATAATGCCTAATTTCATGGGTAGCTTGTATCATGTGTTTGAAATAGTTTGCACTCATATTGAACACCTGTATAAATGTAAGGGCCAAAAACCACGCCTACAGGTCACTCTTAGTCCAATAATGGATCATCAGGATAGCAACGTCAATCAAAAGGGATATTGTCCGCATTATTCAATGTAATATTTAACGTAAAGCACTTTGATTTTGGAAAAGCGCTTAAATAAATACCATGAATTATTATTAAAACAATAATAAACATCAACACTCCAAAACAAGATCAGCAGAATAAAATAACCTTACAAAAAATGCATAATATTTCCTTATAACTATAACTAAGCAAATGTCCAAAATGACGTTATTCTTTTGAGAAATATCCCCCTCTGTTTCTAAAGAGTCCCAGGAGAGATTTAGAGGAGACGACCTGCTGCTACCAAATATTAATAATACAAAATACCCTGGAAGTGTTCGGTGAAGGTGAAATAAAAAATCAGTAGGTTTTCTGGTGGTAATTTTCTTGCAAATGAAAACTCACTCAGAGGAATACTTGTGATTTCAGGGACAATTTGGGTTTAACTTGTCATTGTGAAGGACGTTTTGTGACTTCAATAAGTTGTGTTAAGGAACGCATCACTTTTTGAGGTAGAGCCCTGAGGAGGACTGGCGTTCGAATCCGACCACGACCATTTACATGTGCAGTGGTGGAAGACTCACTCAGATTTTTGACTTAGCAGAGATACCAAATTGTTAGAAGTAAAAGTACTGCTTTCGAAATCTTACTAAAGTATATGTACAAAGGATTGGCATACAAATATATTTGAATTACATATTCTTTTGGGATAATGACTATAGTGTGTTTGTCACAGCTAGTAAATATAGAGCTAATTGTACGTTCTTTATAAACTGCTGCTGGGTATTTTAACCTTTAAATAAATAAGTATTTATAAATGTATTTATATTTAGTTTTAGATCATATTCAAAGTCTAAAAAGTTACTAGAAAACTAAAAGCAATCAGATAAATGTATATAAATATTTATATTCTATTTTTAAAACTTGTTTATTTTGCACATTCTTAATTTAAAACCTAAGCCTTATACAAATATTTTTTATTCTTAGATTTTGTATTTGATTTTTTGTAATAGTTCTAAAAACAATATGCATCCCAGAGGCCAAAGATATTCACTTTAATATAAAACAGAGTGAAGCAGCAAATCTCCAGATTTTTTTTTAGAGAAAAACAGACTTTTCTGAAGGAAATATCTCTTTTACGATGAATCCATTAATAATTTAGTTTCAGATCTAACTGTAATATTATAAAAAGTCATAAACAAGGGGGTTTACATTATAAACACCAGCTTGAAGCGACCTTATACTGTGTCTAGATGTTAAATAGTGCTTTAAAATGCTAATTAAAGAGGTTAAAGGTCCCATGACATGCTTTTCTGGTTATTACCCGTCCCCTTGTGTTATGAAGCTTTTTCTGCATGTAAACGGTCTGCAAAGTCACAAACCCTCAAAGTACCCCCTGTAGTGAGTAAAACTCTAACACAGAAAAGACCTGTCTATGCTGCCCCAGAACGCCTCGTTGGACATTTCTCTTTTTCCATTGTTTACTTCTTGGGTATAGTGATGTATTTCGGGTATAGTGACGTCCGCGGAGCCGTTACGTTTGGACCAATCTGCGGACTTCCTCACACACACACACTCAGCGGGAAGTTGCGAGGAGCGGGACACTGTGAGCTGGCTCACTGGTGTGGGGTCGGCGAGACAGCGAGACACCGCGGAACTCAGCCTGGGCACACACACAAACTCCCAGCCCGGCTGCGGGTGTGTGTGTGTTTCGGGCTAGGTTTCACTGTGTCTCGCTGTCTCGCAGACGGCCACTGGGCTCACAGGGAGGGGGTGCAGGAGCTCCAACAAGCCGTTTAGGACAGAGAGTGAATACACATACTATACAGAGATGCTGTATGAGAAACCAATGTGAGTTTGGAACATTGCACAATATAAATCTATTCTAGTAGACCTCAACAATGGAATTATGATCAGTAGAAATGGCGATGACATGGGACCTTTAACATCAACAATCCAATCCCACTCCAATCCCACAATCCAAATGAAATGGCCCTTGATAGGAAAAAGGTTGCTATAGGGTATATATATTTGAATACATGCTATAAATATTCAGAATAGAAAGCAGTGTACACTATGCTTGTCCAGCCTATCAAACTCCCAAAATGTAAACATTGAAAACACTTTACATTTGCGTTAGAATAATAGCGGTTTTAAGTCAGAAAACGTCCCAAACAAAGAGAAATATACAGATCTACACAATATACAAAAATACAGAATAGAAAGCAGTGTACACTATGCTTGTCAAGCCTATCAAACTCCCCAAATGTAAACATTGAATACACTTTACAATTTCCAATTACATTAGCAGAATAATCGCTGTTTTAAGTCTGAAAACGTCCGAAACAAAGATAAATATACAGATAAGATAAGAGATAAGATAAGATAGTACTTTATTGATCCCAATTTGGGAAATGTTTGTGTATAATACACTATACATATACAAAAATACAGAATAGAAAGCACTGTACACTATGCTTGTCAAGCCTATCAAACTCCCCAAATGTAAACATTGAATACACTTTACATTAGCATACATATACGTCTGAAAACGTCCCGAACAAAGAGAAATATACAGATATGAGCGTCCAGAGAGGAGCTTTGTGTATTGGCTCATTATTTGGAGGCGTATCAGCCTCCTAACACAGCGGCTGCTCGCTGCCAAGCCTTTTCTGGAGGCCGAGGCTAAGTAACCCGCCGCCGCTGCCAGACGATTGTTGGCAGACGCTAACAGACACCTGCTGCTATAGGAGAGCATCTGGAGAGGGGGGGGGGGAGAGAGAGAGAGAGAGGGAGAGAGAGAGAGAGAGAGAGAGAGAGAGAGAGAGAGAGTTGTCTTACTCCCCCCTTAGTGCAGACTCAAGTCACATGTAGTGAGTAGAGAGAGGTATTTTTGTTTTCTTTTAAAATCTAAAATGGAAAGGAGATAAGAGGAGTAAATCATAAACTGAACTGTCAATACCCCAAAACATATTCTTAGATATAAATACCTAATTTTAAGTTATTTACTAACGGCCTATTACTTGTAGAATATGGTCATGTAGAATAAGGCATTAATAAGTGTTTTATAATGACTAATAAAGAGCCAATATACTGCTAATATGCATGTTAATTAACAACTAGTTGATGGTTAATTTGTGTACCTTAATATAAAGTGCTACCAAAATAACATATCCGTTTGTAAAAATATTATTCTATTAAGTTTGATCATTATAAACATTTTTATTCAATTTTTTTATCCCATCATTTTACTTCAATTTATGTTAATTTGTATTATTTTTTATTTTATCTTTTTATTGCATATTTGTTGTTAATTATAGCTACTGTCAGCAAACCAAATTACCAACCTCCCCCGTGATTAATACATTAAAACATTTTTTATAAAATGCCACAAACATTCACTACATATTTCGTATTTGTCAAGAGAAACAGTCTTGTAAAATAAAATCACATTACAATCTGGTTAGCAATTTAACGTTCAATAAGCCCATACCTGCTTTTCCACCCATGAGCATTTTTCATTTGCGCAAAAAACTTAAAAAAAAAGATATTGCTGAGGTATAACAGTTGGAATAAAGATATAAACTAAATGCAACATTTGCACGATTTAGATGGAAACTTGACTACTGTTCACGGACACATACATTATCACTGTCTTTTCTTAAAGGCTGATTCAAAGACTGCAAAAGCCCCAAAAGCAACCATGATGTGAAATGATCAGACTTATTCACCAGATGATTAATGTCCACACTATCAGGACCTGACTTCAGACTCCAACGTGTCTCAGAGTCTGAATATATCCAGCTCTCTGAGTAATAGCAGTCTAACATTCGGCACTTATTTCTTCTTCCACTTCTGACTGGCAGAGGAAATTGTAGATGAAAGTCCTGAGAACATTTTCCTCACAGGTTCAGAGAGTTCATTGAGTGTGTTCACGGTGACAGGGGAAGAAAGAGAGAGCAGGTGTTAGATTTTATCCCAATCTGGTGGTGATTTCTTGAAGGAAATCAATGAGAAAGACTTCAAACTGAGGAGAGGCTTTTATAATATCTTACATCACATAATAAAAGTTTTATTAAGACGTTCAAAGTTCGGCTCTGTGCATCTCGTCTCTCACAGATTTTGCTACACTTAAGTGACTTATTAATTAGCTGTAATCAATTAATGAATACAGATCAAATGACCAATGAACATTGGGAAGAGACTTCTGTAAAACAGCTTATAATCATATTATTTTTTTAGCTAAATCAACAACTCAGTACGAACATTGGAATATCACTTATTTAAAATATTATAGGTCCCAAATGTTGGCACTAAAAGTCGAATCCAGAGCAATTTACCCTCTATTCGTTTGACTGAGCCGAGACCGGGACATTTTGGATTCATGTTCATATTGATAAAAGTTATGAGCTTCTAGTAAATTGTAGAAATGTTACCACACCAGGCAGGTTAAACACGTTTTGCATTTGATTGCAGTTTCACGATAGTAAAAAACTCCTAAAGAGCTTTGAGGCCACTAAAGGCAGATGATAATCAGGTGGACAAAATCACAATATTCTTATCTCTTATTATATATCTTATTTCTATAAGTGTGTTTTGTTGCTGCAGCCGTCAAAACGTTCTCCACCTTTCCATCATGATGTGCATTAATGTAATGTATGTATGCAATGATCCTAGCTATTGTTCTTTTCTGTTTCATGTTTTATTTTGTAAGTATGCTCAACCTGTGTCATGATCTGGTTTTTACTTCCTGTCTTTATGTGATCTCCCCACCTGTTGTTTACGTCGAAGCAAATCTTCATAGTGGCCAAACGGCGAAACTATAATGTTTGTGTCAGTCCGTGATGGCCCAAAAAATACCTTTTCCCATTGACTTACATTGGGAAAGAGACATCTGTATATCAGCTTATAATGACTTATTTTACCTTAATCAACTACCCAGAACGAACATTGGAATATCACTTATTTAACCCTCCTGTTGTCTTCGGGTCAAATCTGACCGATTACTACTTTCATCAATCATAACTTTTTTGTTTTACATTCGATTGCATTAAGGCTTTATGATATCCTTCACAGTAGACATTTGAACATATACAATAGCTGATCACCACTTTCATTGCATTTTGGATGATTTAGTCAACTTTGTAACACCCATGGTGTTCCCGGTCAAAAACGACCGCCATAAAGAAAAGGAATTAGTAACTATCCGGATCAGATAAAACACACACACAAACACACACACCCACACACACACATACTCTAGATGTGTCCCCCCCCCCTTATGTGCCCAATCCCCCCATGTGAATCACACCTGACACTCACAAACACACACACAGAACAATTTGACACATTTCCCGCTCTTATGTGCCCATCCCCCCACATGGATCACACCTGGCACACGCAATACATGTTCAGTGTCTATTCTTTGTATATTTACTGCAGTTCTTCATGTATACCAGTAGTCTGATACACTATTTACAGTTTGAAAGGGTGTTCAATGACATTTGGTGAAGATTAATGGTTTTTGTGTTAATGTAATAGCAGTTAAAACAGGACCGGTCAAATTTGACGCGAACACCAAAGTAAGGGGGGAAACGAAGACAATAGGAGGGTTAAATCATTAGGTCCCAAAAGTTAGCACTAAAAGCCGAATCCAGAGTAATTTCCCCTCTATTCGTTTGTCTGAGCCGAGACCGGGACATTTTGGGTTCATGTTCATATTGATAAAAGTTATGAGATTCTAGTAAATTGTAGAAATGTTACCACACCAGGTTAAACACGTTTTGCATTTGATTGCA
The DNA here is from genome assembly GCA_031216635.1 of Dissostichus eleginoides. NCBI lineage: Eukaryota > Metazoa > Chordata > Actinopteri > Perciformes > Nototheniidae > Dissostichus > Dissostichus eleginoides. The sequence goes on along the minus strand of CM062271.1, from coordinate 6,682,343 downwards.
GTTTCACAATAGTAAAAAACTCCTAAAGAGCTTTTAGGCCACTAAAGGCAGCATCAGGTGATATCCAGGTGGACAAAATCACAATATTCTTATTTCTTATTATATATCTTATTTCTATAAGTGTGTTTTGTTGCTGCAGCCGTCAAAACTTTCTCCACCTTTCCATCTCTTCAATTCTCCGTCTTGATTCTATGAATATTTTATTGTTGACATCTTGCTCTGCTGACGGCGTTCACCTTGAAATGCAGCTTGAGGGATGAGTGAAGTTTTCTGAATGTAGTTAGAAAGTTTGACAATAGAAAAAAACAAAAAAACAACAACATTTTTCTGTATAAATCACTTTCTTATCTCTTATTGATTCGCAGCTCATTTCATCTCTTCTTTACTCCTCTGCGTGTTTTGAGAAGAGCTCCGTATGAAAGATTTTCATTACTTCTGAATAAACACAAAACATCCGGCCGAGACGTATCGAGCTGGAACTGTTTTTGGACGTGTTTTCCTCCTTTTGTTTCACTCTCTTGAATCCTCATGAAGCTTAAAATGACTGTGGAAGAAAAGTGATGAGTGTGTGCATCAGGACTATTTGTTTCCTCAGAGTTCACATTCACACAACATCCAGCTTTTGTTTCCGTGAGGAGGACACGTGAGTGGGGTGATGTGTTGACCTCTGAACTCCACTCAGTGTTTTTACTCCCACGGTTTCTCTCCCTCCGTCCTCCCACTCATCACCAAACTGCCCGTTATCGTGCGGACGCCGTTTGATTTTCAGCTTCCTTCATCCAGCCAGCGTTGTGAACAGAGGAGAGAGAACAGTTATATTCTTATTGTTAGAGTTATTAAATTACAACAGATATACTAATGAACAGAGGTGGGAAGTAGTGAAGTACAAATACTTTGTTACTGTACTTCTGGTGTCAGTACTTTACTCCACTACTTATTTTTCTGACGACTTTTTACTTTGACTTCTTACATTTTGAACACAAATACCTGTACTTTCTACTTCTTACATTTTCCAAACAGGCTGGTTCCTTTAGTTTGAATGTGTGTTTGGTGGCGTGATCATTATTATTTAGAATCATTGCGTTCCTATTGATTTGAACACGATCCGTGTATCCATCATTTCCTGGTCTTCTCCAAAGAAGAGGGACCAATGAAAACGTTGTCATGTTGCCGTTGTTCAGCATGGAAACATTCATTAGCTAACAATGACATTATTGTTCAAAAAAACACCAAAACATCACATGTACATGCAAGCACAAGTGCAACATCTGAGTCCTACTGGAGTAGAGTATATCACCTGCTGTTCTTGTGTTTTTGCCTGCCTCCTCTAGCTGTATCTTGTCTTTGTGATTAATCCTGTAATCTCTAGTTATCTCTGTCCGTTCTACTTCAAAGTTTTCCTGGTGTGTTTCGGTGTCGTAGATCCTGGTTTCCTCTCTCTTTCTTATTCTGGATTTTCCTTGTTTGCCCCCCTGGTTTTTCTACCCATTTTCCACAAGTCATCCCGGTTGTTCCTCATTCTTTTTTGCTGTTTTCCTTTCTTTTGTCTGATTCTTCTGGGTTTCTTCAGTTTTTCTAACCAGTATGACAAGCTCGTGTTACACCACATAATGTGCACTGTACATTATGTGGTGTTCACAGTGTATTGTTACTGCATGTATAAAGGTGTTGGTTTCTGCGACTGGAAAACTTATAAGATGTGAAAAATATGAAGTCTCAGCTCAGCTTGCAGACTCAGCAGTAAATGAATTATTGATATCTGTGTATTAATAATGCATCATCAATAGAAACCAGGAAATATTCCTGAGGCCTCTCTGCGAGAGAGACACACACAAACACGTTTTACTACTTTGTGTTCACTCATTGTTTCAGAAACATAAATAATAGGCAAAGCAATTATCACAGTATTAAACTTTAAATATTACTGTTTACATACAACAACAGTGAGCTCACACACACACACACACACACACACACACACACACACACACACACACATATCAGAGCCATGTGAGCTGTTGTCATTTGGATTTATGTGACTACATTTCTTTCTGCTGTAAAATGCTGGCACATCATTTGTTAGTGTGTGTGTGTGTGTGTGTGTGTGTGTGTGTGTGTGTGTGTGTGTGTGTTTGTGTTTTATCTTAAAGTGTTTTCCCGGCAGTTCGACCAATCAGCTGTCAGTCTGCGGCTCTGTGGGCGGGGCTCTTGTCGTACAGAAAGCAGTGAACAGGAAGTTCTCTTGAGGTCTGATTCACTTTGGTCCAAACGGAGCGAGTCTCTGCGACGTAATGAGGACGAGAGAACATCTCGTTAGGAGCTGCCACTTCTGATTACACTTCATTAGCTCTCGGCGCTATTCTCCTCTCTTTCCTCGGACTACTTCTCTCTATCTCTGTATCCATCTAATTCTTTATGTTACATTGTTTCTAGGTTTCTTGTGTAGGTTTCTAACTGTTGGTTTCTATATTGTAAATTAACTTTTATATAATAAAGGTTTTACTTTATGTATTTGTATTAAACTATGTCAGTATAAATGCAAATATTTATCTGGTGTTTGTAAAAAAAAATGTCCTGTCCTATCATATTTTAGTCACTTTTAAATGACCATTTTGAACGTTATGTTTATCCATGATGTCATATTTAATGTATAAATGAACACAGCTACAATGCTCTACTCTCTGTGACTAGTATGCTTTTTTGCCTGAATATCAAATCAAATCAAATCAAGTTTTATTTATATAACACATTATTTAACGATTTTTGGTCGAGCCAAAGTGCTGTACATATAATAAAAAAGTACCCTACAGTAAAGACACTTTACAGCAAATACAACAGCACAGTTTGTGCAGAATAGCAGTATGAGAAAAACGACACCCTCTGTCCTTAGACCCTCACATCGTACAAGGAAAAACTTCCAGAGAAAAAACCCACAGTTTAAAGGGAAAAAATGTGAGAAACCTCAGGGAGAGCAACAGAGGAGGGATCCCTCTCCCAGGACGGACAGACGTGCAATAGATGCCGTGTGTACATCGAAAAGATTATACATTTTACAGCGTAGGTAGACCAAATGTTTGGAAATGCATGTGTCTATAATAAGAAGATGAATCCACGAGGATGTCAACAATCCTGTGGGAGCCATCAGGGAAGCAGCATGACGACACCCAGGCAGGACCCCATAGATAGGCCCAATATGTGGCTTTTTTTGAGTTTTGAGTTCAACTTTGTAAGGTTATGGTGAGTTTATGTATATAGTACATTTCAGACACAAGGGCAACATAGGCAAAAACCCATAACAATAACTAAATAAATTGAGCAAAAAGACAATTAAAAAAAAGGATATAAGCCTACAGCTTCTTGACGTCTGCTAACAAAGGTTCACCATAAAATGACCGTTTATTAACACTGTTTCCCTTTTTCATTCCTCTTTTATAATCAATCTATTGTTTATTTTTTGGACATGCTTCTTCCTGTGTGTTGAGGAATGAGCATTCTTCAGCTAAAGTTAACCTGCTGGAAAAACAGTCGAAAAGGTTAAATAAACATTTTGAGGTCAGATTGTTTCTCCTAAAGTGCACGATAGTGAAAACTAAACCTTGACTCCTTCCTGACCCTCTTATTCCTTCACATTGGAAACTTCTCTAATTAGTGTTATTTGTGTTTGTTATCGTCATGTTACATTGTGACCTCTGTGTGGGAGAACCAGGCTAAAGTTTATTCGCTGCAGTGAGCAAAAAAACAAGCAAGAAAATACTTTATCAGCTGGGAAACTAAGCTCTGTTAGACTGGGAAGGTGATGAAGGTGATGATGGTGATAGTTGTGAGGATTACATTGTGGTAATGAGGTTATTTACATTAACAGGTGTGAACATGTGCAAATGTGTATCTTCTCTAGGGCTGAGGGATATGGAGAAAGTCATATAGCACAATTATAATTGACCTATTACCTCGATATGGATATTGTGACGATAGGGATGGCCATCAGTGCTTCCACATAACATTCACACAATGGAAATGTTGATAAATAATCATCAGTAATGTGGATTTCATCTAAAGCTAAGAAGATATCAAATCTGATATTATGACTGAGAGCCAGAAAGAAAAAGGTTTCAAATATCCGTTTTTGTTTTATTGTGTGTCCTTCGTAGAGGACATCGGGTGTTAGTTATGCGAAGCATAGTATACGAACAACATTAACACACAAGTACATTTAGACAACATTAGAGCACAACAACTCAATGCAACAAATACTGAGCCCTCATTTGTAGGACTCCATCCTTTTTTGAAATGCAGAGATACATCTGACACTTGAGGCACTTGATGTATGTTTTCCCACTGCATCCGTCTGCCATGAACCCTACAGAAGCCTACGTGTTAGTTTTGGCCAATAGTGGACTCCATTTGGGTTGTGTAAAATGGGGGAAATAAAAAGTTAGCAAATCCCCATGTCCTCCTCAGAGGACATTCATAACAACATTTAGTTTTAGATCAAATAAGTATTACACTGCTCTGAAAACTCACTACACTAACTCCTAAGATGTTCCCTTACTATAATTAATTAAAATATTGAACTCACAACTCTGGTAATTACAAAATTACAAACTTACCATTTCTCTTTCTATAAATAGTGCTTGTGTTGATGGACGCCATTTTGAAATACAATGAAATTATCTTTTTCAAAGCCACACCCCCAAATATGTCATATGTTTGAAAAGCCCAGGATGTCCTCTGTGGAGTGAAATTGGACTTAATGCTGTGGCATGTATAACCTCAAAGTAATGGACCAAAACAATGTGCACCACAGAGGACACAAATGAATGGGGGTCTCCGGAGGATATCGATATATTAACCCATCTCATGGTCTTTATTATATGTGGATCTGACTCAACTATCAAAACGTGACCAACGTAATAAACGTTATTCACCTTAAGAGTCAACTAATTGTAATTACAAGAAATAAGGTTTAGAAATAAGCCAAATGTAACATAACAATAATGTCCTTGGGTCTCATGAAAGGCGCCTTAAATACAATGTATTATTATTATTATAACAACATTTCAAATAATCAGCAAAATAAAATGCCATTTAAGTGTTCCTTCCACTTCATTGGAGCTTTTTACATTTCAAATACAGAAGAAATTAAAAGGTAAACAAGAACAAACTCTCGTCCACTTCCTCCAGAGAACCTACACACGCCTCTTTGTAAATATTTCACAGAGTTTGACGCCTACGTGACTCAACGTCATGTCACAAAGTGTTGTCAGAACAACAAGCCTCCCTCCCAACATCTTTTTCTAAATCATGCTTATTTATTTTAAACCCAACAACACAGTTTTAAGGATGCAAGTAAGTCTGTGCTGCATTTAAAGGTCTCCTATTATGCTATTTTTAGGCATATATTATGGGTCTCAGATATATACAAATATATAAAAAACATGTCTATGATGTGTTTTGCTCAAAATACCAAACAGATCATGCATTTTCTTTTGCGTTTACTAAAAGGTGAGTTCCTTTTTTTATTTCCTGCTTTTTTACACATACTCTCTCCAGTACAGGTTAGCTCTGAGTGTTAGCGATGCTAATGTAAACAAAGACCATATAACATCCAAAACAGTCGAGCATTGTTTCTGATAGCAACGTTTCTGATAGGGCCGTGGGTGTAAAGCCAGCCTACATCTCTGATATTACGTCATATCGGACGCAAATCTGGATCAGCTCCGTTGTTCCCCCGTTTTTAGAGATTTGGGTATGGAGGAAAAGAGAGAGGGTTTTATTTTCTGACATTTTGTGAGTTCCCTGACACACCGGGGACACATCTTTATGTATAAAAGACATCAAAAAGTGCATTTGGCATGAAAGCTCCCCTTTAAACCAAACATCACATTTTTAGGGATGACAGTAAGTCGGGGCTGCATTTAGAGAAGAAGAATAAGAGGTTTGGTGTCCTGCAGCGGTGCCTTGTTGTGCCTCGCTCCCCCCGGTCCCTCTGACAGGACTCTTCTTCTCTGCTGCGTTATTAAAAACCTCAGGGATCATCAGAGTCTTCAGCAGCCTCGGGCGTCTCATGTGAACCTGGTACTCCACATTTACATCAGCACGCAAACCCTCTAAAAACTGTGGCCATCACATGCATAAAAGGCTTTAATGTTGGTTCATATCGATGTTCCTAATGTTAAAGACAGGTTGGGTATTCATGGACACGCTAAGAATAATCCTAGATCTACTCTGAATCAGGAAGTGTACTTTTACCTCACTCCAAATTCAAAACGGGGACTCTGCAAAGTTGCGTCTTGATGACATAAGTACATGTTTCTCCAGTCAGACGGTGGTTTGAAGTGTTTAAGCGTGAACAAATATTGGTATTCGAGGTCAAGATGTCAGAGGATCTTTTTACTGATTGCCTCTGGGTATGATCCGGCAGCGACTTAAAACAAAAACATTTAACTACAGACAAAATGGCACAAAGAGACAGACTATGGCTTCTGAAAGAAAAACATAATAAATATAAATGATGCGTTAATGTGTCTCTATAGCCACTAGTCTTTATATGACATTTACTGTGATTAACACGTTTGCCCAGATGAATGTGAAGTACAGTACTGGATGTGAGTCTAAACAAATGCATCGGCAGAATTGAATTCAAAGCAACTGAAAATAGTGTGAATAACTGTAGGCTAGTAATAGGAAATATAGAAAATACTAGTTTTTGCTACTTGTACGTAATAGACTAAGGGGCGGGACATCTCTCAGTGGTTGACCAATCACAACAGAGCCTGCCAGCTAACCAATCAGAGCAGACTGGGCTCTGGTTTCAGACAGAGGGTGAAAAGCGGTGCTGCAGCACAGGCAGTATGAGAAAAATAAAGAGCTTTTTGAACATTAAAGCATGGAGACATGTCACAGTAGAGACACTACATACTGATATACACCTGAACATCAGCAGGAGAGGACTCTTTAAAGTAGAGACACTACATACTGATATACACCTGAACATCAGCAGGAAAGGAGTCTTTAAAGTAGAGACACTACATACTGATATACACCTGAACATCAGCAGGAGAGCACTCTTTAAAGTAGAGACACTACATACTGATATACACCTGAACATCAGCAGGAGAGGACTCTTTAAAGTAGAGACACTACATACTGATATACCTGAACATCAGCAGGAGAGGACTCTTTAAAGTAGAGACACTACATACTGATATACACCTGAACATCAGCAGGAGAGGACTCTTTAAAGTAGAGACACTACATACTGATATACACCTGAACATCAGCAGGAGAGGACTCTTTAAAGTAGAGACGCTACATACTGATATACACCTGAACATCAGCAGGAGAGGACTCTTTAAAGTAGAGACACTATATACTGATATGAACATGAAAATGAACAGAATATGTCCTCTTTAATTGTAATAATACATATTTATTGCGCACAGTCTTATTTTTCTATCTTGATACTCCGCTCGACTCCCACCATCAAAAACAAACACACACACACACACACACACACAAACACAGCAGAGAAAGGAAATCACAGTGAGGCCTTGAAGCTTTTCTCTCGCTGCACCTGTCTACCTCCCCGTCACTTTATCAGATTGCTTATTGAAGAAAAGGACCAATCAGATGTCAACAAAACACTTTTAACCTTCACCTCGCCTATCCACCACCTCATTCAGATGGTGATTAAAGACGTGTGTGTGTGTGTGTGTGTGTGTGTGTGTGTGTGTGTGTGTGTGTGTGTGTGTGTGTGTGTGTGTGTGTGTGTGTGTGTGTGTGTTTCTCCCAACACCAGCTCCTTCAGGTTATTTTGCTGGATGTTGTCCCTCTCCATGGCTCTGATGAGTGTTTCGTGGTCCTGGTCACGGAGCTTGGTTCAGATTTGTGTCTAACTTCAGTGTCAGTTTGGTGTCTCCGGACCCTCGTGACCTCCGACCCCCATCACCGTGTGCTGTCGATAAAGCCTCCCGCTGCCTGTTGTTTCTCCTCTTCTTCTAATTGTGGTGTTGTGGGCAGCAGCCTTGCAGAAGCGCCACAGGAAGCAGATCTGGAATATTCAGTGTTTTTTGTTTTGTTTTGCCAAGGCCAGTTTGTGCAGGACTGCCAATGTGTGGTGGTGAGTTCTTCGGATTTATATTTAAAGCCAAAATGTGTTTGCGAAATGCTTTACAGAAAGCACAGAGCTGAAAATCTATTTAACCTTCGCGTTCATAGTCAATCCACCAGATGCTCCATCATTACAGTCTCATGCTGTTTTACTAAAAACTGCTTCAAACCCAAAGAGATTTGGATTTAAAAGTCAGATAAAGATCTGGAAGTTTCCAAATATGTCTGGCTGAATGTTGACCGAACCAAGTACAAATAATAATCCCATTTGTTTGATAATGCAGACCTAAAAAAGTTAGAATATTTCACCAGACCTTGAATCTTAACTGTAGTCTCCAGTGGTCGCAGTGATTATTATTATTCGGCAAAAATGAAGTTACTTGTGAGAGAACAAACTCTGTACACCAGGCTGAGTAAATAAAGCCAATACTAGTATTTTAAACTTGTGATTTGTTTGGGAATATTTCCTGAATCGATTGACAACACTGGTTCAAACTGATATTGTCGTGTCAAGTTATCATATAATCATTTAAATCATATATATAGAGATTATGTCTTATACTCTGATTGCCTTTTACTCTGTTAAATTGTATTTGTAGTCCTTTATGTGTTTAACAGAGACAAATGTTGAGAATTGACATTTCAGGAAGGGCAAAAGGTGGATTTGCAAATGGTTAAAGGACTTGGGGGTCTTATGGTTTAATGGTGGGGATGTTTAGATAATGGCTAAGAGAATGTAGGGATAGTTGGCTATTTTATTTCTACTATATAGTGTGAGCTGTGTTCGGGGTGCAAAGCCATGTTGTCCTCTGAGGATGAAGTTGCTCTGTTCCTGCGTTTGAGATCGATTTCAATTGACTTTCTTTATTACTTTGATAAATATAACAGAAGACAAACTTTGTCCATTAATCATTTATCAGTTTCTCTTAATAATGGAATTAGAATTTCCTCTACAAATTCTCAACAAAAAAAATGCAGGACTTTTTTATGTTCATCTGTTACAAAAGGAAAACATAAACCCAATAGGTGACACATTACAAGCAAGCAACACACATTTTCAAGTTGTTTTCACTTTTTCATTAAGTTGCCTCTCAGTCCTTGTAGACAGGACGATAACCCTAAAATAAATATACATTTTTTATGGAAAACAAATGCACACCCAGAAACATTGACTCGCTTATTCAAAGATTCAAAGGTTTTATTTTCATATGCACAAAGCTACAGTGTAGAAATGGCAATGAAATTCTTCTGACCTGAGATCCTCCAACCATGCAACATATATAATAAAATAGAAAAATACAAAATAAGAAGTTATGCAAAAAGTCTATATACATGTCAATAGAATATGGGATATGTACAAGAACAGAATATGAAATTAAATAATGTAAATTAAGACAAAATTAAATTACTATTTATTGCGGTTATTCACATGCATGCTGTCTCGCCCCTCTGTGCTTTGAGATCTCACTGCAGAGGAAACGGAGGCTGAAAAGGAGCGAGTACGCAGCAGAAGTTGTGAGCAGAGGTGGGAAGTAGTGGAGTACAAATACTTCGTTACTGTACTTAAAGACCCAGTGAAGTGTGCGCCCGGTGCATGATCTGTTATGCTAATACGTATAGTAATGACCAAAATTGTCCATTGGAACCCATATCAAAGATGTTGGAATAGCAACGAATTTGACGAGTTGGAATTTTCCGCTGGGAAACCTCCGCCTTCGTGGGCGTGGCTTGCGATCTACTGCGTGACGTCAGAAGATGGGCTCAGCCGAAGTGTTTACATTCACCACCGTTCATTTTGTCTCTGTTTCAAAGTGGAATTTACCAACGTTTTTGAGCGAGTATTTTATTGGAAAGTGTTTCGCAGTCGACTGGAAGTGATTGCCAATCGAGGAAACCTGACAATGGAGGCGACAGTGAAGAAAAAGGGAGGAAAAACACACGGGAAGCGATGCATTGCCGCTGGCTGTGGTAATGTCAATTCTGCCGAAGTGGCGATGTTTCTGTTCCCAAAAGATGAAGGTGAGTGGCTGGTGTCATTGTTTCGTAGATTCGTAGATTGTTTATGAAAAATAAAGGCCACTGTGTTTGTGTCTATAACAAGACTATCATGGCGGCGGCAGAGCTCAAGTCGAGTTTCTCCGCCTGGAGATATTCTCACTATTTCACTTTTGTCGAGCACAAAGAAAAGAACGTTTTAGTTAAATGTAAGTTGTGTCTTGGCGGGTCAAAGATCCTATCGACTGCCCAAAACAGCAATTAAAATCTGTTGAAACATCTGCAGAAACAACATGCTGGGACGAAGCTAGTAGCTAAGACCACAGACCCAGACTCATCCGACGCCACTCCACCTCCACCTAAGCAACAGCGGCTGGATTGGCACTTTGAAACATATCTTTGTGTTTGTGTTTGTATAGACCACATTGCTTAGCAGAGTTCAGTGATGCAAATGCATGTCAAGTTGATCAACAGGTTGTATTATTCTCCGATGCAATAACAGTACTGAAATGAAGGCTACAGTATAAGGGCATTAATGGGTGCCCTTTTTTAAGTAACTAAAAAGTTACTTTTCACAGTAACGCATTACTTTTTGGTGTAAGTAGTGAAGTAACTAGTAATTGTAACTAGTTACTGGTTTTCAGTAACTAGCACAACACTGCATGTGAACATGAATGTTGCATCATGCTATGAACAGATGAATGTATGATCAGGTGATGGCCAATCCTGTGTGTAGATCTACTCTAGATCTATGACAAAATATTGTCCTCAACTAAATTGACTTCCATGGCCACTTTCCTCATCTATCCTGTCCGAAAAGCTGTCAAAATCACTCATTTCTCTCGCACCAGTATCACTTTCCGAAGGCTCCGCCATGTTTACAATCACAACTGGGCCCATCTTGTGACGTCACAGCCGCTATCGTCTGCAGCAGCGGTAGGCTCAGACTCTGAAAAATTTGCGATGTTTATCTCGTCCCTCGCACTTCCTAAAAAATTATTTTAGCCATGAACAGGTACAATTATATGTAAGAAATGAAACTGCCATTTCATTTTGGCGCAAAAAAATGCACTTCACTGGCACTTTAAGCACATGTTTCTGGTGTCAGTACTTTACTCCACTACTTTTTTTTCTGACAACTTTTTACTTTGACTTCTTACATTTTGAACACAAACACCTGTACTTTCTACTTCTTACATTTTCCAAACAGGCTGGTTCCTTTAGTTTGAATGTGTGTTTGGTGGCGTGATCATTATTATTTAGAGTCATTGCGTGCCTATTGATTTGAACACGATCCGTGTATCCATCATTTCCTGGTCTTCTCTAAAGAAGAGGGACCAATGAAAACTTTGTCATGTTGCCGTTGTTCAGCATGGAAACATTCATTAGCTAACAATGACATTATTGTTCTATTAATATAAAGGGAGGTCAGGTACTCTTTAAAACAGCTGCTAGTTATGGGTACTTTTTACTTAAGTACATTTCAAAGCCCATACTTCTTTACTTTTACTTGAGTAAAGAAGTTTAGTCAGTAGGCTACTTCTACTTTTACCAGAGTATTTTTAAACACGAGTATCTGTACTTCTACTTGAGTAAAGGATGAGTGTACTTGTGCCATCTCTGGTTGTGTGAAGGAGGTAAAACAGTTCTTCATCTCTTTATGGAAAGGTAATTAGGAAGCGTCTGGCGAGGCAGAGGCTTCGCTCCCTTCACCTCCGGGCTTTGAAACCTGTTTCTTTCCTTTGTTCCTGTCCGTGCAACATGTAGATCTGCAACATGTACATCTGCTCAGACTCTTAACAGCTTCACGTTGAATTATTCCCACGGAGAGAAGGCCTCTGCAGCTCCCAGGCCGTGTTTCTCTGTTAGACAAAGCCGCGCCGATGGTGAAATCGGAAAAATCTCTCAGAGCAAACGGTGAATAAAACCCCCTCTGTGCATGTCGGGCTTTCACTTTTTCAGCCGGCAGGTTTTCACTCAGGCGTTTCATCCCGTTTGCGTCAGAAAAGTGGGGAAGCACAACGAGGATCCACCTGTGAAACCAGATTAGGATTAGAGCTGCTTTGAACTAATTTCCCTCATTAGAGAGATAAGGAAACGGATTCTGTCCTGATTTAACACCGTGAACATCTCATCGCATGATCACAGGCTTAATCCGCAATTCAGCGCGTTGTGATTTCAAATTAGACGATATTATGATAAATTATTGAATTAAATGGTCTCTGATATTCCACCCTTCATCCAAAAAACCTTTTTAACACCTTTAATACTGATGACTTTGCAGATCTGAATTAACACTAACTATTATCAACTAAGAGTAATTGTTATGGACTAAACCCAGCAGTATTCATTAAACATAGGTCCACCAGCTGCAACACTAAAGTGATGAACAAATCATTGCATCAGTAATTATTATCAAATCATATTCTCAATTGAGTTATTCTGCAAGATTAGTACTTTGGGTACTTTTAAGGATATTTTGATGCTCATTCTGAACTTTTGATTGATTTTAAACAACTTTTACTTATGAGACATCCCTAAGTACGGGCAAGTGGCCTGCCCTAAACACTTGAAATAGAAAAACCTTATCTGTTCGATCATTACGAAAATGATAAATCTTTCAGAAGGCTGGGTCTCGTGAAATAAAATTTGTAAGAGTATCTTGGTCTTTGGTCTTGGGATTTTTTTAATGTATATTTAAGGTCTTTTGTCAATGCATTGGTTGCCAGGTACCAGGTTATTTAAAAATGTAAAGTGTGAAGCAATGGGATTTTTCCATTTCGGTATAAGAGCACGGTCACATGACTTCACGTCACCACCGCTAAGCTAAAGGCGGATAATGTTGGGCTATAAAGGAACTACAGCACGGTCACATGACTTCACGTCACCACCGCTAAGCTAAAGGCGGCTAATGTTGGCAGGGCCATCCCTCCCTACAGGCCAATCATGCAGACTGCTTGGGGCCTCACCTTGCGGAGGGGGCCTCACCTCGCAGGGGGAGCCTCAACTGAGCCGCAAATGTGGCGCACCTATGCGCTTATGCGGCGCAATTAGTGTGGTATCGCCGCTGCGAGGCTCCACTAGTACCCCTCCCCCCGTCGACGCTCGCGAAACAGAGAGCCTCATCAGATAACTTTGCATGGGGCCTCCAGTTGGCCAGGGACAGCCCTGAATGTTGGGCTGTAAAGGAACTACAGCACAGTCACATGACTTCACGTCACCACCGCTAAGCTAAAGGAGGCTAATGTTGGGCTATAAAGGAACTACAGCACGGTCACATGACTTCACGTCACCACCGCTAAGCTAAAGGAGGCTAATGTTGGGCTATAAAGGAACTACAGCACGGTCACATGACTTCACGTTACCACCGCTAAGCTAAAGGAGGCTAATGTTGGGCTATAAAGGAACTACAGCACGGTCACATGAGTTCACATCACCACCGCTAAGCTAAAGGCGGCTAATGTTGGGCGTGATGACGTTTAGTCGTCTCATTTAGACACTTGTTAGCAACCGTCGTTTTTAAAAATTCTCCAGTGGGGTATTTACTTATGTATTTTATGTTACATAACATAACATAACATAACATGTTTTATACATCTCTTCAGCTTGTGTTAACCACAGACCTGATTTCATGCATCTTACCACAAAGACGTTCAAAAAACCATTGACTTTGAGACCAGGGAACAGGAAGTGCTAAAATGCTAATTCTACTAGTCCACACTATTGTCCACAAAATATTGTATACATACGTGCTATGATTGTAAATTACACATGGCTAAAAAATAATACTGTTCTGTTTTATCCATGATTGTATGGACCTGAAAATCATAATAGAAAGTGTTAAAAAAAATAAAAATGAATTTGACTTTTGTGTGAAAATGGAGAAAGAAAAAAAATGTTTTTGCAAATCCGACTGACAAAAATATACATGAATACAAATCATCAGGGTTCTGTATAGAAGCTGCAGGTGGCTGGTAGTTCTCTCTGTCCTGGGTGGAATATTCATGTGTATTACAGCCTGTTATTTTGGGATGATTAAAATGGAGCTGAGTGAATATTTGTATTCCACTCCTCCGCTCGGATGTCCGGGTGGTGTTTGACTCACGGCTCCGTCCAGCATGTTGCATGTTGTGTCGAAGCATATTTAAAATAAAAAGCAGTAACATAATACCAGACTGCACATGGACTAATTCTATGGAAGCTTTTAGGACGCTCACCTCCGTCATTTGATCAAAGTGCTTTTCATGACACGTTTAGATTATTACCAACATTTCAGGTGAGCTGGTTTTCAGTTTCTTTTTTTAATTATTTGTATTAGCATTTTTATTGTTTCCAATTTTTTCTGATCGTCTGATGGCTTTTGTTTCTTAAATGTAAAGACAGAAATATAAGAGAATGTTAACTCCGTAGGTTTAACACATTTTTGAAGTTGCATGAACAAATCAACAGCTTTCCGGTATAAAAAGAAAGAGCTAATAGGAACAGGTGCAGACTTAGACAGGATTAAACATATCAAAATCTGAAAGGACATTAAATTATTATTAAACAAATAATAATATTAAATTAGGGCCACAAAGGGCTAGGGCTATTTATTTAGAATTAAATAGAAAAGACAAACATTAAAAAAAGGAATTATTGCTCTTAAAATGGGTACATTAGAGATAAAACAAATGAGGCATGCATGTATTTATACAATATTTAAAACTGAAATTAAAGTATTATTTGATTCAAGACCGTATGTATTATAATCAAAAGTTGAAGGGAAAAAGATAAATATATGAATAAGATGCACAAAACTGCCTTAAAGTCTGGCATTAGAGATAAAAACTATTGATAAATGTAGCCACATTTGATTCTCATGTTATAATAATTATCATGTATAATTATAGAAAGTTAAAGGGACTAAAGTGATTTCCCAATTACACGCACAAAACTTTGATGAAATCCATTCTAATAAAACAAAAAAATCCAGAATTACACGAACAAAACTTCCCCGTTTCCTCGACACCTTGCTCTTCAAAGTGAAGTCAAATCTCCTCCGTGAACTTCTTAAACTTTGTCTTCAACTCTCAACAACTCCTGGGAACATCAGAGGACTTGTGAGCACGTTTTGAGGACGTCTCCGGACGTCTGTGGAGATGTTTGGTGACAGTTCGGGCCTTGGCGTGTGTTCTGGGTTGAAGATAAAGGAGCGTCCGCGGGGATCAGGCTGTTCCTCTGGACTTCAGCTGGGCTTCATGGCAGCAGAACACAGGCTGCTCAGCATTAATATGGATGTCCACCAGGCGCCTTGTCCTCGTCCTCGCTGCCTCTTTTTGTGCCAGCGAATAGCATTAACAGCATGGCTGCCACCTCCAGCCCTGCCAAGGTCATTAATAAACATCCTCAGATGGCTCCTAATGATTCCCTACAGTCGCAGAGCGTAGGGACGAGATGCCGCCACTGTGTTTCTCACAGTTTACACACTCCACAACTTCACAAAACAAACTTCTGCCTCGGAGAACTTTGAGGAACCTCGTCTTGAGCCTCAATTTACATTTCAATTGGGAAGAGTTTGATGCTTGTACCAGCGTTCATATACATTTCCCGGACAAGATTGCACAACATTTCGACGTTTGCAGATGCCGATAATGTCTGTTATAGTGCATTCTGACAAATGTGGTATATTTCCTATTGTTTACCTGTAAACAAACTGTTTGTTTATTTTATGTGCAATGCGTTGTCAATGTGCCACTGTAACAAAACTATTTCCCAATGTGGGATCAATGAAGTATATCTAATCTATTTTCAAGGTGCCAGGTACATTTCAATCGGGAAAAGTTTGATGCTTACCACCATTACCATCATAACAAAACACTCTGCTATAACATGTGCAATATTATTATTATTATTATTATTATTATTATTATTAATAAGTGCAATTATGTATCTGCCACTACAATTTTTCCACTACTAAATACTCGTAATATTTACATTAATAATGTGACCGTCTATGTTTCCTGTAGATATGTAATTGCTCTTTTAAATGCACTGTTAGTGTACAGTGTTACTATTGTGCTGCTGTATTTATTGTATTTTTGTAACTCTGGCACAACAATTTCCTTCGGGATAAATAAAGTCCTATCTTATCTTATGCTTATACCAGCGTTCACACACATTTCCCGGACAACATTTCAAAACATTTCCACGTTTGAACACACAGATAATGTAAGGAGGTTAGTCTGTTATATTACATTCTGACTTATTTGGTATATTTCCTATTGTTTACTTGTATACAAACTGTTGTTTATGTTATATTTGTGCAATGCCTTGTCAACATGCTACTGTAACAAAGCAGTACATCTAATCTAATTTCAAGGATCCATAATTAAAACTGTAGAAATAGCTAAATGTACGTATGTTAAACTTTACTCCGAGTTCATTGTTGTACAAAAACTAAACAGAAAACTTTTTCTATCTGTAATAGTTTGTTGTATATCCATATTCACTTCAAATACTAAATATAAAAACTTATTCTTAATTTGTACTCTGTACTCTGGCTTTCAAGCAATTATCAGAACCTATTGTCAGTGTATTCTCAATGCATTTGATTTTTATAAATGTATTTCTTGACAAAAGAAACCTGTGGCACATAAGGATGTAGCCTAGTCATTGTTTTAAATATGAAATGAACGCTTGCCTGACATTATTGAAACATATCAGACCTCTCTTTAGACATTATTCCAACTAAATATAGGAAATACATATCAATGTCCTTTCTGCAGTAAACTGAGCACATTGAGATCCAGAGAGAAATCTGAAGAGCCATTAAATAAACGTTGAAATTTACTGCGAGACACTTATTCTTTAAAAATAAAAATATGTGTCATTTAATGCTACAATCCCTACACTTAAAGTCTAAAGTCAAAGATGAATCTTGATTGGGCCAAATTTGACCCGTGTCACCTACAACAATGCTGCTGGGTCTCCCCTGGACCCGAACACCAAATTATACACTTTTTTTTTTAGAGACCTTCAGATTTGGCTAAAATTGTCAAAATCAGTTTTGTAGTGTTTATATAGCTGTTGTGGAGGATATCATGAAGCCTTGTTCCGATACAAAAAACTAGAGCGTAGTTATTATATAATTTTAACTTGAAACGGGTCACGGGAGACCCCAACACAACATAAGGGTTAAAGCGGTACATACTGAACAACATTAGACACCCAAACTAAATATTGCTGCATGTTTAAAACATAAATAATGTCCTTTTCTTTTTGAAAATGTTTTGATTTGTTGTAAAATCATGCAGAAACTGACCAATCAATGTTTTTTTTAATGGTTTCCTCATTCTAAATACATTTAACTGTGCTTCCTCCCCAAATGCTTTAAAGTAAGGTACGTTTATTTATATAGCAAGTTTTCAGACACAGAGGCATTTCAAAATGCTTTACATCAACATACGATAGTTAAGAAATGGCTTCATTATCAGAGGGGAAATGTCCATTTGTTACAGCAAGTAAAGAGCCAAGGATAGCTTAATAATAATTAAGAAGCATGCATAACAATATTAAAGATACAAGTAGAAATTACACAATTTGCAAAATACAAACAGTTTTGAAAACATAGCAGCCAGTTGAAAGTATTAAAGGTGGAAGTATATACATAATTGCAGTTATTTACGGAATATATATTGCACCTGTTGTTCCCTTAGCATGACCATAATGACACAGAGTATTATTAAGGCTTGTTACAATTGCGACATCTATACATAAATATACACTTTAAGAATGTACTGTTTTGGTTAATAAACATTTCGAACACATGCAAGGAAAACATGTTTCTCTTTGAACATGAACTAGAACATGCATTTAAAGGTCCCCTATTATACTGTTTTTATCAATATATTATAGATCTCAGATATATACAGAACCTGTCTCTGATTGGCTGAAACACCAACAGATCATTGCAGCATCCCATAATCCCCTCTGTTTCAGCCCTGTTTCAAAAGTGCTGATTCTCTGTCTGTTACTTTAGATGAAAATAAGGAGCCCCTCCCCACGCCCCTCTGAGAGAGATTTGGTTAAAAAGAACACAATGGTGCTCTAGGAGGAGATTCAGGTGATAAGGTGGGGGGGGGTTACCTTGGTTGCTGATTGGCTAATGGTTACACAAGCCAAAACATCGTTATGACATCATAAAGTGGCCAAAATCTGATCAGCTCATTTTCAGATAGGTTTTTATAGAAATGGATCAGGACAAAAAGAGAGAGAATCTTTTTCCTGAAACTTTCAGAGTCTCTTTACACAGAGGGGACACATGTTGATGTAGAAGAGACATGAAGAAGAGGGGACACGTGTTTATGTATAAGAGACATGAAGAAGAGGGGACACATGTTGATGTAGAAGAGACAGGAAAAAGTGGATTTTGCATAATAGGTGACCTACAAAGAGAAACAGAACGATGTCGCTCCGTGGAAACAATCAATCCCTCCTGTATTCACCGTCCTGTATTCACCGTCCTGTATTCACCGTCCTGTATTCACCGTCCTGTATTCACCATCCTGTATTCAGAGTGCTACTGAGATTGATCTCCAGCTCTCTGCTCTCTGCTCTCTGCTCTCTGTCTGCGCTCGGCTCAGATGAGAGAATATTAACCGCCTCCCCATCAGATGTCATAATATCTGAGAGAGATCCATGCTATCGAGTGTTGCGTGCAGCTGTCACTCAACGTGATGGATGGACTCGTCCACCAGTGGCGGGAAAAGGTCAGAGTGGGCGGGGCGACAGGAAGTGAGACTCCTCGACTCCGTGATCGATCGGCCGTCTCTCCGGCTGCTGTCACTACTTTACAGTTTCTGCCCATTTTCAAATATCAGCTGTCGATTAGTGGAAACAAATGGAGGCAAATTTCAATCCAGAAGGGAATCCGAGCCTCTGCGCCCTCGCTCTGCAACGAGAGATCGTCTTCATCTCCACAGAAATCAGATTTACATGCAAATATAGGATAGGATGATGCTTTATTATCAGATAAAGTGTGTCGTTGTTCTTGCATCACAGCAGCTGCATTTGATTTGCTTTATTTATAATAATGAAATGAAACATGATACTTATTATACTGTACAAACTTAATCAGTGCAAATTGATAAACACAAATATTAGTGATTCTAATTGATATTAATAAATTATCTACTTAATATCTGCAAAGGGGTGGGAAGAAGTTTAAATGTACCCCTTCTCCCAAAAACTAAATTATTGACATATCTATATATATATTTCTTTAAATAATTTCAACCACTGAAGACAATAACTTGTTTGCAGATACTTAGAACATAGAAAATGTGTTTTCATCCACTCACATTATGCAGATATAACAAATTAAGTGCATGGAGATTAACTAAAGGTAAAGCATATAATCCATGTGGTGACATTAAAAGACTACGGAAGAAGAAGAAGAAGAAGAAGAAGAAGAAGAAGAAAGAAGAAGAAGAAGAAGAAGAAGAAGAAGAAGAAGAAGAAGAAGAAGAAGAAGAAGAAGAAGTCATTAAAAAATC
>CM062271.1:6612706-6660206 GCA_031216635.1 Dissostichus eleginoides | reverse complement strand
TCTATCTATCTATCTATCTATCTATCTATCTATCTATCTATCTAGAGTTTATAGATTTTTTTATCTTCACAGTCTACTGTATATTTTTTCTACTTTTTAATGCTATTTTAATTATATTTTGAGAGTTTAAGTTCTATTATTGTTTATTTCTACTCTATAATTTCTACCTATGTGAAATGCTTAGTTTTTTATGCTGCTTCAACGCAACATTTTACCAATTTGGGATCAATGAACTACATCTTATCTTACCTTTGTTAAGTGTGTTAAAAACATCTTATTTTGAGTTTTAACTCAGATGACATACTGTAGGGATTTTAAAGGTCCCATGTCATGCTTTTCTGGTTATTACCCGTCCCCTTGTGTGTTATGAAGCTTTTTATTCATGTAAACGGTCTGCAGAGTCACAAACCCTCAAAGTACACCCTGTAGCGAGTAAAACTCTAACACAGAAAAGACCTGTCTATGCTGCCCCAGAACGCCTCGTTGGAGATTTCTCTTTTTCTTCCTGGTCATAGTGATGTGCCCATACCCAAATGGACACATTGGTCCAAATGGACCAATCCGTGGAGCCGTTACGTTACGTCCGCGGAGCCGTTACGTTAAGTCCGTGGATTGGTCCAAATTGACCAATCCGCGGACTTCCTCACACACACACACTCAATCTTTTCTCAGCTGCAGCTCCGCCGATTTCTCCTCCCTGAGACGGCGGGACTTGGCGAGGCTGTGAGTCGGTGTGTGAGCACACACACAAACTCCCAGCCAGGCTGTGAGTCGGTGTGTTCGGGCTGGTTTCGCGCTGTGTCTCATTGTCTCGCAGACGGCCACTGGGCTCATAGGGAGGAGGGGCAGAGCTCCAACAAGCCGTTTAGGACAGAGTGAATACACATACTTTACAGAGATGCTGTATGAGAAACCAATGTGAGTTTGGAAAATTGCACAATATAAATCTATTTTCGTATACCTCAACAATGGAATTATGATCAGTAGAAATGGCCATGACATGGGACCTTTAAGCTGCTGTAGTATTTGTAAAGATGTATTTCTTGTTTCAAGAAATTCATCTTTTTACACATACAAATAAACACATTTATATTGGAAAATCACCAGCTATCAGAATTTTTTTTTACTTTTGGGCATTTCTGGCTTATTTTGTAACATAACATCTCCTGATCCTGGTAGTTCAAAATAAGTTGTCCCAGCTGATTACAAGATTTCATTTATCTATATATCCTATCTTATTATTACAAGCGAAAACACCTTGTTTTTATTAGACTTTTACTTGATTTTGGAGCAGCATTCTGTCCAGTGTAAACATCAGATTTCTGGAAAACCCACAAGTTTCCTTAAAAAAAAAAACGGACAAATGAAAGCGAAATGAGCTGGGAAAGAAATAGTTCTGTTGAATGAAATGCGCTCTGAGATGAGTCCCTTCTGTGCAGTATGTAGTCTAATAAGAGCACTTTTAGCTAATAATAACGGATTGTTCACGGCTGAGGAACGATGCTAATGGAGAGGAGGCTGATTGTAGTTTCCCGGTCACAGCTGTGAGGAATGTCTCTGCAAGGAAAATGAACTTTATTCTTAAATTACCGGCCCTCTGTGGCGTCACGTCTGTCCTATTATGTGCTAATTAGCAGACGCTAGGGACGCTTTAGCTAACGAGCCCCGGATCAATTTAACCCTCCGCATGGCTGCCAAAGAGACATGCACCACCAACACATACAACACGTCTGAATATGAACATATGGCTCAGCTTACATAAAGGAGATGTACACACACACACACACACACACACACACACACACACACACACACACACACACACACACACACACACATTCTCGTACAGGCTCCCAGCATGCACCGGCTTAGCGGCTGCTGTGCTAATTGGCTTGATGTGGTTCTGAAAATAGTGTCTGTACAATCCCCTGTCTGCCTTCAGAAAAGATCATGCCCTTTCAATTCAGAGTCCCAGCAGGCTGTCAATAGGAAACCGCTCAGAATAAACGGGGGCGGCGTAAAGGTGCATCTCAACCCATTGTCCCCGCGCTCGAGGATTTACCGTCGTTCCTCCTCGTGTCTCAGACGATCTGATTTTCAGGTTTTAATAGCAAACACTTTGAGGAGACAACACTATCATCAACTGCCATCATCATAACCATCCTCACATTCCATATTATTACACACTGAGAGAGTGGGAACTGCTGAGTCTGTTATAGCTTTTCTTTCCTTTATTGTCACTCTTTTAATAAGATAAGATAAGATAGTACTTTATTGATCACAATTTGGGAGATTTTTGTGTTGCACCAGCATAAAAAGACATGGCATTGTACAATAAAAATTAAAAGACTAGAAATAAACAAGAAAGTAAGTTCGGTAAATTTAACGTCAGCTGTGGACAGGTAGTTTTTCCGCAGTGGAACAGACTCTTCTTTCTCAGCAGAAGCAGTATGATGATTATTAAATCAATTAAATCAGTTTTAATGAATATTATGAGTCAATTTGTTGGTTTATTTAGTATGTAGCAGATGCCCATTATCCTTCACTTGAGTACATATTTTTTATAAAGAGGTAAAACTACAAATACATGCAAACATTTAGTATTCACAGTACTAAAGGACATTCCATTCCAGTGTCTGTTGAAACACAGAGAAATGTTGTCAGTAGTTTATAGAATACAATTTAAAAAAAAATCATTTTACTCAAACACATACCTATATTTTTTATTCTAACCTGTTATGCTCTAAAAAATGTTTATAAATATATATACTGTATATCGGTGGCTTTTTAATCACAAAGCTATGTGTTATTCTGATTATTCCCTGGGAAGAGGGAGCTAGTATTGATTTGATTTGCTATGTTGTGTTTGGTTAGTGAATCAGAATCAGAAACAGGTTTATTACCAGGTGGGTTGACACGTACGAGGAATTTGACTTGGTGTCGTGGTGCATACATAAAAGTAAAACAATAATTAAAAACACAGGTGGAGAACTAGACAAATATTAAAAATAATAAAAATATATTAAAATATAACAGTATTTACATTGCAATGGAATGGAATAAGAAGGAATAAAATTGGAATAAAAATCGGCAGTAATACAACATTCATAAATTAATGAAGCACCTGGAGTTACATTTGTACCTTTTTAGCTCTATATAAATACAATTTGATTTGATTATAACTTGGAAGCAGAACCAGATTTCTTTCCACCGTCTTGTGTGCCGCTGTCATTGTTCCAGCAGCTGGATTTTGATGGATTCCTCATCCTGTTCGTCCACCATGTTTTCCTATTATCGGCTCTCGCTGCGTTTTGAACGACGGCGACGACCTGACAGCAGGTACCGGCGCTGTGAGTCATAACAACGCAGCGCCGGGGTAAATGTGAGTCAGGATGACATCAGTAATTACTCAGCAGCACGAGAGGCTGCGCTGATAAACTGTGTGCTGTTCAAACTGAAGGGAATTAGCCTGAATGTCAGCGTGAAGCTGCTCAGAGATCAGAAGGTCACAGCGTTTGATCAAACCAAAGGCCAGTGTGTCAGACGCCATGCTGAACCCAAAACCTGCTGCTGCCTGTGACCTTTGACCCCCGTGCTGCTGCTGCTGACGGGTAAATGTACTCTACCAACAGTGGAAAACCGTATGTACTTCGCTCAGAGATATTTTTTTGTATCTGTCAGATTGACCCTTAAACACATTTTGAGTTGTTTACATTGCGGGAAAGAGGAGACTCTTTTTTGTATGAACAAATTGATTTTTTTAACACAAATGTACAGCAATGACAAGGCAGTTTTATAAAATACAAAACAACGACAACAACACAAACAGTCGGCATGGTCATATAACACAACTTACAAAAACAAAAATTTGCTTTGCCTTTCAGGTCAGAATAAAATGATTAAAATATATATAGATAAATAAATTAAAGCAGAAAGAGGAGATTATTGGCTTTCCAATTTGATATGTCTTGTTGTTCTCCTTGCACACATTACATAAAGAACATTACCAAGCCACAATTATGAGGAAAAAAACCTCCAAAATGTTGAGACAATATTAGCTAAAGTAATTTCAACAGGGGGCTCTAGGCCTAATATGATTAGGGCACAGTAAACATTGGATTACCTCTGATAGTAAAATATGTGTTGGTCTATAAAGCAGCTTGTCAGCAGGCTTTCCCTCTCTTAATGTTCAACAGACAGCAGATGGATGACGGAGATCCATTCACGGTAATGATTATGCTAACGCAATTTAAGCTAGTAGCATTGAGGACGATAATGTTTTTCTTACTGGGATGAGGGAAGTAATGCGGAAAAAAGTTGGTAAGTGTGTGTATTTTGCCAGGAAACACACACACAACACACCATGCTGTCAGTCTCATTGTGTTTAACAGTCACAGAGATCTATCCACGGTATTGGTCAGGCTAACGCATTTTAAGCTAGTAGCCATACAGGACAATGATGGTGTTTTTTTTTACTGGAATTGGGGAAGGTTCGCTGAAAAATTTCGAAAGTGTGTGTATTTTTCGAGGAAAGAGACACACACAACACACACAGCGGTCCCTCTTATAGTGTGGAAAATTGGTGCGGAAAAAAGTAGGTAAGTGTATAAAACCCCAACAGTAAGTCTGTACTTTTTCAAGAGACCGACACACACATCACCAACCCAGTCTCACGGCAGTTATAGTCACGACATTTAATCTATTGATTCGTGTTCACCAACACGATTTTCCCCTTTTTTTCGTGTCACACAGAACGATTTTAAAAGCAATGTATTTCTATTGGTAGTGTGTTTCGTGCATGCAACACATCTTTTCGTCCGGTCGGGTCTTGGTAGACTGGAAGCTGTGTGGTTCATAAAAACATTTTCTTACTCAATATCAAGCCACGTTTATTGTTTTTATTTTAAATCGTATAATGTTGGACTTTTTTTGCCGTCCGTGAGGAAAAGAAATGGCTCAGAGCCTCAAAATACTGAAATCTGTATTTTTTAAATCTTTTTTTCCTTCTAATTTGTTATTCTTTTCTAAATAACAAACTGTTATTTATTCAACAATAACACACAATTATCCTTTTTTTTATTTATTCGTTTAATTCTATAATCTCGGGCTTTTTAGCCGTTCCTCAGGAACTGATTTTCAAAATAAAGTCATCGGAAACAGACGTAGGCCTATAAGGGAAATTTCGAGCATCATTGCGATACATACCACACACCCACTGAACTGATTACCCAAGATCCTCAGCTAGAAGCTCAGTGATTGGATTGTTTAGCCGCAATGCACGTTGGGATATGGTGTTAATGCGATATGAAATCCGAAAAACATTTAAAAAAAGAAAATAATACTTTATTCCGAGTGTGCTTGCTTTTCTCTTTGGAAGTCATCACATAACGGCATTGTAATACACGGTTCGGCTGCATTAAATATTACACATCTGCCGTAGTTCTTTATTTATAGAGCCCTGATTAGAAGACTTCTAGACAAACTGGAAGAATGCCCCGAAACTGAATACGTGACGTGGATCATAAATATATCAGCAATTAAACAACATCTTCAATTTCTCTTCACACAATACGTCTCCTTGCAGTATCAACATTAATTCGGCTGACTTTTATATTTGATCCAATTGGTAGATAGGTTATATTTACACCATAACGGTGCACAGCTGATAGAAAAGGACTTGTAGTTTTTAAAGATATTACTGATTTTCTTTGAATATAAGAATGTAAATACTGAGTTGAAAGAATAGTCAGGGGTTTTGGGTGATGGGAGACACATCTATGGATTCAGAATTTCAATAGCTTACCATTAAATGACGGATATACCTTTCTGTCTGTGATTTTTTACAAATCAGATATTAGAAGTAAAACATGTGAAATAATATAGCAATATCCTGTAAAATTATGTGAAAACATGAATAAAACTACACATCTTCAGATGTTATACATACACAAGTGTCCTACACTAATAATACAAAGTTATTATGGCTGTGTGTACCTTGTGTGCACCGCCTGGTGGTTAAAGCACGTTATTGAATTAGTTGTGTATGTGATGTCAATAAACCTTAGAAAATCTTGAAATTGAAAGGGATGTGCAAAATAGCCATTATATACAGTCTTTAATTAACTATTAGTAGAGAATAACGAGTAATGAATATACTTTATAGGATCTGCAGATAAATGTTTAGTCTTCTCAAGCACCAACTATCAAATATCTCTCCTGATTGTTGGCTTTGACAATCACCTTCCCTGAATTTTACTTAGGTGTAACTAAAGTCTGCTTTAAGGGTTGTTTATATTTCACATCATTAATCAGAATCTGCAAAGTAATAAAATAAATGTAGTGAGTAAAAATACCAGGTTAACCTCTGAATTGTAGTGGAGTAGAATTACAAAGTAACAATGAGCTGTCATGTGGGTATATATTAATGCTGCCCATTATGTACACAAGCATTTTCACCCATTTATTAATTATATGTTTTAAATTTGTACACACCAATTGTTTCCTATCGCCTAAACCTCCAGGGTGTACACAGTTTAATACTGCAACTTCTAATTTTGGGAAAAACGTCTTTTAAAACTACAATTCCCAGTAGAGACGTGCCATAGAACATGTTGCAAAACACACAATAGCCAGCATGTGTAGTTCTGGGGGTGTACGAGTCCAGTTTTGGATAGTCTGCCGTGGTTTTGTTCGATTTCAAAGAGCGGTTTGACGCTCGGCGTAACCTTGGCGCACTGCCACTCCAACATCCAATCCAAGAGCTTGAAGATTAATCACGGGGACTGTAGTCCCAAACGATAGCTGGGGATTATGGGTAGTGTAGTGTCTTCGGCCATCCTAAACTCCGAAATGTTTTTCGGATTTCATATCGCATTAACACCATATCCCAACGTGCATTGCGGCTAAAACATCCATTCACCGAGCTTAAACCATAGCTGAGGATCTTGGGTAATCAGTTCAGTGGCTGTGTATCGCAATGATGCTCGAAATGTCCCATATAGGCCTACGTCTGTTTCCCGTGACTTTATTTTGAAATTCAGTTCCTGACGGACGCCAAAAAAAGCCCGAGATTATGGAATCAAACAAAAAGGAAAAAAAGATTTTAAAAAATACAGATTTCAATATTTTGAGGCTCTGAGCCCCATTTCTTTTCCTCACAGACGGCAAAAAAAGTCCGACATTATACGATTTAAAATAAAAACAATAATCGTTTTTATGAACCACACAGCTTCCGGTCTTCCAAGACCTGACCGGACAAAAAGACGTGTTGCAGGCACGAAACATACTACCAATAGAAATACATTGCTTTTAAAATCGTTCTTTGTGACACGAATAAAAGGGGGAAATCGTGTTGGTGAACACGAATAAATAGATTAAATGTCGTGACTATAACACGAAATGCCGTGAGACTGGGTTGACATCACACACCGCTGTCCCTCTCATAATAATAAACAATCATATAGCTCTGTTCACAGTAATTACGCATTTTAAGATAGTAGCATTGAGGACAAGGATGTTTGTTTTTCTTTGGAAATTGGGTTAAAAAAGTGTGTATTTTTTCCAGGAAACAGTCATGCACAACACACACCACTGTCCCTCTCATAAATCTTCAACAGTCATGGAGATCTATCAGAGGTAATGATAAGGGTAGCTTGTTTTAAGCTTGTAGCATCGATGTTATTTATTTACTGGAATAGGGGAAGGTTTCATGGACAAAAGTTGGAAAGTGTGTGTATTTTTCCAGCAAACAGACACCCACAACACACACCGCCTGTTGTAAAATGTCCCAAATTGGGATCAATAAAGTACTTCTTATCTTATTTAAAGCCTCTGCTGTTAATGATCCGTTCTTTGTTGGTCACCATACCTTTGAAAACTAACCCAAATAAACAAAAAATGAACATAACAGCAATTTCTGACATCAATTCATCTCGTAATGAGCCGTTGAGACATCCGACTGGTTTTGACAGATTAGGTCACATTTGTAATTAACATACCTAAACAGTTTAAGATATATTTCAAAACAAATCAAAAATAAATACCTGTATAATTACCACTTTTTAGTTCTGCTTCTCAATGGTGACTGGAATGGCTCTTGGCAGTTGAGTGATTTATTACTGTACGGTCCTAAACACCATGTTTAATCTTAAATTAAGTCAGCATTAAATCATAAGCCTTCATTAAATGTCATACTAAGGGTCAGTCTTATTGGTTCATGGGTGATTTCGTTTAGGTACACATTAATTAAAAGGTTTAAAATTACCTTTGCGTGCAGCTTACAAGGTTATTAATGGGTTAATAATGTTAGATGACCCATTACATTCATGCAAAATCCTTTTGAATGACCGTTGACGGATTACCCTAATTTTCCATTATATATTTTTTTAAGCTTGACAGAGCAACTCAATTATGGGATTTCTCCTGCAGTTAGTTTTCAACGTCATTGTTCATATTGAGTTGAATGTCTTCCCTTTTACAACAGAGCTACTGGGACATATATACGGGATAACTGATGTGGACAAACAACCAAAACATTTGTAATAATACATTTTTATTTTTAGAGGCGCCTTTAACGTAACCCAAGGACACCATAACATTCACTAAATACTCTAAAAGGGTTAAAATCAGCAAAATATGATGACACAAAGTAGGGCAAACAGAGAAAAGTAAAAGGGTTTTCCATTATAACATCAATAGTTATGCTCTTATTATTCTCAATTTCCAAGTATTGTGTATCAAAGCCTGATATCTACTTCCTCTTTGCCATAGAGCTCCATTATTGTCCAACATGATTAATAACACATCAATGAGCCATGCTGTTGCAGTATAGCACCAAACATGGAACAAAAATATCCTTCTGTTTGTCTGATAATAACTACAGTTACAAGTTGTGTTTCGTAAACTATAGAGATATACAAAAATATATATATAAATATGTGTATGTCAATCCAAACATCCTGTTGGTCTTGGTGCTGCCACAAACAGGATGTCATAAAGTAGAGCATTTGTTAATTGGCAAGGTTTTAGAAGATGCAAAGGTGTAGAACCTACACAAATAAAGGTCTGCTTCAATTTCCTCTGACTTCTGTGTATTTTCTTGCTTTTTTCCTTTAAAGCTCAAGAAATGGTCATCTAAAAGCTCCAAAAGCCTTCAAATGACAGATGCTGAGGAGGTGGAATCACGAGTCATCTCAAGTAATGTCTGACTAATATCCCACGATGGGATGGACATTGCCTCATTTCACACACGCTTGTGAAGTAAGCAGTCAAAACTGTATTTATCTTCTCCATAACAATAACCCCCTTTGCTAATTTGAATAGGGATTGGCATTAATTATGAAGAACCGAGTGTAGAATTTGGTTTTATGCAAAAAAAATGCTGTAAAAAAAAAGCTCTGTCCTCAAAGCCCTTCTGTAATTGATGGAAACATCAAGTGGTTGGTGTGTGTGTGTGTGTGTGTGTGTGTGTGTGTGTGTGTGTGTGTGTGTGTGTGTGTGTGTGTGTGTGTGGTGTGTGTGTGTGTGTGTGTGTCTCTTTGTTCTCCAGTTCCTGTTGGACTTCCAGTTCGCTGAGCTGCTTTTCTGATCTGCAGCGAGCGCCTTGACAACCTTTTGCTCATCCGAAGAAAATTCCATTACAGGCTGTTAGGACATGAGTAATGGCAGCTCTCCGGTTAACCGGCTCCGATGGAAGCAGACTAATGCTCCGCCATCACTTTCTCACAGACCGATATTTGGCTTGTGTTTTCAGCTCATCTGCTCTGCTTTCTTTTTGCTTCATGCCCGAAGGCGACCGCTGCATAAAATCCAGCCGTCTTCAAACGAAGCGATCATTTATTCAGACTGCCCACATTGAGTTTCTGAAACGCTCCTTTACCCACTGCAGCTGGTTTTTATGTGACTTTTGTTTTCTACCTTTGTGAAATATTATGGCAATAAGTGCAAGACATATGTTTCATGGATAGAAAAGCAGAATTGTGATATTGCGCCAGAACAAGTATATGTTTCCACACACATTGAAGAAGAGAGGTTATCAACACCCATTGTTTTTTTATTGTAAGAACTGTAAGAGCATGAATTCCAAATATATATACTCATTTACATACCAAACAGGAGTGGGAAAATACTGCTTGCATGCACATGAGAAACATGATTTATTATCTTTTCTGCATTTTATTTAGTGCTTTTTAAGAAACTCGAAGACACTCAGAATGCATATAAACTTCATTAAAACAACACATTAATTAGAGATTAAAAGCATAAAATGTATGATTTAGTTGTACATTTAAATTGTGTGCAATGCATATACGCATTTACATTCTGTACATTTAAATATATGTACAATACAGTCAAGTTTTAATGAATGAAAATGGTTTATAAAGAAGAGTGTGTGGTTGAAAGCAGTAGCTGGATGTAACTAAGTACATTTACTTAAATACTTAAAGTATATTGTACTATAGTGGCCGTTGAATAAGCCGGATAATGCCTTTATAACACTCTGGACCCCCCCGTCGTCCATTAATTCCTGATAATGGACTGCTCATCTTGCATCATCCTTTACGAATCAATCAAGTGAGAAAATGATGCTGTGCATTATAGATTAAATATATTATAGATTATTTTATAGCAGAATATAAAGTCATTAAAACGAGATCCGCCTTTACAGCTGCAACATTAGAGAGTTGGAGCACATTAATGCATCAATAATTATAATCCAATAATAGGCTTCTAGAAAGCACAGACCTCTGTTTCCATAAGTGAAAAATAGAGTGTCCGGTTATTAGAATCAACTTTGAAATGTTGCGGGGGTTTGTTATTGGCAGATAGTACACATTTTTTAACCATGTTTTCATAGAAATAGTAAAAATTGGACGGGTAGGTAGCTGTAAAACCAATTCTTAAATATGGATAGTAATAATGAACTTATTTTAAAAGGGCTATTCTTCAGACTTAGTAACATTACTTTTGGTCCTTTAAATACAAATGTTTTTAGCTAATCTTTTTGTACTTTTACTCTATTTTCAATGTTCATTGATATTTTATGAAATAGAAAAGATAAGACATAGATAAAATATAACATTTTGTCACTACAATAGTGACAAAATAATAAGCAAGACAGAATTGATACAAAAATCCTTTAATGTGTCCAATGGTTTTAATCAATGGGTATAATAGGAAAAGTGAGGGATAGCTGAAAAAGCAACATTTTCAATTAATTGTTTAAAAGACGCAAAGATATAATCAATCGACTTTTTAAACATGGTCATTAGGCACTGTTGTGTAAAAGACAATAACACGACCAACTATCAAAAAGGGTAAGGGGTCAGGGTAACAGATCAATCTTTCCCAATGTAAGTCAATGGGAAAAAAGTCATTTTGGGCCCAAAGACATCAAGGAGTGACACAGAAGTTGTAGTATCACCGTTTGTCCACAACGAAAATGTGCTTCAATGACTGCCGCAGTTCCTTGGGGCCGCTATAGAGAGGTGCAGTGATGACGTATTTTTGTAGGCCGACCCGGAAGTAAGCGGCTCAAGGGTTCCCTCGACGGGATTTCTCCATAGGATTTTGGAATATTGTAAAAAATAAGATCTGTGGAAAACGAACCTGTTTGATAAATGCATGTTTTGTTCAGCCGGATAATCTCCACATGTCTAGCCTACTTTTAGAATGTTCTAATCATAAATCTAATCGCCAGAAGAAAAATGCTAACGTTATGCTACGACTACAGCCTAGTACAGCAGGGTCCCACGACTTCAACGTCACACCAACTTAAGATCCATATTCAAACATACAGATTCAGAATTCTACAAGTTGAAGCGTTTGTTTTAACAGTTTGCAGGAGGCAGGTACTTGCTTTCAGGCAGAACAGGGGCCAACAAACTTAAAGGAGTGTTTACGTGTTCGGCGTAATGACGTACAACGGCCTCGACAACTTCTGTAGTCCTATTCAGCCACTTGGTAACAACCACCGTTTTTCAGACACGTAAACTCTTCAGAAATCACCAGTGGGGTCACTGCTGATGGATTTAATGTCGTAGAACAAAGCTATACTCCAAAAACTAGTTCAAAAAACCCATTGACTCTGAGACGAGGGAACCGGAAGTGGTAAAATGCTGACTCACTTTAGGACTCATTCCTGCACCACTCTATAGACGCTATCCTTCAAAGATGGCCGCCCCAGAATGCAACTTCTCCCATTCCCTTTTGTACGGACTAGAGAAAGTCCAGCTCAAATAAAATGTGCATTATCAGTAATATTCTAGTAGCTACCTCTTGTTGTGATGTCACAAAGGGAATCACGTGATCACAGCTGAATCTGATATCCAGACATCAACAGACATTGTATACACTGTATCTGTAGTTCATACAAGCACACTTGATGTGTTCAAAGTGAGCACACGTCACAGAGAAATGTTCGAGTCGTCAAGGCCAGTCGATTCAGTTCACGTCACATCACATAAACATGCCAAAGCCGGTAGATAAAAGCGAACAGATGTCTGCTTGCTTCTGTCTAATTTATATTATTGTTGTTTGTGTCAAAGTGGGATTGACAGGTCAACAGCAAGAGTCAAAACACAGAAATCTCCATAAATGGGAAGAAGTGGTTGTCAGAGTGTTACAGAAGGCTGTTAGAGGAAGAGCTGGAAATCAATCTCTCTCTCTCTTCTCTCTGGTTCGGTGTTTGTAGTTTGATTCCTCTGAAACAATTTGATTAAAGTGGCTAGTTGACTTAATTCAGAACGAAAGCTCGGCTACATTTGCTTATCATTCCCTTTGAAGTCCTTTTCCCACCCAGCAACGCTCCTTCTTAGAGTCACGGCGGTTTTCATCATCTTTTCATTATATGAAAGGAGAGAGAAAGTGTTGGAAAAACTGCCACTACCTCATTACTTTCACAATTATTTTAGTGGCTGTCAGAAAATAAG
Source organism: Dissostichus eleginoides (assembly GCA_031216635.1). NCBI lineage: Eukaryota > Metazoa > Chordata > Actinopteri > Perciformes > Nototheniidae > Dissostichus > Dissostichus eleginoides. The sequence goes on along the minus strand of CM062271.1, from coordinate 6,647,277 downwards.
GCCTAATCACAATCAAAAAAGGGAAAAATGTTATTGTTTGAACGGATTTTGATCTGGCAGCGCATCAAACGGGGGCTGAAAGACTTGATTTCTTTTACCGCTGCTTTCAAAGGAGTCTTTCATCTGCAGGATTTTTTGACATAATTCACAAGTCAATCTGACTGGTTGTATGGTGCAATGTCAAGGAAGGTAAAGCACATTAGAGGCAGAGAAAAGTCGACATTTACTACAAAAAATATCCATCATGAGGGAGTCGTTTAATCCTGCTTTGAGTTTTTTATCCTGAGAAAAGCCGCCAACGGAAAGAAACTGTACTTGTTCAGACGCTTCAAACGCTGATTGATTAACGTGATTCAAGGATTTGATTTAATTGACATAAACATGAAAGTGGAAGAGGGAATCGGTTATAGAAAATATCTGAACAAACCGACAGGGTTTGAAGCAAAATACAAAGAATACATTCACTGTGAAAAGAAAGACAACATTTAACATTTGGCACATTTTTATTAGTTTTATTTCTAATTAAACTTTTCGCATTTGTATTCATAATCAAATCCTCCTCTTTGAAACTCCTCCTCATCTCCTTATCCTCCCCATTACCTACCCATCTCTCTTTATGGAAGGTAGATCTAAGGTCACCAATCCAAAATGATGATTAACTATCGGCTTTGGAACGCCTTCACCAATGTTGGTGTTCAGACCAGAAACGTTGGAATTGGCATTAGACTCAAATGGGATAAACCTTGAAAGGGCTAAACAAATAAGATTTGGGTGAAATAGCCAACGTACAGGCAGAACAGGTGGGTTTGTTCTCTGCAACAGTGGATGTGTAGACTTCATCTGTCCTAAAATCACAGCATAAGCAGGTATTATTATTGTTCGATCAGTATTTTGTGTGAGTCTTGCACAGTCTAAACTTCTCTAGAGAATATCATCATGTCCAGCGGTCATTTTCGCAGCTATGTTAGCAACATCTCTGCATAGCTGCTGGATATTGTCCTGCCAGCCTCAACTACACACCAGTAGAGTTTCGCTTTTCTAAATTGGGCCAGGGATACAAATTAGGAGTTCCCTTCCCTTGCTTATATACGCATCTCTGAACTCAACCTTTTAATTTAATCTCAACTATACACATCAACTTGCACAGTTACTATAGTGGTGTCTTCAAGACGATATATTGTTTATCGTAAATGGTTCCAAAGTTAAGTTTTATAGAGACATGTCTAGCATAGCATAGCATCAATGCTACGCTAGGCGGTACAGGGTCAAAGACAGCAGTCTCATTGGAATGAATGAGGACGATGAATATTTGTTTAACCTGTACTGTGGTCTGTCTGAGTGAAGGCTTACTTCTCACTCTGTATTCGTCTCCTCACTCGTTAGCGGCTCGGCATCGTCTGCTTTTGTTTTCTAACGATGGCTGTTATGAAGATGAGTTATACAGGATGCTAATTACAGCAGGTGAAGGATGCGTGGCCATCAGCTCGTCTGCTAGAGGAGATGGGAGGGTTTCTCCTGTTGACTTGGTAATGATCACGTCCATCGCCCACCCCCTCCTCGCTTCCTGCTTTCAATGTGGGCTGATCCCTCAGGCATCTTTCTGACGGCATGCTAGGAGAAGGAGAAGACAAACTGTGCTCCAGTGGTGGACAACAGAAAGAAATCATCAACAAACATAAATCAATAAATGTGATATTTGGTGTCGATGTGATGTGTTTTTCTTCTCTATTTTAATTGTTAAAACACTGTTACAAGTAGAAATCCTGAATTCAAAATGTAAGTGAAAGTATAAAAATATCGAAATATACTTAAAGTAACAAAAGTGAAAGTACTTATTGAGCGTAATGGCCTAATAAAGAATCACAAAATATTAAATGTACTTAGTAACTTTCCACCTCTGACGTCCACACATCATAAAATAACGTGGCAAGTTTGGAAGTCATTATTTCTCCTATGAGTGATCCTGAGTGTATCAGCGTTTGTACTTATTAATAGCTAATGCTATCTTTGGGAACTAATTGTCCTCCTTATTCCTACAGTCCATAAGAGCAGGACAAAGGCCTTTTCGTGCAATCTTAACAAAAGGGAAACATAATGCGTCTATTCACCCTGTAATTCTGATTCACTGCAAAATGTAATGGGGTTTTTCTTTGGCCTATTCCACGACCTTTCACCAAGTTTCATGATAATTAACCCAATAGTTGTTCTGTAATCCTGCTGACAGACAAACAAATAAAAAGTATTCTTGACATCTTATCAAATATATCTCTTTACCTCAGAAAATAAAAATATGATTATGTAAATTCTTGAGATATATTGCCTCTTCCCTCTGCCATTTTACATTTGAGGTGCAATATCTCAAAGCAAACAACAATAAAAAGGTAATGAACAAATGATATTTTAGACAACACTTTTGGGATCCGCTACCTGGACTACTGGTTCAAAATGGCGAAAATTGATGAAAGGGGGAAATTTAAACATCTCTTCAGAAGAAAATTGGCATAACTTTTGGATCCAAGTAGATCTCTGCCTCTGACTATCAGCTTCTCCATAGCAACGGCAGCAAATGCTCATTGGTAATGTAGTATTCACAGCTATTCCTAATGCAAGACAGACATGAATATCAAACATGATTTCTCCTAAACAAAGTTGTTTTCTGATGCCCATAACATAACCATTTTCGATAGTGCCATTACAACGACATTTGTGCATTCAGCAAAACACACAAATATTTTTTGACACGTTAAAAAATGACACAGATGAGGGCTGAATTATTCAAACATAAAGTACGTATTTATGTTTTATTCATGTATTGTGTGTAAGGGAAAGAAGTCCAGTAGTGTAATGAATCCCATTAAGTGTGAGCGTTGGTGAACTAGCGAGTTTTCTGGCCTCGCCACCTCTTTACGATCACGGCAAAGTGCTGCTTAATTATTCCTCGCCACAGGGCCAAATGTTCATTATGCCACAACTAATTACTGCTACACTGCTGTAATCCTTTACAGCCAAACGGACACAGCAGCAGCAGAGTGTGGGTGTTAGTGTGTTTGTGTGTGTGTATGCCACTGAAGGCTGCTGTACAGTAAATGGGAAGGAAATGCTCTTAACTTTCATGATTTCAGACCACCGCAGGTGGAGATAAAGCTTAATTGCCTCTATTTTTACTTTTAGTGGTTTTAAAGGCTGTGATTAATTTATCCTTACAGTCAACTTCACTCAATGATTAATAGTGAACATAGTGTATTTTTGTCAATTCAAGTGAACTGGCAGAAACAAAAAATGTCACTCCTGCACCAATTAAGGCACAAAAATAAAGCCCTAAAAACCTTTGTACACCTACACCGTTAGCAACTTGCTAACGATGACTTACAAAAAGCAATCGGTCACATTTATGATGAGAACAAAATAAATGCCAGAGTTATAAAGACTTATTGAATAATAACAAAGTAAGTTATTTAGCATTTTAATTTGAAAAGTAAATATGAAAGATATTGTGGCTAATAGCAGTTAGCGTGTTAGCATTGGAGATATTTGTTGACAGGACTAGCTAGCTAGCTATCAGGTTCCACCTGTTTCTAGTCTTTGTGCAAATGCAGGCAAGATACCTCTCAGAAATACTTAAGATTTGACAATGATTATATATTTATACACACCTAAAGCTTCAGCAGCTTACTGTACATTTCCCCAGCAGGCATTTACCCATGGAAAGTGTGAAGGTAGCGGTGGCGAGCCGGTGCGTTAGCGCCTGCCATTAGCTGTTAAAGTGAGGTGAAGCAAATATCAGATCCTTTTGTCTGTAAGTGGCTTAGCTTTTCTCATTATTGCAGGATTTCTGTGCCGCTAACGGACAGTTTGCTCGCCTCGTTCCTTCAGGTAATTACACGTTCTTCATTTCTCATCTTTGCAGAGAGAAATGAAAAGGAGAGCTGAAAGAGTGATGAGATTGAAAAGCTTACACAAAGAGTTAATGATGATCCCTGTTCATGTGCAGGGAAAATGGGGGACGGTGGGGTTTGTGAAGGCATTTAATGATTAAATGCACACAATATTGCAAAGAAAAATAGCTTCAATGATGCGCTGTAGTTTCATGTATTGGACGGAAAGTGTTCTGTTAGCAGTGATTTTGAATTGTACCGACCTTAACTACATCTAAAGTGACATTTAGAGCCAGGTTCACCAATATTGTACCATAAATAAACCCTTATTTAAATGTCAAAGTGCAAATTCAGGGGTCTGACCACATTTGCAGGGGGTTCAGCTTTCAAATGAGGTCTTATATCGAGTGTGAAGAAATATTCTGACTAGAAATTAGACAAATATACTTGGCAAGATTTTGAGTCTTTACAGTGTAGGCTCATTTAAGACAGGATTTTCACAATAAGAGACAATCCTATGAGAGCTACTTCTTGTTCTGCTCTCACACACACATAAGCAATTCTTTAAAAGTCTCATCTTTGTCTCTGGAGAGTCTCCCTCTAAGTAAAGCTGTAAAATTGTCTGATAAATAAAACACTTTACTTAAACGGTCCCAGTTACAGTTAGTGTGTTCAAGTCACCTGGGGATTCAAGAGTTCATCCGTCGATAAATAGGTCTGTTTCTCAACATGTTTACACGCTTTTATATAATATCACTGCTGTCGGGGGAATATCTTTCTATCTGCAACATGTCAGCATGGCACCTCTCTCTTCGTGCTTCTCCTGTGTTTCTGTCTGATTCTGACACAGAAAATGATTAGGATGAATTGATTTGCTGATTTATTGATCCGCTACTAGAGGCTGCAGACTGAACAACCTTCAACATTGATGCTTTAGCAACAGGAAACAAAGACATGTGAAAAGGTGAGATAACTTTGTTCGATAGATTTAGTTACCATACTGGTTCATCATGTGATCAAAGTCGCCCCTCTGCATCTTATTGACTGTGTCTCCATGTGAGGCCTTCAACAAAAACACACATATTGTTTGTTTTATTAGGTTTTGTATCATTATTCTGCTTTGTTAGACTGTGCAGACCTTTGTCACCATTGCAAAAAGCAGTAACAACAGGCTTATGTAGCTTTTGATTGAATGTTTGCTTAGCCATGCATGTATAAAATACCAATGATGCTCTATTACTGAAGATGACACCTGTATTTTCCTCCAGGGATCAATAAAGGTTTATCTTATCTTATTAGGTACATTAGATATTTACACAGCTAAGAAAAGACGTTAATAGTTTCCAGGGTGTTTGCAAATGTTATGATGATTGCTTCTTGACCAAAGTTCATTTTCTCTGGATTTGTTTGTCTAAAAAATGCCATTTTAATTTCAGAATGTGTACAAAAAAAATGGGTCAGTCAGATATTAACTTTGATAACGAAGGGGTGGGATTAAATAAGTGTAAACTTCTTCCCACCCCTTTTCAGATGTGTAATTAGGTAGATAATTGTTATATATCATTTGTAAGTCAGTAATATTTTAGTTTATCAATTTGACACTGCTTAAGTTTGTATAATATAATAATTCTCATGTTTCATTTCATTATTATTCTTATTCTTTTGTATCATTGTTTTACACATTCGAAATAAATCAAATCACATACGTTTTGTAATTTTGATGTGTTTCTCACACATTGGAAGCAAACCATTGTCAGATAAAACTTTAAGGAAAGAGTAAGTTGCAGCTTTTATTAACTGTATATTTGTATTCTGTAAATAAAAATTGGAAATGGATTTTCTCGCCAACATTTGTGAACATTAAAAAAGTGAGAGTAGAGAGCCATGGTAGAGGGAGCAATGCTCTGAATAGCCCCGGGCTTCTTGGCCTTGGTTCTCCTCCATGCAGCCATCGCTCCTCCTCCTCCCCTCCGGCAGATTTGTCAGAGCAGCTTTGTAGCGTCAAGTCGAAGGCCTCCGAGGTTTACCCACAATCCTCGGGGCCCATCAGTATCCCTCCAGTCCAGAGTCTGGGGTCAGCGCCGCCGGCCATGACCACCCGGAAAATGTATAAAGGGGGCACAGATTTAACACAAACAGGTCCATGCTGTTCCCGGGGGAGCGCGTGAATAATAACCCTGGAGCCTGAAGCTTCTGGAAAGAGACAAAGAAATACGTTTTATTTCAGTCTATTCAACGACACAACTCATGTTAGAAAGCTGCAAGTTTTCGTAATTCATAAGGAAATGTCTAGAGCAAAGACAGACTTACATATTGTATTTATATTACAAACTACAATAACAATGAGCCTTGGATACAAAGAGCTGTAGCAAAATCTTTTTTTTTTCATAGTTGAGAACAAAACACAGTATTTGAAATTGTCATAATTAGGTTAGTCCGTCTCTCAATACTCTCTGACTTTTCTACTGTCTGTCGCACTCTGCCTCGAGCCCAGTGATTCCTACTGAAGACTGTAAGTGGTTCATTTGTTGGGGAGTATTTGCAGCAGCTGATAATCCATATTTGGTTCTGTAGTGAGTATTTGTGGCAGCAGGGCGGTTTATGGAGTGGTGCAGGAAGTCCTAAAACCAAGGAAAAACTTAGCATTTACCAATTTTCAGTTACCTCGTCTAGAACGTGTTTGGAACGTGTTTTTGAACGTTTTTTTATTGAGATGCTGGAAATAAGTTAAGTAAGTGGTACATTCGTTGGGGACTAGTTGTACTACTTCAATTGCAATGAGCCTTGGACAGGAATTGAACACAAATTAAAGCAAACTCAATAACCCCTTGTTGTCATATTTGAGAACAAAGCTAGGTGTAGTAGTTGCTAAAATCCACCTATAATTGATCCAGAATATATGAGTGAATTGATTTAAGCTGCACATTTTCTGTTTCAATTGTTCCACAGGCCATTTGTCGTATCAATACTTTTATTTACCATGATGATTAGCTGTTTTATTCCGAAATGCACCCTGGGAATTTATATCTTTTGTGCTGATGATTGGGCATGATCTATTAGATAATTGTGAAAAATGTGCACACCATGTACCATAATCTTTACATTTGCGGCACATATGTATAACACAATTCTAGCTTTGAGTGTTGTAACATTGTCTATGGGGACAAGGTAGATTGGGACTTAATCAATTGGGAATTTAGAGATCTACTGGATATTCGTGGTGAATCAATACATTTCTTTGGTGTCGCATAATCAGTTTTAAATGCTGTTGGGACTCAATAATGTCTTGTCAGTGATGCATCAAAGGTTAGTGCATATTAAGGGAAGTCGAAGGGAAATCCTGTTATCTAGCAGGTTGCCTAAGTAACCAATAAATCAATGTTCTGATGAGTTTGATGATATGTCTCTAGAAAGGCCTAATTGTTATGGATTGAGGGTTTAATTATCTTTTAAGACACTGCATATGGATTATTTTTAAGATTAAAAATGACAAGACGGACAACAAACATTTAAAATAAATAACAGACAATAAATAAAATACATTATAGCAGCATTGAAGCATACAGTAATTAGGACAATAACACTGGTGGAGAAAATATTTGAAAGCCACAAAAATGACACTGTTTTAAATGTCAGATATGAAAGGAAGGTCTTTGGTTTCGTCTTAAAATACAATCCTGATCTTGTCTTCATGGATCAGCGGTGATGCTGCTGTCATATTGATGAGAGCACCTGAGTCTCCTGTCACACCTGTTTGTTAATTAGCTCGTCATCTACCAACAGGAAAAACAGCTCGTTAACCAAAGACAGTGAGAAGAAGGCTGCAGGCGCTTGCAGGTTTAATCGATGAAAATCAGACAATTAAAAGGTAAAGAAAACTGACAGTCTGAAAGAAAGTTTACAGATGAAAACTTTCAGATTAATGAATGAAAATTAATTAATGGGAGTGTTAGTTAATACAAATAAAGTGTACCTTTACATCCATGTCAACATGATGTGAAAGTGGTTTTCATTAAGTGACAAACATGATGCTGAATCAGAGGTTGCGTTAGACTTTTTCGCTGCCCGTCATTTTGACGGACAGGATCGTAAAATGTCCGTCAAAATCCAGTATTACCCGTCGGCCTTTACACAACTCTGACGAGGGAGGGGGGAGAGAGAGCACGCTAGTGAACTGTCAACGGGGTGGGGGCGCACACTCGTGAACTGTTAGCGCCGTGTTATGCATGCCCACTGCACCTAGCGGGAGCGCGCACAGCGTAAAGACAAAACTCACAGACATTTCAATGATTTGTACGGCAAAGTTAGGTCTGGAAACGGTATCATTTCCTTTTTGGCGCGCATGCATAACACCGGAGCCTCGCTGCGGGGTTACTGGCGCTGTTCCGAGTTTGTTCTAATCTTTCAAAATGACGGACTGCTTTCAGATTTTTCCGTCATTGTTAAAAAAAATACGTCATGGACGGAAAATATTCGGTTAACGCGACCTCTGTGCTGAATACAAACTATAGCCTTTTTAAGATTAGCAAGGACAGGACTTCAGCTCTATGCAATCTTCACTACTTTAGTTTTTACCTCCGTTACTTGTTACCCATGCACATATTTTCCCCAAATGATTCCACGGTGGCAGGGAAGGCTTTCAGCTCAATGCACTTTCCGCTCCGTTAGCTGTTAGCTCCATTAGTTTTGAGCACTGTTATTTAGCTAAACAGGATTATGTTACCTATCAACTGGTAACAGCTCACCTTTGGTAGCTTTCCTACCATTTTTCTAGCTGAGGAATTTATTCCAATGACTACCTAGTTAGGATCATGGAGCCAATGGTCCAAATACAATAAATGAACTTTAGGACTACAGATTATTGTAATGTAATGTCACTGTTTTGGATGATATCCCGTATGAACGTCCAGTAGCAAGCAACAGGATGTTTTTTGCAGTTCAGCTAATGGTCACCAGTTTCATTAATACCAGTTTAATGAAAATTCAACGTACATTATATTCATTAGTGAAGTCATATCATCCCCTTGAGATCGTTCTTTTTTTTACATTCTTAAAAGTGAATCTCTTAAAAACATATAACCTTAAATATGAAATTGTTATTGCATCCTACTCTGCGTCTTAGTTTCTGTCATGTATATTGCCTTGTGTTTTTTATGCTGCTGCAACGCAAACATTTCCCAAATTGGGATCAATATAGTATCCATCCATCCCTCTCTCTCTCTCTCTCTCTCTCTCTCTCTCTCTCTCTCTCTCTCTCTCTCTCTCTCTTCTCTCTCTCTCTCTCTCTCTCTCTCTAATGTAATGCTGTATGTCACAGTGACATCAGGTAAAAGGAACCTGCCACTGATCAGGTATTACCATGTTAACACCTCCCTGACATGTATCCAAACACAACACAGCACAAATTGTGGAGGTGAAGAGAGGGGTTTTTTTTCAGCTTAATGACATTTTCTTCCATCAAATGTAAAAAGTGAAGAGGGAATTCAGTGTGCTCGCTCTGGATGAGAGTGTCAGCTAATGGAAATGGAAATGTGAAGTTTAAATGTGTTCTTTGTGCAGTTCAGCAGGCAGAGTACATTTAGCCTCAAGTACACATTTAGTATCTCCAAATCACTCCACTCTATCTATCCATCTCCTAAAGTGAGGTAGATGACAATCAATAACATGGATCTGTACATTTTACATTTTTGCCAATCAGGGCTTTCAAACCAATTGATGAATTGTAATATGTCATAATAAGGGTAAAAAACACATGGTTAAGTGATACTTGAGGATTTTAATGCATGGAAACTTGACTAAATGGATTTATTTCTTGATAGGATTGTGGTATTATCCAAAGTGGCAAACATCACCCATCAGTCCAATCTAAATACTTTCAGACTTTTCTTCCGCCTTTGGCACTATTCCTCGAGCCCAGTGATTCCTTCTCAAGACATGGGAAGTGGTTCATTTGTTGGGGACTATTTGCAGCGGCGGATTAATCCACATTTGATGCTTTAGTGAGTGCAGAAATTAGTCCTAAAACCAAAGAATAACTTTCGGTTCCCTCATCTGGAGGTCAATAGTTCTTTTACTGTGTTTTTGATTAGATGCCTGATAAAAGCTGAACGATGTTTGTATCTACGTCAGAAAATACGTTCTATGAGTAGCAATTACAAATAAATACAAATAAAATGTTAGCATTGAAATATAGAATATAACCAGGTTTATGGTATGAAACAGATATTTTTCAGAGGATTGTGAACTTATGGTTGGGGTACTCCCTACATTTTTAAAATGTATATTTTTAGGATAATGGACGACCCCTTGACTTTCACTAAATTGTTAATCCCTCTCACGAGCGAAGCCAACCTGACGCCCTTGAAAAACCCTACTGAGGAGTTTAAGATGGCGGTCACGTTGGGGTTCAGGTCCACTTCCTACAAGAAACCTAACTTCTTTACTCGGGAGGACCACCGCTCTCTCTTTTCCCCCGGAAACAATCAGGCCTGGCAACCCAGAGCCATCGATTTATTTATTGTCTCCAAACTAATCAACATTTGGAAATGAGCGGGGCAATGAGAGGTAACCAGGCAACAAACTCCGGCAATATAAATCCAATCTGTGAAAAGGGAAATGAGATAGTTCCATTTATTTTTAATTGAAGTCTCAGTTTGTTTGTTCCATCCATCATCCGTCCTCCGCTCCCGGTGAGGTTGGATTTCTCTCCATCACTCTCCCGTCTCGGTAAATATTACCTTGAGGTGAATAACTTCACCTGGTGTTCGGCTCCTCTGCCCCTGAGCCTTTTATGTCAGAATTGAATGTGTGTCTGATACACAGACCCTGTTCATTTGCAAGGTTGATAAGAGAGGGAGAGGCATTGGTCCTCGCCCTATAATTTCATTCACTCGTCCACAAAGGTCTGCGATAATGTAGGTCTTAACTAGAATCCCTTTTCATCGTCGCCCCTTAATCTTTTCACGTCTGAATGAGCGACTCCAAAAGCATTTTAAAGCCCTAATTTAATCTGCTGCCTGATTTCAAAGTGGCTGTCACATTGACGCTCGACCGAGAGCAGCAGAGGAGACTGGGAACCGGCGATGGAGAAACTGGGAGACCGACTGGTACATGATATTTATGGATTTACCCGTTCAACAGCACATGGTGGAGGGAACTGCTTTTGTTTGGAAGTTTGAAAGGGATCAGAGGAAATATAACAATGCTTTCTACTGTCTACTATGTGAGCTTGTTTGTGAAGAAAACCCAAAGAAGAATTTCAATATTCACAACCTTTTTTATGGTCATAGTACATTAAATAACATTATATAATATCCATCTGTTTGTAGAAGCAATTAGTAAATGTCAAGACGTCTACTTTCCAATATCAGACCAAGATACTGTATATGACTGTATCTACTATACTGGATGGCAAGTAGAAGCTGCAAGTAACGTAACGGTAAAATAAACAGAGGATTCATAGTAAAAAGCAGCTGCACCTGGTGTTAAAGAGGACATATTCTGCTCATTTCAGGTGTATATCAGTATGTAGTGTCTCTACTTTAAAGAGTCCTCTCCTGCTGATGTTCAGGTGTATATCAGTATGTAGTGTGTCTACTTTAAAGAGTCCTCTCCTGCTGATGTTCAGGTGTATATCAGTATGTAGTGTCTCTACTTTAAAGAGTCCTCTCCTGCTGATGTTCAGGTGTATATCAGTATGTAGTGTCTCTACTTTAAAGAGTCCTCTCCTGCTGATGTTCAGGTGTATATCAGTATGTAGTGTGTCTACTTTAAAGAGTCCTCTCCTGCTGATGTTCAGGTGTATATCAGTATGTAGTGTCTCTACTTTAAAGAGTCCTCTCCTGCTGATGTTCAGGTGTATATCAGTATGTAGTGTCTCTACTTTAAAGAGTCCTCTCCTGCTGATGTTCAGGTGTATATCAGTATGTAGTGTGTCTACTTTAAAGAGTCCTCTCCTGCTGATGTTCAGGTGTATATCAGTATGTAGTGTCTCTACTTTAAAGAGTCCTCTCCTGCTGATGTTCAGGTGTATATCAGTATGTAGTGTCTCTACTTTAAAGAGTCCTCTCCTGCTGATGTTCAGGTGTATATCAGTGTGTAGTGTCTCTACTTTAAAGAGTCCTCTCCTGCTGATGTTCAGGTGTATATCAGTATGTAGTGTCTCTACTTTAAAGAGTCCTCTCCTGCTGATGTTCAGGTGTATATCAGTATGTAGTGTCTCTACTTTAAAGAGTCCTCTCCTGCTGATATTCAGGTGTATATCAGTATGTAGTGTCTCTACTTTAAAGAGTCCTCTCCTGCTGATGTTCAGGTGTATATCAGTATGTAGTGTCTCTACTTTAAAGAGTCCTTTCCTGCTGATGTTCAGGTGTATATCAGTATGTAGTGTCTCTACTTTAAAGAGTCCTCTCCTGCTGATGTTCAGGTGTATATCAGTATGTAGTGTCTCTACTTTAAAGAGTCCTCTCCTGCTGATGTTCAGGTGTATATCAGTATGTAGTGTCTCTACTTTAAAGAGTCCTCTCCTGCTGATGTTCAGGTGTATATCAGTATGTAGTGTCTCTACTTTAAAGAGTCCTCTCCTGCTGATGTTCAGGTGTATATCAGTATGTAGTGTCTCTACTTTAAAGAGTCCTCTCCTGCTGATATTCAGGTGTATATCAGTATGTAGTGTCTCTACTTTAAAGAGTCCTCTCCTGCTGATATTCAGGTGTATATCAGTATGTAGTGTCTCTACTTTAAAGAGTCCTCTCCTGCTGATGTTCAGGTGTATATCAGTATGTAGTGTCTCTACTTTAAAGAGTCCTCTCCTGCTGATGTTCAGGTGTATATCAGTAAGTAGTGTCTCTACTTTAAAGAGTCCTCTCCTGCTGATGTTCAGGTGTATATCAGTATGTAGTGTCTCTACTGGGACATGTCTCCATACTTTAATGTTCAAAAAGCTCTTTATTTTTCTCATACTGCCTGTGCTGCAGCACCTCTTTTCACCCTCTGTCTGAAACCAGAGCCCAGTCTGCTCTGATTGGTTAGCTGGCCGGCTCTGTTGTGATCGGTCAACCACTTAGAGATTTAACATTTACATGCACTAAAACCTATAGAACACACTACAGGAAAGGGAAAACACATAATAGGGCCTCTTTAAATTGTGAGATACGACAGCCACTTATCCTGTTCAGACCAGAGTTGATTATTTTTGCTTATTACAAGTACCCCCTATTTAAAATATGCTAATAATACAAATAATCTAAATCAAGAAGTAAAAGTGAAGCTCGGATTTAAAGCGTCCCAGGCTTAGTAAACTTTAGTAATAGAAGAAAAACATTTAAATATAAAACTTTCCTGGACTTTAATAAGAAAAGTAAATATGTGTGTCCTGCCGTGTTGTGTATTAGCAGTTTGCAGTAAATGAAGGATTAACAGCGGCAGGTTTATCGGGGATTAAAGTGACGTCGCGGCTGCTATCTGCCCTCACACTAATATTGACAGACGTTGTTGTCATTTTTAATTGTGTGAGCCGTATTGTTGTGGCGGGATTACGCCTTGTATCTTTACCCCCCCTTTACCTCCCCCCTCTCCAGCTGTAAACACTGTGGTTTCCTGTCGTGTCACTTTATTAAATCTGAATGTCTGTTTTCTTTTTCACCGAGGTCTTTAAATCGCTGTTGTTCACGTTGACGGCGGAACAATCTGACAGCGAGAAGTGGATTAATGCTCTCACTTAATCCCATGATGGCCATTGCAGCAGAATGGCCACGTCGCTGCCACAAAAATACACCCCCAACCCCCCCAAAATAAAAACCGAGTGGTATCTAATGTGGTGGATTACAGCGGATTGGCGCCTCATCTGCCTGCCTTGATTAATCCAGCTGCTTGTTTTTGTTCGGGGTCAGAGGTCATCGGGGGGGGGGGGGGGGGCGGGGTTGGGAGTCATAAACAAACACTGGTTAACAGGAATCACCAGGAAGTTGTTTCTATTTACATTTAACGTCTATATGTAAAGAAATAATATAATCCTCAGAACTGTTACAGGATGTGTTTTTTTGTAAATTGTGTAATTTATTTTATTATAATTTTTGTAATCTTTAATATTTTTTTTATATGCATGCTTCTTAGTTAACATTAAGCTGTCTTTGGCTCTTTTCTGCTGTAACAATGTAACTCTCCCCTCTGTGGGACATTTACAAACAGTAGATAAACAATACGATATAATTAGTGAGTTATGTCACTTTTTTACATCTTTGAAATAACTCAATGGTATTCCCTTTTTTATTTAGAGACCCTAGTGTGCTTTTTGGGGTTTCTCCTTGCCTGTAGTGTGTTTTATAGTTTTTAGTGCATGTAAATGGTCTGCAAAGGCTCAAATCCCTGTGTTTCCCCCACACACACTCACATACATTGGACTCCTTTGTTTACAGGCACAAAATACAAATATGAACCTGAAAATGAGCATAAAAGGGCCCCTTTAATGTCTTTACGTAAAAATGTTATATTTAAAGGATTTGAAGTTTTTATTTGTCATGTGCACAATAGCTTCTGTGTAGTTTTGGCAATAAAAACCTCCAACAGTGCAACACACAATACATCAAAATATAAAAGACATAATATAATGCATAAGAAAGCATTTCTGTATCATCTTAAATCTGCACCGCTCTCCAATTTAAATGGTAGTATTTGTCATATTTTTACTGTACTTAGTTTGTGTATTTATAATGTGTTATAGTGTTTTTTTTGCTCCTAAATTAAATTCCTCTTAATGTGTGTGTGTGTGTGTGTGTGTGTGTGTGTGTGTGTGTGTGTGTGTGGTACCTTTTGATGGTGATTGGCCGCTTGATTCCTGATTGGTCAACAGCAGCATGTGAGTCACTCTCTCCTGTCCTGTGTGTGTGTGTGTGCGTGCGTGCGTGCGTGCGTGCGTGCGTGCGTGCGTGCGTGCGTGCGTGCGTGCGTGCGTGCGTGCGTGCGTGCGTGCGTGCGTGCGTGCGTGTGTACACACCATTTACACCAAAGCAAATTAAATACTCACAGTAGAATAAACACTGTGCACTGTAATAATATGTTGTTGTGTTATTGTTATTATAACATCTTTTAGAAAGACATTTTCATATTTTTGGCTGAAAGAGAGATGTTTTTTTAAGGAGAAAATGGAAGATAAATAGCTCTTTAGTTTTAATGAATGATGATGTTTTAACCTCCTTCCTGTTTATTTACCCGTCACAGCTATTTGTGGAGTCAATTTAATTTAATTTCCCAAAACACAGCGCCCTTTTTTTCCTGAGACCATTATTTATTTGTCTGTTTGTTTGTTTTGTTAGCAGACTCTTTCCACATCTGTGAGTAAATATCTGTGACATTTGGGGGAAAGTTCAGCTGTGGTTTTAGGAACAAGAGATTAATGTTCGGCGCTGATTAAGACTAAGATTAGGAAATCCTCTTGTGCTCCAAATTGTCCGTATGGGAAACTAATAAAAAAAACATTTCTGGCTCTACACTTCTGAGCCAGAGCCAGATATGAAGGTTCTGCCAATATTTGTTGTTGGGAAATCAGAAAAGATGCAAAGATATCGAAAAGTGAGACAAGAAATGTCCAAAAGAAGTACAAAAACCACCACAAAAAGAACCAAAAAGAGACAGAAAACCAACAAAAAAAGAGAGATTACGACCCAAAAAGAGATTGGAAACATCCACAGACGCAACATCAGTATGTTTATATACATTCATGTATTTTTATATTTTTAAATACAAGAACAACAATGACCTTTCCTTCAAAATCATTAAATGTTGGAATAAATATACTTTCCTTGTGCGAAGGAAAGCTTTAGGGATAAAACCCACACAAGCGTTGACAGTTTTATGCTGAAGGATTTCACGATTACACGGGATTATTACTTAATTCTCACGAAATCATTTGCTGCCACGAGGCAATTGGTGTCGGATTTACATCTCGACTCACAAGCGAATCTACTGATGAAAACAGTTACATTTAAATGTATTGTTTATAATATCTGTGTCGTTTTATCCATGACTTTACCAAGAGATGGATGATTTCACCATGACAAGGTCAGCGTAGTTTAGCACAAAGACTGGAAACAGGGGGAAACTGCTAGCTGAGCTCCGTCAAATGAACGTGTGTGTGTGTGTCTGTGTGCCTGTGTGTCTGTGTGTGTGTGTATGTGTGTGTCTGTCTGATCCCTTCAGCCTGAGAGTTGACCCACATTACACTTATCGCTCTGCAAATCAGAGAAACACAATCTGTGTTAACCCTTTGCACCGTCCATCAATAACAGCTCCATTCTTTCATCCATTCATAATGTAATACTATATATGATAAGTCTTTTTTATTCCTTCCCCCTCTCTCTCTGTTCCTCTCTGACATCCATCTCTCTGTCCATTGAGTCATCCAAATCAGATTAATGCTGACATATGCTGCCACCATTAAGACCACCTACTGGGTCCACACACACACACACGCACGCACACACACACACACACACACACACACACACACACACACACAGTGAAAGGGGTCTGCAGCAATGACGGGAATCTGTAAAAAGAAAGGGGGGAATTTCCCGGATGATGTTTGGAAAGCTGTTGGTTTCCTGTTCTTTAGTTTAGTTGTTCTTTTGTCACAGCATTGTAGTTTCTCAACCGTATTAGATTTTTCTCATTGTCTAACTTGATTTCAACCATTCGTGCAAAAATAGTGGAGCCGGAACCACTACTAAATCCCGGGAATGAGTTAGCATTTTACAACTTCCGGTTCCCTCATCTCAAAGTCAGCGGTTTATTTTCTGCAATATACCGTAAATCAGTGGAGACATCACATTGCTTTTGGTCGAGGGAGCCCTAAACATATCCAAGAAGTGCTGTAGCCTAAATATTACCCCGCAGATTTATAAAAATTACCAAGTAGTACTGAAACAGTAAAATACCCAAGTAGTATTTTTGCCTAAATATAGCGAAGCCATTTTTCTGCCTAAACCTAACCAACTAGTTCTCTAAACATAACCAAGAAGTATTTCTACCATTCAACGACAAACTACTTTTATTGCCTAAACAAAACTGAGTATTTTTTTGTACCTAAGCTAAATAAATGAGTTGTATTGCCCTATCATAAGTCAAAGTCAACTTTATTGTCAATCTTCAGTTTGTGTGTACAGACAGAGAGATCGAAATACCGTTTCCCGCAATCCCGAATATAAAAATACAAATATCTTTAAAATATGTATATCCTATATATACACAATCAACAGACACATTTATACATGTGCACACATTAAGATAAAAAAACACAACAATCAATATATACAAAATAACAGTCACTTCAATATCTTTGGGAATGTACATTAGTGCAGGATTGTCCATAGCAGCGTAAAAAAGTACAAGTAGTATTATTGGGCAATAAGTAGTATTTCTAACTTTATACAACAAAGTAGATTTATTGCCCAATCATAAGTAGTACTTTACCTAAACATAACCAAGTATTCAAGCATAAAAAATAACCAAGACCTATTCTGTCTTTTAGGTATGAGGCGTGTTGTTTACAGCTGATAAACAGCCTCCATGTGCAGAGACATGGCTCTCTTTAAATGAGATGCAGGTCCTCCATCAGGCAGGAGGAGAAGTCCAGACTTCACTGAGTTCACTCCTCTGCGTCCAGCCGGCTCTCTGAGGCTTCACACCAGCTCTCTAGCCTAAAGCGCTTAAACTCTGCTCTCTCCCTGGATACACTGGTGACTCCATTACACACACACACACAGACACACACACACACACACACACACACACACACACACACACACACACACTCTGAACTCTGTTTTAAGATTCTGTGCATCATCCTGAAGTTTCCAATGATCCGAACAGGTCAGGTGAATGTACAGCGAAATTCTACTTGTAAAACTTTAGGATTTATGGTGCAGCATCCAGGCTCTGTGAAGAGTGAGTGAGATCGAGTGTGTGTAATGTCCTGAAAACTTCAGTCAACAGTGGGGGAAGCAGTAGTCAGATTGTGTATTTAGTTACAAACGAACTACTAAACAAACTATTCCCCCAACCTCCAAAATGACATGTTCTGATTCTGAAAAAATCATAATGTGTATTTACTTTTAAATGTACTTATGTAAATCTGCAAAGAAACTTCAAGTGTAGTAACACGTACAGTACGTTCCCCTGAAATGTACTTCTATTTTAACACTACTGGATACTTCTACTATACAAAAAGTACTTCAGATGTGTACTTCAGTGCAGTTCTTGTAAACGTTCTTAGTTTGTTTCCATGACCGCAGAGAAACAGAATCCAATAACTAAACTGAAACACATTATATCTGGTTATTGCTGGTTTTACTGGGAGAAACTCATCATACTTACTGGGAAATGGGGTGTAGATGGATATGATGCCACATATACTGTGTGTGTATGTGTATGTGTGTGTGTGCGTGCGTGCGCGCGTGCGTGCATGTGTGTGTGTGTGCGTGCGTGTGTGTCTGTGTGTGTGTGTGTGTGTGTGTGTCTGTGTGTCTGTGTGTGTGTGTCTGTGTGTCTGTGTGTCTGTGTGTGTGTGTCTGTGTGTCTGTGTGTCTGTGTGTGTGTGTCTGTGTGTCTGTGTGTCTGTGTGTCTGTGTGTGTGTGTGTGTGCGTGCGTGCGTGTGTGCGTGCGTGTGTGTGTGTGTCTGTGTGTCTTTGTGTCTGTGTGTGTGTGTGGGAAATGGGGTGTAGATGGATATGATGCCACATATACTGTGTGTGTATGTGTATGTGTGTGTGTGCGTGCGTGTGTGTGTGTGTGTGTGTGTGTGCGTGTGTGCGTGCGTGTGTGTGTGTGTCTGTGTGTCTGTGTGTCTGTGTGTCTGTGTGTCTGTGTGTGTGTGTCTGTGTGTCTGTGTGTCTGTGTGTATGTGTCTGTGTGTCTGTGTGTGTGTGTCTGTGTGTGCTGACATGTCTCTGTTATTGACTCAATCAATCACACAGCAACATATTAACAGCAGTTCTGTGTGTAAGCTATTCAAACCTGCTCGAGTGGTGATTGACTTTAATTACTAACAGTGATGTGAGGAGCACAATAATATTCCCCCGATCCCTCCGCCACTGTCTTCTCTCATCACGCATTTATATAACTGTGTGTGTGTGTGTGTGTGTGTGTGTGTGTGTGTGTGTGTATGTTTGTGTTTGTGTGATGTGACATCAAACACAAGAAGCAGAAGTAATGTCCATCCTCATTTTAATTGTTGTGTTCCTCCTTCGTCACTGAGCAGTGAAAGGGTTATCCTCTGAATTTAACTTTGTCATTGTCTGTATTGATTGTGTGTGTGTGTGTGTGTGTGTGTGTGTGTGTATGTGTGTGTGTATGTGTGTGTGTGTGTGTGTGTGTGGGTGTGTTTGTGTGTGAGAAAGGTAATGAAGTAAAATCTGTGTTCAGTGGTTTAATATAATTGTTGTTTTATGGGGTTTGACTTCACTTAATTACTTCACATTCAGTGTTATTTTCTTCTTTGTTTATCTGTTTATTATTTTTGGAGCACCCTGCTAACACTGGCTGTATCAGTCTGATTAAAGGTATTGAAAATAATGTCGATAAAACAAAGGCAATAGTGAAACCCGGCCTTAATCCTGGTTTATATAACAGACCGGTCTAATTTAACTTTTATCTCCAGCATCCATTAAACACCAGCTGACCCAAACACCGTTCATTAAACCATTGACTTCGAGACGAGGGAACAGGAAGTGGTTAAAATGCTGACTCATATCCAGGTTTTAGGACTCATTAAATCTACAGGTTGCAGTCGTTGGTATCCTTCAAAGATGGCCGACATGTTGTTGATGACGTCACGTTTCCATTCATTACAGGCACAACTATTTTTTTGCAGACCTTTCTATTGATTTTGAAAAACCAGTACAGTGTTATTGGAGAAACATTTTAATCTGAGAACGTGTTTAGATAGAAAGTAGGAAATATGAAGTAACTGCAAAGTGTTTAAACATAACTTTTGTACACTTTTAAGGTTGAATCTGACATTTAAAAACCTAAAACTCACTCAGAATGGGCTCTGTTATTTCCTGAATGAGCTCTGACTCTGAGTATCATCTCAATAAATGCAGCCAATGTGAGTGTTGATATTCATAACAGCTGTAATATATCAGACATGAAAACAGATGAGCGGCTCTCATGAAGGCAACTGGTCCATTGGACAGTGTGTGTGTGTGTGTGTGTGTGTGTGTGTGTGTGTGTGTGTGTGTGTGTGTGTGTGTGTGTGTTAAAGCAAAGCAGCTGTTGGTTTGAGCATCGTCACATGTTGGGAGGCTCAGTAATCAGTTTGTGTTAGCGATGTTGCTCGTTAAATATGCATGTAGCCACAGCGACGCAGCATCTTTAATTAAACAAGAATAATCTGCTGTTTTTCCAGCATGAATTCTTCATGATCGTTCTGCTGCCAATTAACACCAAGCGTCACACACACAGGCCGCGACACACACACACAGACCCCGACACACACACACAGACCCGACACACACACACAGACCCGACACACACACAGACCCCAACACACACATGCTGAACCCATCTACAGGACTCAGATTATTGGGGGAGGGTCTCCTGCTTTAATTCTTTAACTTTTCCAAGTAACGGGGAAAGAGGAAATGTGTGGTGTGTGTGTGTGTGTGTGTGTGTGATAAGTCCACAGCTGGAGCTTGAATCTGATAGCAGGAAACATCTCAACACCTTTACGTTTTTACACCTGTACAACGTGATGAGCGATGATAAAACACCTATTGCTTGTCAAACTGAGGAAGGATATCATGGAAAAGTAAACCCTTTCAGCGAACCTTAATGAGAAAGGGACCATGGACGTAGCTTCTTCTAGATACGTCGACAACATCTGTTGCCTCTTGACTGCCATCGTTGTGGTACAGTAGCTCGTCAGATTGGATAAGCATCTGATCGAAAATTCACAATATGGCAGATAAAAATGACCTGGATGCAGTCCTACAAAAAAGGCCATGAGAGCAGTCTATGTCAAGCGGAGGGTGGAAAATACATAACGGAAGTAAAAAAAGACGTGCAACGGGACGGTGTTCCCACGGGAAACAAAACTTAAAATATTAAATGAAACAATCTCATCTCTTAAAATTCACAACTTATTATGAATTAAACATTCACGAACTTATAATTATGTATTCACATGTTTAACTCTGTTACATATGCACGCAACGAACAGAAGAGCGTAGGGCAGAATTAGGAGGGAATTCCGTCTCGTAGCGTGTGCGCACCGTTTTGAAATGCCGCTCTAAATTACCCTTCTTCGGTAAAGCCACGCTCGCATTGCAGATGAGACAGATGGACTTTGAATTGGAATAAACAAAAAAATAATCTTCCTCCCACTCGGAGTGAAAATAATATATTTTGGGCTTTTTTGCTTCTGCCATAATTGCGGTCTTGTGTGTGTGCGGACTGTCACTCCTGTTGCCACGGACAACGTCAGCTAACTAGTGCCCACTGCCCACCAGCCACGCCCCGACACATGGGGTCACGCCAATCACAAAGCTTTGATGCGTTCAAGTGCATTATTCTGGCACAGGAAGATTATGTTATAAGACATTAACGATAAAACTGAATATTGTTGTTCTATTTTTAGACACATCTCGCGATCGACTGGGAATCTCCCCGCGATCGACTGGTTGGGCACCCCTGGTCTACCTGATGCTAAGCTCAAATTTGCCCTCCATTAGCCTGCAGAGAAATTGCAGTTCCTCCCAAACCTGTGTCTGGTTACGTTGCATCCCATAGTGTAAAACCAGTGGATATATGCTCAGGGAATGCCACTGCAAATGGAGTGAGATTGCGACAACATTTCAAGAGCAACACTACAATGCATTTATATTCTGTTTGAATGTTACAAATCCACGTATGAATGTCACACATGTAATGCCGGCATGTCACACAGGTACGAAATTAGTATTTTAGCTCCATTCCCTTGCACTAATGAAACAGGAATAACTGTGGACCGGATGGAGCATATCTGTGGACCCAGATCTCTGTAACTAATAACTACAAGTGGAGTCTCTTCAACGCGGGGTCAAATATCGCCTCATTTAAATAATGATCTGCATATTTCCTGCTGTAGTATTTTCTAATTAGCAGATATTTGTCTCCTCTTGCATTCCTGCTGTTTGAACCAATTTGAGCCGATTACATCGAGGCATGGACTCCAAACTTCAGCTGAAATTGGACTTATTATTGGACCCACCCAAAGCTATTAATTTGAACTCCTTTTTTCTTTAATTTCGATAATTGCTTCCCACCTGCCGCTCTTGTGTCAGCCCCAGCTGTCTGCGGAGGAGAGCGCCTCCGTGAATAGACTTTTTTTCGCTTTTGACAAGTATTGAATATCCGATGTGAGAAAAGAAGCAGGTGTCGGTAATAACGCTAATGATCGCTCCGTTCCTTTTAGACAGCAAAGCACTGAGCCGCTCCTTTAAGGAATACAAGATTAAAGGAGCAGAAAAAGATAAAACCTTATTCATTTCCTCTCATTTCTTTTCTTTATTCACCTGCTGTCCTCCCCACCATTACCTGCTGCACATTATTGACTCCCTCTGCTCTCCTGTTTATCCACTTTAATTTCCAAGGCCTTCTGGATCAATGTTAATGTGTTTTATGAAATGTTAACTCGCTCCGGCGCTGCTCTTCCTGATTAAATATTGACAGAGGAGCATAATGCTTTTGGTCTGTTTCTGAATATATTAAGTTACAACGCAACGGTTAGAGTTTAAGTAATGAGGCTTTACCTACTGCCAGCTTATATCTCTCTGCAAAGTGTACATTTCACTTCTTCACTTTCCATTCAGCAACACTACAGGCAAACCCGTTGTTTTTTAATGAACTTTTAATGAAGTTTACGATTTTTGGGCTATTTAGCGTCGATAATCTGTTAAAACTTTGTATGCAAGTTAGCATATATAATAAGATGAATACCTTGTTTGCATATTTAAGCTTACATTTGATATGCGTTAACTGGTTAAGTTTGGTGGTATGCATAATTAAAAAGAAACTTAAATTCGTGAAAACTTTTTGATACCTCTTTTAGAAAGTTTTTTTATGAGTTTCAAAATGCAGCTTGTCTCTAACTTAGTTATTCTCCTGTTTGCTGCAGAGCAGGTAGGGACCTCTGTTTTTTGTAAGCTTTATTCCCTGAAAAAGACACTATAGGAGCCCTGAGAGTGAGCTAACCTGATGACGTTGAGTACTGGACGGAGAAATAATGAACTGAAAGTCAATATAAACATTCAGGCGACTCATGAAACACGGGACAACCACCACGGAGAGAGGGGTCTCTTGTTGCCTAAACCTAAAGATGTTGTATGTGTTCAAAGCATTTCATTCAGTGTCACATATTTGTTCAAATGTCTGTGAAGCAGAGCAATCAATGAATCAAATTGTATGTATATAACCTAATATCACATATTACACATTTGTCTTACGGGGCTTTAGAGTTTATACAGAGTCTGACACCTTCTTTCCTAAGACCCTCGCAGGAAAAACTCCCTAAGATTCAAGATTCAAGGCTTTTATTGTCATGCGTACATAGCTACAGTGTAGATGTGTCTATGAAAATCTTAGGTCACAGGCTCCTCCAACAGTGCAACACAATAAAACAGATAAAATAGTGCAAGTAAATAAAATCAAATAGAATAGAAGTAGTGCCAGAAGAGTCTATATACAAGTGATAAATCAGTTCTAAGTTGCAAACAGGTAATTGTTATGGATGTTCTTAGTTCAGGTGTTTAACAGTCCTAAAGAAACCCCACAGTTACAAATATCAGAAGCCTCGGGGAGAGAGACAGAGGAGGGATCCCTCTCTCAGGACAAATAGATAATGTGTACATATTAGGGCTGTCAGTCGATTAAAATAGTTAATCGCGATTAATCGCAAATTAATCGCACATTTTTTATCTGTTCTAAATGTACCTTAGAGGGATATTTTTCAAGTTTTTAATACTCTTATCAACATATGAGTGGACAAATATGCTTTATGCAAATGTTTGTTTATCATCATTTGAACAATGACAAATATCCTCATGAATATTAAACACAACAACCTCTGAACATTACAAATATTCGCCTCAATTCAACCTGGAACCTCTCATACAATACAATAATATAATACAATACTGTGTGTGTGTGTGTGTGTGTGTGTGTGTGTGTGTGTGTGTGTGTGTGTGTGTGTGTGTGTGTGTGTGTGTGTGTGTGTGTGTGTGTGTGTGTGTGTGTGTGTGTGTGTGTGTGTGTGTGTGTGTGTGTGTGTGTGTGTGTGTGTGTGTGTGGAGACACTGTGATGGATCGTTGGAGCTATGAGCAACTCATGGCATATGCTCGAACGGGAGCTGCCTGGACGCTGCAATCATGTTGCGCGCACTATCCGTGCTGAGTGTGCTGACTTTTCGTACAATGTCCCACTGTCTGGCTACCTGCATAAAGTCAAGTGCTCGGCGCAGTTGTCGGCGAAATGTCGCTCCTCTGTTTTCATTGAAACAGCTCCTTATATCCGTTAGCGCAGCTAGCTAGCACCAGATGCTAACAACAACAATACACGTAAGGTGGTGTGCGCATTCTCGCTCGCTCGCGCCACACATTACACACACCCTCCCGGTCCTCCCGATGGCCAGTCCGGGCCTGCCGGTGAGCGTGGAAGTGTGGTCTGCCGCAAGCGGGCGGCAGGAGCGGGGCTGTCAGCATCAGCTTGTAGATGGTATTTTAAACGCTCTGAAACTACGGGGCGGCCGAGGACAAAAAATACACATGCGTTAATCGCGTTAAAATAATTAGTGGCGTTAATTTTTTTTCCGTTAACGCGTTATTAACGCGTTAACTTGACAGCCCTAGTACATATACATTAATATATATATATATATATATATATATATATATAAAGAAAAGAAAAGAAAGATGTATCCAGGTTGGTGTCAACTATCAAATGCCACCGCAAATAGTTCAGGAAGGACCAAACAGTCACGATTCCTGATAGAAACGTAACCTTTTGATACTGACAACCTGCCAGATGACAGACCATAGTGACACACACACACACACACACATCGGGGAACAGGAGTGCACCAAATCCTTGTGCCAATTTAGTCCTTGAAAACATTCAATTGGATACTTCGATTTGCCTTTGTGTCTGAATTGTGTATAAAAACTTAGTGGCCGTCCTTTCTCTTTTTAGCTTCCTCTATCTCTGTTTTCTTATCTTTAAAGCGTCCTTTTTGCTGCTTCTTGCCACTTTTTTAGACTATCTTGAGTTCTTTTTAGCTAGGATGCTTTCTTCTGAACTATGTATAAACAAGAGCACATCCTCCTTCTTTAAGTTGCAGAAGGCTTTAACATTTCGGGCACAATTGCAGCAGTTTTAGTTTTGTCTATGTGGAAGGGCTGAGCAAAATGTCGATGGTTAAATTCACGCTTTGGGCTTCTCCTCTGTCCGTGGTCACCGTGGGCAACAGTGGGCGGGCGAGGTCGCTGTGAAGGTGAAGATGTGGAGCGCCTGTTTAACATCGACTGTTTCGTAAAGTCAGTCCAGTGACAGGCGGACCATCAGATCTCCGATAGGAAGCGTTCGGATGTTTTTTGGTGAAGCAGTGTTTTACACCCACATCCGCCCAAAATACTCCTCGTCTTCCTCGAGTTTCGCCTGCCCTCTCACTTGTGTTTCTGCGAGTCCCAGCATGTCCATTTGCAATGAGGGTCAGCTGTGAGGGAGGAAGATGAGAGGTGGGAGCAAAACAGCGGTCTAATTTTGCAGTCTTCCTGAATGCATCACAGCCTGTTCTTGTTCTTCTTCTCCTTCTGAGCGAGCATCTGATTTAACCCTGTGTGGGAGGCCGAGGAGAGGAAGGAGGCTACTTATTATCCATTCAGGGAAGAGATGGACGAACATTGACACCCAAAGCCAGGCCACGACAAGGCAAGGGCGTCCAGAGGTCAATCTGTAAATGTGAGGAGGATTTCTGTGGTCACGTTAAAAACACCTCTCATTAGGAACAAGAACAACAGACCATGAGCTCAGCGCCCCCGAGGCCAAAGGGAGCTAACACCGCTAACCTGCAGGCGCACGCTAACTCACCCCGCGTGTTTGATTGCCACTTTTTCCTTAATTTTCAAACAGTAAACATTGGTTTATATATCTGAGAAGTTGGAAGGAACACCCGTGAACTGCAGAGAAATGCTACGATACAGCAGACCCTTTAACCTTTGGACCCTGCAAAAAAACAACTTTTGTCTCAATATTATGTGTGTGAACAGATCAATAATTCATGTGTAAATGTGTATTCTGTTCAGAGGTCAATCTGTAAATGTGAGGAGGATTTCTGCGGTCACGTTAAAAACACCTCTCATTAGGAACAGCAACAACAGACCAGAGCTCAGTGCCCCCGAGGCTAAAGGTGAGCTAACACCGCTAACCTGCAGGCGCACGCTATCTCACCCCGTGTTTGATTGCCACTTTTTCCTTCATTTTCAAACAGTAAACATTGTTTTTTATATCTGAGAAGTCGGAGGTGAAACTTGTAAGCTGCAGAGAAAGGCTACTGTAATGATACAGCAGACCCTTTAACCGTAGAACCCCGCAAAAAAAAACCTGTTAGCTTTTTCTGCTTTTCGCACATAATCGCTTTGAATCGAATAGCAAATAAAGTTTCTCGCTTTTTCAAACTTTATCTCATCAGTTATCCAACTCTATAACTTTTGTTGTCAAGAAAATTACAAGGAATGTGTGTCCTGTGTGAAAACCTTTCTCGAAGATCTGCAAAGAAACATACTTCTTACATACATATATAGTTTTTTATAACATGTTTTTTTACAGTTCTGCCCGGTGGGGTCTTGTTGAGTATAAGTTACATGCTGAACTCGGTGTGTTTCTGTCCCACCGGCTCACTGAGCAGCAGGATCTGAACAAAGTGAAGAGAAGGAAAGTTAGAGCGAGCCCTGCAGCAGTGTGTGTCTCACAGAGGGATAGTCCTCACACTGATCTGCCACACACACACACACACACACACACACACACACACACACACACACACACACACACACACTTGTTGTGGGAGCAAAGGATAGTCCCAGGTTGCTATACAACAACTATTCCTTAACCTCAGGGAATAACGCCATAGGGTTAAGGAAAGATGATAGGTAAAGCATTTTGTGAGCAAAAATAAATTGATATTAAGAATTATCATATCAATATATCATAACGTGCGTATGTGTTTTTATATGTTTCTAGTTACTGTGCTTTTTATCATGTTTTTAATTATTGTTTTATTATTTTACTTCCATTGTGTTATTTTATATTGTATGTATTGCTTGTACAGCACTTTGGTCAACTGAGGTTCAATCAGGAGAGACGGTTTTGATGTAAGAATACATATTTATTGCCAGGAATACACAAATGAATGTAATGGAGTTTTGGCGATTAGGCCCCGTTGTGCAGGAGTATCATTCGGGAGGGGAGAACCGATCCGATGAAACCCCCCGGGGTCTAGACACTGGTGGTGGTGAATGGATGGTTGGGTCCGGTCTGAAGGGGAGGGGCTTAGCTTGACCCTGGATTCCGAGGGACAGGAGGTGAAAAGGGGTGGAGGAGGGTTGCGTCGAGTCACCTGCAATGACAGCTGTCAGAGGGGAGAGCAGATTTAAAAGGTTTAGCAGAGCGCTGTGATAGGCTTGTGAGAATAGAGCCAAGTGATTGGTTAAGCTGGGGGGTGACGCCCCCGATCACTTATTGAGAGGAGAGAGAACATAGAAATAGTAAATGAATGAGTACAGAAGGTCTTCCTGGTTGAACTTGGCTGAGCTTCATTTGTTTTAACCCTTGTGTTGTGTTCAAAAGCTGTTACCGTTCATGGTGTTCGCGGGTCAATTTTGACCCATGATTTATCTCAGTCCAAAACACACAAAAAAAATGACTATCATCCAATATTGTTTTAACTACATCATAACTAACTTATAATGCATTCATAACCGTACAATCCTGTTGTGATTTAATGTTATGGCCCAAAACACATTACACCACATATTGCACACGTGCATGTGTGAGTTCAGGTTCAAGTGTTAGAGTACATATTATTTGAGAAAGGTGGAGTTCCCGTGGGGGGAGGGGGGCAGAGGGAGGGGAGACCAGGTGCATGTAGCGAAAAATTATTGTTACAGTGGATGAAGGGGGAGGGGCTTGGGTGTCTAAAGTCAAAGATGAATCTTGATTGGGCCAAATTTGACCTCGAGTCACCCACAACAATTCTGCTGGGTCTCCCCTGGACCCGAACACCAAATTATACACTTTCTTTTTTAGAGACCTTCAGACTTGGCTAAAATTGTCAAAATCTGTTTTGTAGTGTTTATATAGCTGTGGTGGAGGATATCATGAAGCCTTGTTCCGATACAAAAAACTAGAGCGTAGGTATTATATAATTTTAACTTGAAACGGGTTCGGAGACCCGAACACAACATAAGGATTAAATGTGTTAAATAAATACAGATTGAGATTGAGATAATCTTGCTTAAATTCAGAGTCGAGTTTATTGCCAGGTAGTTTACACATAGAGGAATTTGCCTTGGTGTATGATTGGGAAAACATAAACAACATAAGAAAGCGTAAGAGAAGGTCTAAAATATGACAATTTTAAAAAGAAAATATTTTTTTAAAACCATGAAGCAATAAAAACCAAAAGTCCACCAAAATGTAAATATCACAAATAAACAAAATAACCTAGTACAATGAATGTGCTCGAGGTCGGCTTTATTAATGCTGAATTGCACATTGACTCTTGAGAATTTATCGTGAGGAAAATAAAATGTCAGAGAGTTCATTTAGGACCCTGAACTCGGATTAAATACATGAAAGGGGGGGGGGGTGAACATCTGTCTGTGAAGAAGGATTACCCCCCCCCCAACTCTGACAACAAATCCATAAATACTTCTGTTTGGATTATTTCTATTTATCATATTACCATACTTACATTAATGCGGTTGTTAACCTACATATTGTACATTAACGCATTAGCCTCTGTTAACGTCTGTTTTTTGGTGTCACTATGTGATTTTTGGTGGAAACAGATGTGCTTTTGGAAACTACTCATTATTTCGTTGTTTACCGCGAATTCTGAGTGTTGTTTTTATGACATCATTTGACTCCTGTAAACACTCTGGTCCATTAAATCCTGGTCATAAATATGTGATCTATCCATCTTGAGTAACTTATATAATATCTGTAAACAAAATATTCAGAACTATGCAGAAATTACGTTTGGAGGGAACTTTGGGATTTTAGCCTTTGCAAACCATTTACATGCACTAAAACCTTTTTTTTTGTTTACCGTGAATCTGGTCCAGTAAAATCCTGGTCATAAACACGTCATCTATCCATCTTGAATAACTTATATAATATATGTATAAAGATTTAAAGAACTATAGAGAACTAGAGAAACTCCCTTTGGAGGGAACACAGGGATTTTATCCTTTGCAGACCATTTACATGCACTAAAACCTATATAACACACTGCAGGGAAGGGAAAACCCCGAAAAGCATAATAGGGCCTCTTTGATAAATACATAAAAGTTTGAGTCTCTCTGTTTCTAAATCATCAGCTTCATATGAACTCTTCAAGGACTAAAGTACGATTCCTCCTAGTGTTTGTTTGTCATTTCCCAGAGGAATGTTTTTGCTAATTATCGTCTTTATGATACCAACAGAAATGAAAGCAGAGAGCAGGTAGGAGGACGCCCTTGATGACGATGCAAACAACTTGTCGTTCTTCCTGTAATCACATCAGTCAGGAGATCATTTTATTTTTCATGCATTCATCCAGCGAGATGTATCTGAACAAAAGAACCCATTTGTGCGGATAATAGGAGCGAGTATTCAAGGACGGATCATAAAAACACAGATGGTAAACAGTGAGCAATTCTCTTGCTAAACAAATATTGTGGTGCTGAAAAAAATTCTTTCAAGTCAAAGAGCTTCAGATTTGTTTTTTTTCGCCTTGATATTGTTGGTAGACGGATCAATGTAACGGCTAACAAAAGAAATACAAAAGAAAATGTAACTTACACTAAATCTGCCGCTGAGGCACCAGAAAGTGAATCTTACGCAGGGAATAACGTCCAATGTCCAGGCAGAATATCCTTTCAACCGTTTCTTTGTAGTGTTCCAAATAATACACTTATACAGAACAAGAATGTTCACCTTTCCCCTTTCTGACTGTCTCTCCTGGTAAAAGAACGGTATACTCAAACTGGTGCTCCAATCCCACCACCACCTGTGTCCAATATATAGTATTACAAAAATGATAGTCTTGTGGTCACAACATTTCTTATGGCATCAAAGAGGAAGACATTACAAATTAAGCCCAACACATTCACACATTTCTGACACTGAAAGACAGAGATGAGAGAAAAGTGCATCAAAAGCCTGGGTTCAAACAATGACGTCAACAAAGACATGAAGGCTGTAAATAGTTAACAGTGCTGCACTTCATGTGTTTAGTTATATGCAAAAACTACAACACTCAGTTTGCTACAGCCCTTATTGGTCTGGTAACACACAAAAAAAAACAATTGTTGAGATGTCATTACATTTAAAATAATTCAAATAAGCACATATCATTTAGCTGACATTTTTATCCAAAGCGACAATAAGTGCAAAAACCATAACGATTCAAACTCCGAACAACAAGGAAAGTGCAGATATATTCACTTCAAGCAAGTTCATACCATAGTAGGTGCTGTTGAATCAGTTACAAGGCCTAAATTAACTCAAATAGTGCTTTTTTTTTTCGGCAATAACTTAATTGCCAAGGTTTAATCGAAATAGATAGCCGATTGGCTGAAGGCGATATTAATCAACCCAGTGCCCAAAACCTCCTTCAAAATTAAAGTATAGAGAATTACTTCCACTAAAATAATTAAGATGAATAATGACAATTTACATGACAAAAACGTCTAGAAAATAAATGTTTAATTTTAAAATAACCAATATATAGCTCCAACAATGACTATGGGTGCGTCTCACTTCGGTTATTTTTCATTTCCTCGCTCCTCGGGCTCGGTAGCACGGAAGTTGGTTTGTCTGCGCCATCTTGAATACCGTCCCAGTGGCCTTATTTTTGCCGGAGCACCGAGGATCGAGGATCGAGGATCGAGGATCGAGGATCGAGGAGTGATAACGGAGGAGCGATAATCGAGCAACTACCAGACCATCCTCCGGTGAAATCCTCAGACACTCGCTCCGCCCCCTTACTGTGTATCGCTCACTGATTGGACGATGCAGCGCATGCACTGATCTGGCTGCTGTCAGACGATCAGCTGTGCGGCGTCATCACAAACGGACGTCGCTTCACGTGACGCTCTGGAGGAAACGACGTCCCATTGCTCTTAAAACTCATATCCCTGCTTCTCGTGGTTTCCTTGCGTCTCTCCATGCTTCCAAAAAAAAAAAAGCAAAAAATTGTTGTTTCCATTCATTTGTTTTGGCATCAATTAAGAGAAATTGCAACTTTTTGAGTCCCTTGTTTAATCAATGCAGTGATTATATGCTCTCCTCACTTTTAAATGTATTTGAGATATTGGTGTATTTTCTTCCCTGCAGAGCCAGGCTGCCTGTGTTCAGTCTTTCTGCTAGCTATCCACGTCCGACTCACTCTCAGAGTATTGCCAAAAATGTTGAACTCTACCTATAAAAGCATTTTCCACCTCTGTCTGGGGAAGGGCGGGGTCGCAGACTCTTATTTTTGGATGAAAAATGATGCTGATATCCTGCCTGAGGGGAAAATTGAAGGTGTGATGAGGGAAGAGGCGAGTAAATATGAGGAAATAGAGAGAGGGAGGTCAGAACTCCTTTCATCTCTCCACCTCACTTCAAAGGCGACATGGATGCTGCTTTGATACCATCAGCACCTCCTGTCTGAGGAGGAAGAGGAGGAGGAGGAAGAAACAGGTGAGGAAAGAGGCACACAATAACTCTTGATGTGTGTCTATAGTGTTTTGTATCTCGCTGTATATTTCTGGTATTCTTAGTATTCAGAAACGATGAATGGCACACAAAGAAAGACAACAATATGGTGCATTGTCAACAACACAGACCTGATGAAGACTCATGATGAAGACATGATGAAGACTCAGGCTCATGATGAAGACATGATGAAGACTCAGGCTCACTGTGAAGACATGACGAAGACTCAGGCTCATGATGAAGACTCAGGCTCATGATGAAGACATGATGAAGACTCAGGCTCACTGTGAAGACATGACGAAGACTCAGGCTCATGATGAAGACATGATGAAGACTCAGGCTCATGATGAAGGCATGATGAAGACTCAGGCTCATGATGAAGACATGATGAAGACTCAGGCTCATGATGAAGGCATGATAAAGACTCAGGCTCATGGTGAAGACATGATGAAGACTCAGGCTCATGATGAAGACTCGGGGCTCATGATGAAGACATGTTGAAGACTCAGGCTCATGATGAAGACTCAGGCTCACTGTGAAGACATGATGAAGACTCAGGCTCACTGTGAAGACATGACGAAGACTCAGGCTCATGATGAAGACATGATGAAGACTCAGGCTCATGATGAAGGCATGATGAAGACTCAGGCTCATGATGAAGTAATAATGAAGACTCAGGCTCATGATGAAGACTCAGGCTCATGGTGAAGGCATGATGAAGACTCAGGCTCATGAAGACTCAGGCTCATGATGAAGTAATGATGAAGACTCAGGCTCATGATGAAGACTCAGGCTCATGATGAAGAAATGATGAAGACATGATGAAGATTCAGGCTCATGATAAAGGCATGATGAAGACTCAGGCTCATGGTGAAGACATGATGAAGACTCAGGCTCATGATGAAGGCATGATGAAGACTAAGGCTCATGGTGAAGACATGATGAAGACTCAGGCTCATGATGAAGATATGATGAAGACTCAGGCTCATGGTGACGACATGATGAAGACTCAGGCTCATGATGAAGGCATGATGAAGACTCAGGCTCATGATGAAGACTCAGACTAATGATGAAGACTCAGGCTCATGATGAAGATATGATGAAGACTCAGACTCATGATGAAGGCATGATGAAGACTAAGGCTCATGGTGAAGACATGATGAAGACTCAGGCTCATGATGAAGATATGATGAAGACTCAGGCTCATGGTGAAGACATGATGAAGACTCAGGCTCATGATGAAGATATGATGAAGACTCAGGCTCATGGTGAAGACATGGCAAAGGTCGCGGTTCAATCCTTGGTGACCCAAACAGTCCGGAAGGTTTTGATGGAAACCTTGTTGTCAGATATTTCCTGGAGCAGACATGTTTCCGTAAAGCACGTTAAACTACACTTCAGATATTCAGTCTAACGCCGTAAGCTTGACCGTTATTAGCAGTCTTACATTGCCCATGATGAGAGGGCGGAAACTCAGCTTATATCTCCTTTGCCTCATAAATCTGGACCCAGCTTTCCTCCTTCGTCTCTTTGGTTTACTCCAGCATCCTTCTCCAGATTTCAGTGGGGTTTAGCCATTGTCCCGACCACCATGCTAGCCAGCTTTAGCGTGATTTCATGTTCTGCGTTATTCATTTTGGCAAAAAGTTGAAGCTGCCATGCTTTGTGTTGCTTCTATTAAGAATAATAGTGTATAACAGACAGTTTTGTAGTTGGAAAGGTACTAAATCAATTTTGATGGATGTTGAGCTTCGCTGCTGTTCTGGTAATCATCTATTATGGAGGTGCAGCACCTTGTAGAAGAGAAAACATTAAGAGGTAGTTATTTGTGCAGACGTGAGACGAGCTGTTGCATTATTACTGATCTGTACGAAGGAAAAATCCATTACAAATGATGATGTCCACCCTGTCTATTTTGAATAGTTTTGTATTATTTTACCTTGCTGCCAAACCAGATTATCCCTCGGAGGCCGAACTCATAGCCTCCGTCTATAGCGCTGAAGGTAGGTAGGTAGGTGTGTGTGTGTGTGTGTGTGCGTGTGCGTGTGTGTGTGTGTGTGTGTGTGTGTGTGTGTGTGTGTGTGTGTGTGTGTGTGTGTGTGTGTGTGTGTGTGTGTGTTAGCGAGCGTGTTAGCGTTGTTCCGTGTGTAGGCGGGACCTGTGTGGGTTTCAGGGCAGTGTCTCATTGGCTGCTGGCAGGTGTGTTTTCTGAGTGGCGGCTCTCTAATGAGCGCCTGTGGGATTCGGACTACAGACTTGTGCTCCAACATGGCCGCAGGCAGTAAAGGCCTCCATCTCCCATCATGCCCCCCTTCACAACTCATCCAGCTGGGGCTCACGCTTCAGCGAGGGATGGTAAAAGCCAGTTTCCTCAGAGCATGAAGCTTATTGTTCAGACTAAAAATACCACGGTAATGCTGTTTGGCTCAGCTTTAGGACAATAAATACAACAGAAGGCACATTTCAGCTCCCATTTGAGACAGAAAATACAGTTTAGCCCCGCTTCTGGTTCAGTCAATTCTCCAAAAACACAAAGCTGAACTTGGCTTACGGATGGTGTATGCAACCGGAAACTGGAAAAAAGCTTTTTGATGGTGCATAACATTTTCTCAGTTTCTGGACAGCAGCCTAACTGATACAAATTATCGAGGTCCACTCGGGTCTGAAAACTAATTTTTCTATTGGGAATAGCAATTGTTTGGCT
>CM062271.1:6545206-6607706 GCA_031216635.1 Dissostichus eleginoides | reverse complement strand
GTAAATAGAAGTACATCAAATGGAAATACTCCACTAAAGTACAAGTACCTTAAAAATGTACAATACTTGGATAAAAGTACTTTAAACACTGGGAAATTAAGACCTTATTTAAACCCCCCTCAGTGTTTGAAATTGTTTATTAAATGCCGTCAATAAAGAGAGTGTGTTTGTTTAACTTGTAGTAATTATGGGATAATGAACATCCATTCAAGAGGGGTCAAAGGTCACCTGACAAACGTTGTTGTGTTTACACCTGTCTGTGTTTCCATGGCGCCCGACGTCACCCCACTGTTGATGCTCCTGTCGTCTGATTGGATGACTCGCCGGCCTTTTGATAATTAAGCCACTTCTTCTTCTCTCTGCACGGCAATTAATGCTGACGTGAACCTCTCAAACACACAACGCCCACTATCGCCATGGTTACCCATTCATTCATTCATTCATTCATTACCTGCAAGTTACTAAAGCAGCTGGTTCTGCTGGTGTTTTCTCAGGGAATGTATGCATTTATTTGTATGTGTTTTCTTAAACAAATATTTTCCTTAAGGTTGCTTTTCTTTACGCATTTTTAAATACATTTTGGATTTTGAATATATAATGACTTTAGTTGTTTCTAATAGAAAATGTAGACAGAAGAGTTTTAATCAGATGATAATTGTTGTCAGAATAGAATATATTATTATATAACTATACTTGTGTGCAGTGTAATCATTTGAAATGTTCTTGAGTTGACAGCAAATAATAAATAAATACAATAAATTAAGAAAAATGTAATAATACATGTAAAAGGAATACAAATGATTATGTATTTTTATTAATAATAATAAATAATAAAAATGATAATAAATGAAAATAATAATAAATAATTCAAATGATAATACATTCAAATGAAAATATAATAATAAAATAATAATAAAAAATTGTATTAATTAATGAAAATAATAATATTTAATAATAAATAATATAAAAAATAAAATAATAATACAACAAAAGAATACATAAATATATTTATACAACACAATACATTGAGGCGGCTGCATATATGGAAAAATAAATATATGCCATAAAATTGCAACAAAAGGTTTCTCAACTGTTTTGTTTGTCTACCAAAATCTGACCACTAGAACATTTTGGGGTCAAACCATATTTGCAGCTGACTGATTGTTATTTATACATTAACAACAGTAACACAGAGCATATGGGCAGCACATTCTTCTGCATCTTGTCTTGAGACAGAAATTTACTTTACAGTCGATCATCTGCAGCACATGTATGGACATCGGACACATAAAGCTCTGTGAAGCAGTGAAACCTCACCGAGCTGCCTGTCATTAGAAAGTTAAATACTGCTCTCAGAGCGTAGAGGCCGGAGAAGAAAGATGGCTTTTCTCTAGCTTTGAATTTTCCTCAGGGCATAATAATAATATCAGAGGCGACCATGAAAGAAAACAATGTTCTGTAATGTTTTCTCTGTAAGAAAACCTCATAACAGTATCTGCTGGAGGCGGAAATGTGCTGATACTTTACATTGTGACTGAAGAACATGAAAGATGTAAGAGATGTGAACAATTTATTATATTTACAGCCTTAAGAACAAGAGCAGCATATAATCCACATTTTAGCTAACCTGCACCGGCTCCCAGTGTGTTTTAGGATTGATTTTAAAGTCCTTTTCATGTAAATTATGAATTTTAAAACACACTTAGAGAGGCCACATCCGGCCCGCACGACGGGGGTGACTGTGGCGTCGGCGGAGTGGTTAGTGCGTTCGCCCCCCACTCATTTTTTTTTTTACAACGTCGCGTGAGTAATGTGCAGTACCGGAGTCCAACAGAGAGGCAGCAGCTACGGGACAGTAGACTGCGTACTGCGTAGCCTTCCCTGCCTTGAAGAAGAAGTGATCCTTCGTTGTCAAGAGTCTGCTTTATGCGTGCCGCAGCAGTAGCCCCGCTGCAACAGAGTCCAACAGAGAGGCAGGAGCTGCGGGACAGTAGCCTAGAAGTGATCCTTCGTTAGCGTCAAGATTTTGCTAAGCTTTATGCGCTCCGCAGTACCTGAGCGTGCTCCACTAGCACCCCCCCCCCGGTCAACAACTTCCAAATTTTGGGCAATAAATAAAAATTGCTGGCCCGCGAAAGTGTCTATTGCATAAATGTTGGCCCTTGGACAGATGTAGTTGGTGATCCCTGATGTAAATGGTCTGCAAAGTTTAAAATCCCTGCCTGAGACGCCTCCATTGGACTGCTTTGTTTACTTATAGAACATAGTTAAATCACTTTGTCACACTCGTGCTTCAATTGGCTAGCGCTCCAACACATTGTACGTGATAGGCTAAGGCAGTGGTTCTCAAACTTTTTCAGTCAGGCCCCCCCTTTGGAGAAAAAAAAAAAGTCGGGCCCCCCCAACACAAATAGTCACGTAATGGGCTAAGTTAACATTTATTAAAATACATCAATATGAACATGAGCATTCCTTTGCTAGAACAGTGATAATAAAACAATGTCTTTGTGGTCAAAAATAAATACATAATACAATTGTGCAATCCCTTTGCTAGAACAATAAGTTATAATACTTTGCCACTTTGCAATCTGTCCAAAAAAATGAAAAGAAAGAAAATGCTGATATTTGGCAAAAAAGTGTGTCTTATCACAGGTGGCTGCAATGAGCCTGTTTGCACTGCACATTTCTTCACAACGGGGTTGCAGGCTCAGTGGCGGCGCCAGAGAATTCTTTTGGGGTGCTGTGGTAGCTTGACGTTTCATAGAGGGTGCTCAAACATTTAGGCTTTCCCATTAAGGTACCGGGCGCTACAGTGGAATTTTCTACTGCAACAATCCCCACACAAATACACAGTGTACCCGCGACTGTTACAATGAAGGCTCGATAATCAGCTCACGGCATAAGGTGTAAGCAGGAGCAAAGTGCTATTTTTATAGGTGGTGTGTGGACCTCACATAGGGGGGTCCGGGGGCATGCTCCCCCGGGAAGATTTGTATTTTAAATATTGAAGTTAAATGCATCAATCTGGTGCACTTTGAGAGCAAAATGAAGAGATCTATGGATACATCTCTCAACACCCATATGAAGCAGAACTGTAACAGATTTACTTTTTCTTTATGGATATTTTACAAATCACTCCCCTTTTAAACTGTATTCTTGTTTTTCTTGTCATGTAGTATTTCAAACCTGTTTTTCATTTATTCTCTTATTTTTTTATACCTATAATGATAATATAAACGTGTGCCTCGGCAATAATTGTTTACATTAATGGTGACCAAACCGTTTGAGGCCACTGAGATAACTTAGACTAAAGTAACTATCTAACACTCAGAGAGTCCTTAGTTCACTATCTCAGTCTCAGAGAGTCCTTTAGTTCACTGAGCCTCTCAGTCTGACAGGAGAGGACTCTCCTCCACCTTGTTGTTGAAAAAGCTCCTTATATCCGTTAGCGTAGCTCGTTAGCACCAGAAGCTAACAACAACGATCTCCGGTACCGGTCCACGCTCTCTCTTCTCTCTTCTCTCTCTCTCTCTCTCTCTCGCACGCACACAAAATGGCTCGTTCCACACACACACAGAGCCGAGCTTGAATGAAACACAGAGACCCAGACGTACTTGTACTGTAGCATATTATTTTCGAATCAATAATTTTCCAAATTATGACTTTTATTTGTTTTATTTTTTTCATATCCATTTCTCCTCCTGGTCTCTCGCACCCCCCACTTTGAGAAACACTGGGCTAAGGGGCAGGACATCTCTAAGGGGTTGACCAATCACAACAGAGCCGGCCAGCTAACCAATCAGAGCAGACTGGGCTCTGGTTTCAGACAGAGGGTGAAAAGAGGTGCTGCAGCACAGGCAGTATGAGAAAAATAAAGAGCTTTTTGAACATTAAAGCATGGAGACATGTCCCAGTAGAGACACTACATACTGATATACACCTGAACATCAGCAGGAGAGGACTCTTTAAAGTAGAGACACTACATACTGATATGAACCTGAACATCAGCAGAATATGGCCCCTTTAAGGGTTCAGGATTGTCCTGCAATAATAATGATTGTGTTTTTGTTGTTATCCTTAATGGCCTCTTAGATCCTCTGCTGCTGTTTTTTTTTTAATACAAACCCTCCCTAAAAATAAGAAAATCAGCAGCTCAGCCTTTTTTTACTTTCCACAATTCCCTGTTTTAGAATTCCCTTCCCTATTCGGCTATTAGAGATAAAAGCTCTGGGAACATTTTAAAAAAAAATGTACAACATAAAGTACAGCCTTTTACATTTTTATCATATATATATATAACAACACAGAGCTGCTGTATTCACTCACACAAAAAGGGAAATAAATACATAATAATAAACAAATACAAATAAATAAAACTTGAGTACAAAAAATAAATTAGTAAGCGCTAAAAATATAACTGTATAACATATAATGGTTATAACAAACATATGCTCTTAAGTCTACAAGCTTGGAAACGGCATTTTTACTGTGATTAGTTGTCCATTGATCATCAGTTAAAGCCAAATCAATATTGGTATTTATTCATTTATTTCATCTTTTTGTGTGTTTTGGTTTTCCTTTATGTAAGGCTTTATTTACTTTGTTGTTTTGCTGCTTTTTAAACTGTCCTTTATATTGGCTATTTCTCACTCCTTTGATACATACTGATGTTACAACTGTATACTATTGCAAAACCCAGTAAAAAAAATTGATAAAGTTGGCAGTTAACTATAAATAAACTCAAAATAAAAACCTCCCAACACGACCCCTCTCCTCCTCTCTCCCTCTCCGCCTTTCTTTCTCCATCTTTTGTGTTGCAGGTCATCCGGCTAACGGGTTAATTAGCCGGATGAAGAGGAAATGTCAGGCTCACTGGCTGCGGTTTGACTTCCTGGACGGGAAGTCGGAGGTCGCCGGCTGGTTTACTGAACCTCTTCCCTCTCACCTTTATCTAAATGTCACCCAGGAACCATTAGCGTGGGCTTGTGCCAGGGGACGCTTCAAGTGGCGGACTGAAGGTGAGGCGTCCTCTCCGTCGCTAATGGACCCATCGACCCCCGTGATTCGCTGCTGAACGCTCAACCAGCGGGAAACCAAGGCAAGAGGAATCCTCACTTCCTGTTTCTGAAGGTCCTGCAGGACAGTGGTGGAGTCAAGGCTTCTGCGATTACAATTTCCCAAAGGGGGGTTCGTTTAGCATGAAACACTTGAAATAACTAAAGGATACCTAAACATTTCAGATGTGTGTAGCTCACACTGCACTGTTATAATATGTTTCTTAATGCTGTTAATGTCTTTCATTTTTCTAAAGCACTTCGAATTGCCTTCTGTTGAAAGGTGCCATATAAATAAACTTGCCTTGCGAAAAACGGTTAATATCAGTGTCGTTCACAACTGTTACGGATCATAGACATGGCTTTCTTTATCAGGAAGGTTAAAAATGATGTTATAAAATGACTTTTTAATAATAATTGTAATTGCAAGGGCAACAAAATGTAGTTAAATGATAAATGAAAGAAAGAAAATGAATAAATCAAGAGAGTATTAGAAAAATACTTGCAGTTACTTGAAACTTTATTAGGAAAAAAAAATATAATAACATTTTATTACATTATTTTAAAACCAAGGACGACACAATTGTGGGAAAATGCTACTACTAGCTAGCTACTTAGAATCCTCGTCCCTCCTCAACCTCATAATGGTATCTGAGATGGTACCAACATCACTATAACATCATTACTGTATCAGAGGCTTGATTTATTGTAGTTTCTTGATGGATATACATGATCCCCAGAGGGTGAACCCTTGATGTTTACCCATTTTGGTTTAGTTTTTTGGTCTATTTATTCATACTATAGCAATATCACTACATCCCATTACATTACATGTTACTTGTTAGACGCTTTTATCCAAAGCAACTTACATACTCAATACTGTGGACAATCCCCACAGGAGCAATTTGGGGTGAGGTGTCTTGCCCAGGGACACAACGACATCCTGACTGCAACGCACAACCCACTGCACCACACGCCTCCCTACTTGTATTAAATAAAAATGCTCAGAAACAGAAATCCTCTATTCCTCACTTTTTGAAATCCATTAAACCACTCACATTGGCATAATTTATATCCACCAAAGCTGGATTTGAACAAAAATATAGTGACTTTTGAATCTGATTTGCCTGTTATCGCTGTTATTTCCTCCTTCAAAAACAGGAGGAAAATGCCAGGAGTGTTCATCAAAACAAAATGAGAGTATGTGTGTTAACTGATGCCAAATTAACCCGAGCAAACGAGGCCAAATTCATAAATTAGCACATGACCTTTTGCAACACACCCGGAAACCCTTTTTGATGAATCTGCACCATTAACAGTCATTTTCGGAGAAGAGTGCATCAATTCGATTCAATGGATTGAACCGAATGCATATCCAAAGAGAATTTCCCGCTTTAGTGCACACACTGGTACTATAATTAGCTTTATATTATTTAGAAACACGTTTAACGCACCATTGTTGCAGCTTCGTTTCTTGGAGCCAATATGAAATAAAGGAAAAATGAATGTCAGCATACAACACACAATCAACAATATTACATTCAATCAACTCCCCACTGCTGCCCATTACCTCACATTCGCTTCTATACACGGGGAGAGAATAACGCTAATTGCTGGTGCTCATAGTTTGCTGCTTCCTCATAATGTGACTCATTAGAAGCCTTTTCAATCGTTTGTTCCAGCGCAAATGTTGTTTGGTGCTTTTATATCAGAGAGCAGATTAAATCATTGAGTGTTGTTGCTGCACATGTTTGGCTGATTGAACACATGTACAGATAGAGAATTAGAAAAGAGGGATATTCAATACAGGCAAGCAAACTTAATTTTTTTTTTAAAAATGATACATACACACAAGTGCCCCCTTTTTTTTGACTCCATGCTTTCAGCCTCATGCTAACGTCACAATGCTAACGTCACTATGCTAGCAGATGTCAGGATGCTAAATAAGAAAGGATTAATCCAAAAACAGAGAAAACAGACATGCGAGAAAAACGTTTTCATCCCATGCTAAAGTCAGTATGCTAGCGTCAGTATGCTAGCGTCAGTATGCTAGCGTCAGTATGCTAACGTCACTAAGCGAACGTAAGTATGCTAACGTCACTATGCTAACGTCACTATGCTAACGTCACTATGCTAACGTCACTATGCGAACGTAAGTATGCTAACGTCAATATGCTAACATGCTGATGTTGAAGTTTACACCCAAAAATTATCATTTGTATATCAATTGCTCAACCTGTTACCTTGGATGCATAAAAAACAAACAATTAATGATTAAAAAAACTGAAAAAAAACCTGATTATTTGAATTAAACTCGGCGTAGAAGGACAATAGCGCGGGGGGATGCTAGCATGAGATTGTTTATGTGGAAACGATCTAAATAGTAAGGTCCTAGTGAAAGGTAATGTGTTTGTGAAGTAGCATCTGACTGGATAACTGAGACGTTGATCCTTCTGCAAGAGTTATTTGATGTTTTAATAAAGTGTTGCTGTTGTTAAACAGTTATTGTTTACTTCAATTAATCAAGACTTGATAACGTATTGTTCCAACGCTCGCTGTGGAGACAAAAAACGAAGTTTTCTTCATAAATTCAAGGTAATGGGATAAACAATTAAGATAATAATGGTTATTTTGGGTCAATGTTTAAAAATGTTCTCCATATTAGCATTATTAGCACTTTCATTTGGTAATTACCATTTAACATCAGATACAGCATAGACTCATGGGAAATGTCATTATTTTTGAAGGTATTTAGTCAAAAACAAATTGGATAAAAAAAACTGAGGATTGCCAAAATCTTTACAATTTGGCATGAGGGGAACGTGAAAATGTCATAGCAATCTACCCAAGAGTTGTTGAGATATTTCACTCCAAACCACCAATAATAACCTCAAGATGGCGCCAATAGAAAAGTCAGAGAAATCGCCAAAGTCAGATGGCTTCATCGTCTGCTGACAATAAATGGCTGTACCAAATTTCATGGAAATCTGTCCAAAAGTTCTTAAGATATTTCACTCTGGAACAAAGTGGTGGACAAACTGACCAATAAACAATCCGTTAGCATGGCTATAAAAACTAAATAGACTTATACCTCAACAGAGGCTTCATTATTATCAACTTCCAGCAGAGATTCATTATTTATACTCTACATTTCACAACCATGCACACACAGAAGCCTCTGGAGGTTAATCTAATTTATAAACTGTATGTGTGTGCAAGCAATTTGTCCCTCTTTCATACCGCATTAATTGTCACAGCTTCTGTCTTTTTTTCATTTCATTGTTCTTCTTCTGTCACACTGAAATAAATACTCTAATTCCAATTCATTTCACATACTATTTTTTCATTTATTGGTGCATTGAATCGCCATCGTAGCTATGTGATGTTTCTTCTGTGGTTTCGTGTAACCGTTTGTTTGTTAAGGTGCCGATTTCCCCCTAAGGGATCAATAAAGTTCCATCTGATCTTATTGATAGATGTTTGCAGTCGGTGTCTAATTAATTTGGCTCGTTAGCAGCAGGTAGCGGCAGCAGATTACAGTTTATTAATCAAAGCCGGGAGAGATGAGTACGCAGAATGTTAAACAGATTCCTGCTGAAAGGAAAATCAGTTAGCCCAAGCTATAAGATCTGACCTTTGACCTCCAGGTTATTGCTGCTGGACTCCAGGTCAAAGGATCAACTCACATGGGAGTATTCAACATATTGGGGAAATCCTGTTTGTTGATTTATTCAGATTACAATGGGAACATGGTTTGGACTCCAGTACAGAGATGGGTCTGTGTTTAGCCTAGCTTAGCATAACGACTGGAAGCAGGTAGAAACTGCTAGCCTAGCCCCATTAAAAGCAAACACCTTCTAAAGATTTTTCGATATACTCAAGAAAAACCTTACTCAAAATCTCACAGAAGCTAAATCAGTGCATTTAATTACAAACATCTCGATAGCAACTTCTTCTTCGTTTACTTTTGGGCGTCTCATTACGTAGGGAAGTCTAAACGTTACAGCATACAACAATATTTAGTTATCACTAATTCTTCCAACCTTAAAATTGCTTTGGACCACACAGATCATTACATGGAAATGAGATAAATATAGTTAACTTTTATGTTGCATTTAAGTATTTAGTACCAATACACCCGTATGTATAATTTAATGCATGTTATATATTGAAGTACAATGTGGACATTTTTACTTTAACTTCGTGTTTATATAAAACATTATTCTTTTTTATTGTATTTATTTTCATTTCATTCTAAAGTGGAGCAACATAACCTGTGACGGTTAAAAAGAATAATAAATGATTCTGATTCTGGTGACAACATGGACAGTGTAACATCCCGTCATGTTTGTTAATTGATCAGAATCAGTTTTATTACCAAGTGTACACGTAGGAGGGATTTGCTTTGGTCTATGTGGTGCATACAAAGGCACAGAAAGAAGAATACGTAGCAAAATATAAAAAATAAAAATAGGACTGTTATGACAGATGAAGCTCAGCGCAAGTTCAACCAGGAAGACCTTCTGTACTCATCCATTTACTATTTCCATGTTACTACTCTCTCTCCTCTCAATAAGTGATCGGGGGCGTCACTCCCCGGCTTAACCAATCACTTCGCTCTATTCTCACAAGCCTATCATAGCGCTCCGCTAACCCTTTTTATATCTGCTCTCCCTCTGACAGCTGTCATTTCAGGTGACTCGACGCAACCCTCCTCCACCCCTTTTCACCTCCTGTCCCTCTGAATCCAGGGTCAAGCTAAGCCACTCCCCTTCAGACCGACCCAACTATCCATTCACCACCACCAGTGTCTAGACCCCGGGGGGTTTCATCGGATCGGTTCTCCCCTTCCGAATGATACTCCTGCACAAAGGGGCCTAATCGCCAAAACTCCATTACATTCATTTGTGTATTCCTGGCAATAAATATGTATTCTTACATCAAAACCGTCTCTCCTGATTGAACTATTAAAGTCCTCATCTCCCTTTGTCCTGTGCCAGTTTGTCTTGTGTCAAGAGATCCAGCGTTTGTTACCAAGAATCTTTTGAAGAATCTGTTTTATATAATCATGTGTTTTAAGCCATACTAGTGAGTATCCATTTAGTTTCCAAAAGGAGGCATACCTATTTC
Organism: Dissostichus eleginoides; assembly: GCA_031216635.1. Taxonomy (NCBI): domain Eukaryota; kingdom Metazoa; phylum Chordata; class Actinopteri; order Perciformes; family Nototheniidae; genus Dissostichus; species Dissostichus eleginoides. The sequence continues at coordinate 6,597,522 of CM062271.1, read as the reverse complement.
TGTGGCCAACATTTCTCTACATCGGTATGTGTGGTATCAGCAGGGAAAAGTGTCATGGAACCTAGAATTATTTAAAGACTGAGGGGACAGAAAATGCAATACAATACGCATGCACTTTGAGGTGTATATAAGCTCTGAGATTCTCTTAGACTAAAGGGCATTACTCTATCGACTCCTTTGTTGCAAGGTAATGTGTCTCTTATAATGCTGTGTACAGCGATATCATATTTAACTTAAACCATCTCTGTGTCTGCGTTTTATTGATTCCTCTTTGTTTTATTCTTTAATGTTTTGAGTGGTACATCGGATCCACAACACTTTGTTATTAAATTCCATGTTTTTGCTGTTTCCTTTTGACACATTTTGCCTCTTAGGAGAGCGATCTTTTATATTCCTTAAGTAGTGACTTTTTGATTTTTGCAACCCTATCTGAGTCTTGTATGTTAGTGCCAGTTCCTAACAGATATCATTTATACATCACTTTTCAGTTTTATTTATATTGAGGTTAAAAGTCCTAGATTAATTCCTCTGCCGCTTTGAGTGAGGTTTCACAAATGGTAGAAAGACTAAGAATGAATCTGTGTCCGCATATTATTTATTGAATGATTCATGAGGGAAGTCTTAAAAAGGTTTAAAAATCCTAATTCTGGAAATTGACAAGAGAAGTGGTTTAAAAGTCAGAGATGAGTTCGGGTAACAGTAAAACAGGGAAACATGTGTTGTCTGGGGATGCAAAATGGATGAAAGAGAAGGATGAAAGGAATATAAAAAGTGTAGTAAACTGTCAAAGGAACTATAATTTCACGGGAAGACTAGGGGTCGAGGAATGTGAGTATTTGGTTAGAGATATTGTCAAATATCTGGAACAAACTACCAGAAACCTGCAAGTCCGCTGCAACCAGGGACACGGGAAGTCAGTCAGAGTTCGGGGGGGGGGGTGCTAATGGAGCCTCGCAGCGGCAAAACTATGGCGCGCTGGGGGGGAGGGTGCTAGTGGAGCCTCGCAGCGGCGAAACTATGGCGCGCTGGGGGGGGGGGTGCTAGTGGAGCCTCGCAGCGGCGAAACTATGGCGCGCTGGGGAGGGGTGCTAGTGGAGCCTCGCAGCGGCGAAACTATGGCGTGCTTACACTGTAGGTGCGCCGCGTTTGGGGGTGCGGGGGGGTTGCGGGTGCTAGTGGAGCCTCGCAGATGGGGTTGCTGCAGCCCCCTTAGCACCCCCCTTCCCGCGTCCATGGCTGCAACTCTGACTACATTTTTTCCAGGGTCAGATGGGTCCTTTCAGTCCGCCGGTGTCTGGAGGGGAGTTTTAAATAATCATTTCTTCAAATGAGTCATTTGTGCTCTGAAATTACAAATCACTCCCTCGATTGCCTCATTTGGGACCCTTTATTTTTCTGCTTTACTTTCATATATCCATTGAATTGCTTCATTCAGTTCCCTGGCATTAATAATTCAATAATTCTGTTCAATAATTAATATTGTTATCAGCACATTTCCATTTGTCCTTGCCCCCTTGACACCTTCACTTTGGACCACTTGGATGAATCCAGTTTAACTTTGTAGAAACTCTGATGAAATGTTTCTAAGAGAAATGCTCTGTGGGACTCGCGGTTAACGTCCTTTTTTAAACCACTGGAGCAGAACAGCACAGTTTCTCTTTGTTATATGATTAATGATGATTATCTGTGGAGGATTATAATAACTTTTGTTGTTTTTTACACCACGATAATTAGCTTCATGTTCCTGCTCACGTGTTGCTTGCAGTCGGCAGGTTTGACAGCTCGAGGAAAAAGTATCCTGCACATTTCAAATGAAGAAATAACAACAACAGGAGATAATGTCAGATTTTGCTGCCTAATTGCGGTAAAAAAACAATTCTCATTTTCTTTTTCTGCTTCTGTGTCTCATGTTTTCCATTAGGTGACAAGCCTGGAGCTTAGTTATTTTTAAATAAAGTTTGTAATGAATCGCTGCCTCCAGTGAGTTATTCTGTTAGTTACTAATATTAAACACAGATAAAGAGATGCAGCATGGGTAACATTCAGACGAGACAACGTCTAAACAAATCTTCATTTCCATGCAGTGTGTGCACATTTTAATGTTTTCTTTGCACATTTTCATTTCAATTGTGTTCATTATCATGTCATGAGTGCACATCTGAATTTCAATTTTGCACATTTTTGGCCTTCTGTGTGTTGACTTATCTTGTTTGCACATTTCATTTCACGTGGGAGCATGTTCAGCCCGTGTGCACATTTTCATGTTTCGTGTGCAAATTTTATTTTTGTTTTTGCACCGTTTAATTTATTTTGTGAGTTTACATTTCTTGTGCACATTTTTTTGTCTTCTTTGTACATTTTCAATTCACATGTGCATGTGTTTATATATCGTGTGTATTGTCATGTCATGTGTTCACATTTGTACGTCATGTGTTCACGTTTAATTACATTTTTGCACATTTTCATGTCTTTAATGTGTTTGCATATGTTGTATGCACATTTAAACCATGTGTGCACATCTTAATGTCTAGTTTGCACAATTTAAATTCATATTTGCAAGAATTCATGTTGTGTGTTCGCTTCCATGCCATAGTAGAGATAAACATATACAAAAAAGAATAGTGAACATGTTAAACAAAGTACATTGAGTCTAACTATTTCTATCTATGTAAAATTGTAAATAACAACAAAATAATGAACCGAAAATGTTCCCATTGAACCAAAAGGAAACTTGTAACCAAACTTCATAAATACCATTATGAATGTGGCTGCAGCCGAGCTCCAGAGGAGAATATTGATGAGGATATTACAGCTGATCAGTGGGGGTGCACACAGCCGGAGGGTTAATCACACAGAGGGATGCTGGGAGACAAAGTGGAGCTCAGAGGTTCAAACTCCCCCGGAGACAAACCTGCCGCTCCATGTCTTCATGAGGAAGACGAGGAAAAACAAATGGAGGGAAGAGATGGACACTAAACACTATCGACGACTGTGTTTGCTGCTTCGCTTTCACTCACTCTTACCAGACAGTGGGCTTTGTTAACAGAGCAGAGGAGTCATGCAGGAATGAGCATTTTAGCATTTCTAGCGCGTGTGGAAGTCAACGGTGTTTTGTATGTGTTTTTGTTAGACATTTTGTTCTATGTCATGACATTTATCAGTAAATACATCAGTTATCCCACTGGTGATTTTAAAAATAGCGGTTGCTAACAAGTGTCTAGAGGAGACGACTAAACATCATAAAGCCCATCATTAGCCGCCTTTAGCTGAGCGGTGGTGACGTGAAGTCATGTGACCGTGCTGTAGTTCCTTTATAGCCCAACATTAGCCACCTTTAGCTTAGCGGTGGTGACGTGAAGTCATGTGACCGTGCTGTAGTTCCTTTATAGCCCAGCATTAGCCGCCTTTAGCTTAGCGGTGGTGACGTGAAGTCATGTGACCGTGCTGTAGTTCCTTTATAGCCCATCATTAGCCTCCTCTAGCTTAGCGGTGGTGACGTGAAGTCATGTGACCGTGCTGTAGTTCCTTTATAGCCCAACATTAGCCACCTTTAGCTTAGCAGGTGGTGACGTGAAGTCATGTGACCGTGCTGTAGTTCCTTTATAGCCCAGCATTAGCCGCCTTTAGCTTAGCGGTGGTGACGTGAAGTCATGTGACCGTGCTGTAGTTCCTTTATAGCCCATCATTAGCCTCCTCTAGCTTAGCGGTGGTGACGTGAAGTCATGTGACCGTGCTGTAGTTCCTTTATAGCCCACCATTAGCCGCCTTTAGCTTAGCGGTGGTGACGTGAAGTCATGTGACCGTGCTGTAGTTCCTTTATAGCCCAACATTAGCCACCATGTGTAAGAGAATCTAACCAAGGTATTTTATTACATGTGTAGAATACAACATCTCTACAGCACTAAAATACTTGATTTTACTTACATTTGTAATTTCTTCTGTGTGTTTACATATCTTGTTTGCACATTTTCACATCATGTTTCCACGTTGTCATGTCGTGTTCACATTTTTATGTGCAAGAATTGATGTTGTGTGAGCAATTTTTATGTTGTTTTCATGTCGTTTATTAATTGTGCCTCCTTAGTGGTGTCTATCTAAATGTTTCTTTATCTCCACCAGAACCAAACCCATACATATCTTTTTTTTTTATTTAATTTAACATGTTTTTTTCCCCTGAGGAAAAGCTCTGTTTTGGTTAATTTTTGCAAAGTGCTTCTGCATTAAAAACCCTGTAGAATACAGAATCGTTTTTAAAGACCCAATTTCTATGACGATTTGTATCACCCCGGATCATCATGTGTTCTCTTTATTCTGTCAGATCTGTCTCTCTTCCCTAATATAGACATTTTAAATTAAACCCAGCCCTGCTTCCTGTAATCTCACCAGTCTGCTGTTTATTTTTCCCAATTAGTGAGCCGCTCTTCCTCAGTGAAATCTGTTAGTGTGTTTGTGCGACACACACCAAATGAAAGTCGTCTGTGTTACATAAAGCAGGTTTCATAATCGCTGGTTTCAGTTTTAACTGAAAAAAACACAGAAACATCAGACCAATTACAAAACATTTAAATGTGTGTGTGTGTGTGTGTGTGTGTGTGTGTGTGTGTGTGTGTGTGTGTGTGTGTGTGTGTGTGTGTGTGTGTGTGTGTGTGTGTGACCACTTTTTTTTCCACAATACTTGGTGTCTCTCTATACATACAGTATATCCTTCATATGATGGAATACTGACATTATTGTACCGGTCTACGTAAGAGGAATAAAACATCTGAGTATAAAAGTGAAATGTATGAAACTAAGAGGAATTCTATAACAAAAAATACAAATTAATATATCCTTTTATTAGACGATTCAAAGGTACAGATATTCCTGAAGATAAAAAGGAAACAGATTATCTTTTCTATAGCAATCCTAAACACACAATTTATACTATAAACCAGAACATGTATGTTCTGGTTTAACAATATATGTTATTGTGAAGCAAAAGTAAACCTTTATTCTTAAACATATTTGGTAAGAGACTGTGAATTAAATGAATAATAATGTATAAGGTGTATATGTTGGAAGTAGAGAGAGATGTCATTTAGTGGTCACCGACAGAGTATGGGTGATAAGAAAAGTGTAAAAAGTCATTTAAAGGCCCAGACACACCAAACTGACACCAAAGAACACGTCCCGACGGAACACGACTGTTGTGTCGCCTCACGTCTCCTGCGTCTTGGCCAACAGTCGCACTGGAACACACCGCAAAGACTTCAGCCGACGGCCAAGTTGCACGTACGAACTGCGCATGCGTGAGTGGCAATAACTCTCCTTACCAGCAGGCGGCGGTAGTGTGTATTCGTCATTCAAAAGAGGCAACCGGAAGACAGACTGGGTGATACACCGAGAGAAGAAGAACAGACTGCGTGATATACACAAACAACAAATAGCGTGTGCGTTCCATTTTCACTCTACAGCGAGAAGCTCATGGGGCTTTCCCGAACCTGTGTCGAGAGCTGGAGTTAAATGAAATCTCAGATTTGCCTTCTTAATCATTTGTTTGGGTCCCTCACTTCCGTTTCGCTTCTCATGCACTGATTCGCTAAAATGAACAGCCAATCAGGGTTTTTTCTTTGGCCGACGGCCTTTAGCCAACAGCCTCCCGATTCAACATGTCGAATCTGCGGCAGAAGGTGTCGGCACGGCCAAAAAGACACGACGGTGCGGGACACACCAATCTGAGCAGGGCGACAGGACGGCCAGACATCTATCGACGGCAAAAATCGGGTTGGTGTGTCCGGGCCTTAAGATGACGGCGACTCAGACCTGTGAGCACGTAAAGTTAAAGTTAGAGTTTAAATCGGAAAAAAATTATCCAATGTTAAGAAATGTCCGCCTTGGAGAAGTAGTCATATCCATGTGAAAAAAAAATTATAAAAAAAAAAACAATCAATAAATACATGAATTAAAAAATAAATAATAATAATAAATAAATCCAATACAAAAAGGTCTTTCAAAATAAAAGTGGAGTTACAATTTAAATTGTGGAGAAAAAAAAATATATAATGTTTGGAAATTGAAGCCTTGGAGAAGTCGCCATATCTTCTTAAACAAATAAGAAATAAATAAAATAATAGTATAGAAAAAATCCAATAAAAAACACAAAAAATTACCTGCAAACAAGCCCTGATACCTTTCAAAATAAAAGCGTGAGAGTTCCTCCACAGTAACAGGTTTAAGGATGAGAGGAATGTGGTGGTAAATAAAGGGGTAAATAAAGGGTGTGTGAATCCTCTTCCACCCTCCCAGCGCTGTGACCTGAATGTCTCTGTAATTAACCGAAAGTACTAACTGCTATTTACAGTGAGCTTGATGAGCAGGCGGGTGAAGAAGCTACGCTAAATATTTCTCAGAGATGTCAGGAAAAAATTAAAGAAATCCTCCTCTAGAGACTTTGATTAATGTCTCCTACCTCCTCTAAGGAAAATTAGGTAGCTCGAGAAATAGACGGCAACTGTCTGAAGTACTTTACTTTTTTAGATATTACATTTTATTCACAATACATTACTCTGGTAAAGCATCTGAGTACAAAACAGAACTTTACATAATAGAAGTTGTAAATGTTGTATATACAGCTCATTTATAGTACAATATATGATGTAACTTAAAGTGGACCTATTATGCTATATTGGAAAAATATATTGTAGGGCCATACCTATACAAAACATGTCTGTGAAGTTTGTTGCTTCAAATACCAACAGATCCCCCATTGTAGCCATGCCTCATACTGCTCATACCCCTCTTTTGCAGCCCTGTTAGAGAAACCGGAGCTAATGCCTGATCAGAATTCTACCGGAGATAAAGTTAAATTTTGCTGTGATAAAACGCCATCCTGTTCCAAACCACATCAAGGATTATCTCTGAAATAGTATGGAGCCCAAATGCTTTTTCTCTTGCGGGTTTATCACAAGGTGAGTTCCTTTATTTATTTCCTGCTTTTTAAACACATGTGCTCTCCAGTACAGGTTAGCTCTGAGTGTTAGCGAGGCTTGATAATGTAAAGAAAGACGAGATTACGTCCAAAACACGTCAGGCATTGTTTCTGATAGCAACTTTCTGTGGTTCCACCGCCGATTTGACGTCATATCGGCAGCAAATCTGTATCCGCTCGTTGTACCCCGTTTTTAAAAGATTTGGGTATGGAGGAAAAGAGAGAGGGTTTTATTTTCTGACACTGCGTGAGTTCCCCGACGCACCGGGGACACATATTTATGTATTGTTGACAGTTCTGCTGTTTAAGTGGCCGTGTCAGACCTGACATTTACCTCACCTACCTCTATTAAGCTTACCATTGATACAAATATGCTAAATTGGCTGTGAATGGAAAGGATGTATGTTTCCATCATGTATTTTCAGACATGTGAAACCAGCATGTGAAACTAGATAGAACATTCTGAACGTTTGACCTATGCGCATTATGCATTCTAGATGGTGCAATAAAAGCGTAAAAGTTCCAGCCACAATTCTGAGAAGGCGCTTGTGGTTTTTGACACCTTGAGAGCGGTTACAGCGGGTATGAAGACAATGAAGCACAGGATGCAGGCGACCTACGCAAAGGGTCGAATCAACTTCCTGGGCCAGCGAATCGTAGAGACAAGCTGTCCTTATTGTCTCTGTTAATAAATGAAGTCTCTGTTAATAAATTAAGTCTCTGTTAATAAATTAAAGTATAAAGTTTGCATATTTAAATTAAATGTTTAAAGAAAAAACTGGATTCTAAACATGACAATGTGTTCTGCTTTCATGAAAAATGTTAATATTCCCTCTTGTTAAAATTGCATATTATTACTATAAGTCTTTATTTGTTTTAATTTTAACTTTACATTTGTAATTGTTCATTAAGTAAAAGTTGAACATATGTGACCTCCTTCTCCCTCAAAGATAGAAAAGGGGAAACCACCTGATGCAGAGAGGGAGGAGGCAAGAGACTATACAAGATGAAGTGTGAAGAGAAAGGGGGCTTTTTAGGCTTTTTGAGGCTTGAAGGCTTGGAGGCTTGAAGGCTTGGAGGCTTGAGAGCTTGGGGGAAGTTTTCTGAGGCCCAAGCCCTGGGCCCTGGGCTCTTTTAGACGGCTTTTTTAGGACATTGTGAACCTGTTGCTTTTGTATTTTGACTTGGTGTCTTTGTTATTTTTTAAGGATTCTTTTAATCCTCAATTTTTGTTCAAACCTTAATAAAACCGGTTTGTACTTTGTACATTTCGACCCAACTCCTGGTCTCTCTCGTGGTTTCTGAAGGTATCTGCTTGGTCTTAGAGTGAGGTAAGAATACCCTTCCCTGGAAAAGGCTGACATTAGTTGATCATTTGGATTTTAAATTGTTTAGGGGGAATAGAAACTCTGCTAAGGTTAATTGTTTCACATTGGTTACTGTGGTTGATGTGGTTTCGATCTGCTCTGCTGATGTGGTAATATCACTGCTGTGATATTAATATTTGAGTCTGGCTGTGTTTGATATTACATTTGCATTGTTTTAATTGGTATCAGGGGATCAACATTGGGGGTTAGGGATTGTGGGTCCTGAAGCTGCCCTAATTACCAAGGAGTCTCCCAACGACACTGGGTTTCTCCTCCAGGGGCAGTTTAGATACTGCTCTGGGGTTCTACCAGCCCACCAACACCTACTACACTATACATTCCGTTTTGCTATCCTAGCGGTCGGACAGCGGTCCGTGGCTGGAGTGCCTAAAATAGGGATACGACGGGCAGTTTGGTGTTAGAGGCCACGCTGTAAACGCCCCCCTAAGCAGATTATGTTGATCTTGCGTGTAGATTCTGGGGGGTTTAGTCCTAAAAAGATTGGACGGCCGTTCACCGGAGCCTTATCAGCACCGGAGTTCGGTATCGGAGACGGCCTAGATATTAACGTTGGTTGTATCGAAGTTAGATTCCTTTTCAGTATAAAAGATATCAAAAAGTGCATTTTGCATGATAGGTCCCCTTTAAATAGAAAATAAATAGAAAAAATAGAAACAAGTTAATAGATCAATATTAAATATATTATTGTAGTTATTTATTTTGTATATATTATTTCTAAAGATACATTTCTCTTTATAATTCAAATCTATTTCTTTATTAAATTACTGATTATTATAAAAATATGTCAATTTAAATGGGACAAATATTTCCATATGATGTCATTTCCCCCTTAAAGTACTATATTTATAAACTCCAACTATTTCAAAATGTAAGGACTCATCATGAGTCAACTGGAAGGTCACCAGTTCAAGTCCCGGCAAGACCAAGTGCTACCGAGGTGTCTCTGAGCAAGGCACCGTTCCCTACACTGCTCCCCGGGCGCCGTACATAATAATGGCAGCCCACTGCTCCTAACACTAGGACGTGGCGGAGCTAGGGGGTGGCTACTTGGGCTCAAGCCCCGGATGTTTTCTGAAAAACCTGAATGTTTCACAGAGAAACGTCCCGTGAGTAATGTGCAGTACCGGAGTCCAACAGAGAGGCAGCAGGACAGTAGCCTGCGTACTACCCCCGCTGCGAGGCTCTGGTGAGTCCACAGTTCATGAACATGCTGCACTAGCGCACCCCCCCCCCCCCCCCCAGAAACCGTGTTGTTACTAGTACCTGTACTATGTAATGACAATAAAAGTTAAAAAAAAAATGTGCTGTATGTCCACTTACTGCATAAACACTGCATTCATTTTTCCCATTTAAAGTATTTTTTAAATCATTTTAAGTCATTTCTTACACTTAGATTATTGTATGTATGAATTTTGAACTGGTCAAAGTGTTTTTATAACATCATGTTATATATGGCTTTCACTTTTCAAACATCATGTCTTTCTTTTGTCATTAAAAACCAGAACATATTTCTGTTTACACTCTAAAAGTGATGTGTTTCCATTCATTTTTAATTCTTCATGAATGACGCGTTTGGATTAGCTCCCCGAGCAGATGCACTGAAACTGAAGCGGCCATATGCAAAAAAAAGACAACAACCATAATCCATATGTGTGTGTGTGTGTGCTGTGTGTAATATCACAGTGCTGTAAGCTGCTTTTGGGTAACACCACATGCTGCGTTCACATAACACACACTGCAGCAATAATGGCCTTCTTTACACCATGCACTGTTTTTTATATATTTATTTTCAGAAAAAGGCAAATCTGTGCTGAGGCATTAAAGACAGAAAAAAATTAATTACAAAAACAAATGCCTTTTTTTAAATGTTAGAGTACCATGTCATTAATGTCCCCACTTCTTTGTCCTATACATTATGGACAGAAAACAAGGAAATGAATAAAGAATAAATAATCAATACAGATAATTAATAAAAACTGAATTGTTTTTTCTTTCATGTTCCAACATTTATGATTTTTTTTTAAGTAACATGTCATTAAAACATCCCAAACATCCGGGAGAAATGTTGAGAAAACAGTTTTTGTGAATGTCATATTTTTCCAATTTAATCGAACTTTTATTTCAAAATCCATTTTGTGTTCTCCAAATCCAAATCAAACATTTATATGTTATTTAAAAAAATATATATATATATTATTATTTTTATTATACGTGTCTCTCCTCTCTTCTCCTGCCTCTCCTCCTCCTCATAGTGCCACTTCCGGCCTGTAGGTGGCGCTCAAAGCAAGAGAGAGGCTGCAGCGGAGCAGAGAGAGAGGGAGGGTAAGGGAGGGAAAGAGAGAGAGAGACTGAGGGAGATGCACTGTGGTTACGGGTGGAAATGGAAAAAGAGGGAAGACAGTGGGTGTATGACTGTTTGTACCGGAGTAAAATACATGTTTTTGTTCCTTTACACTGAAACAATCTACGTTAAATGGGAGCGGTACTCAGATCCCAGTGGGAGTAATGTTACCACAGTGTAAAACATCATGTAGGCTATTCATTGGAAAATTACAAAGGTACATCAAAACATACTTAAAGTAAAAAAAAAACGAAGTACTCATTATTCAGAATAGACATTTTTTATGTTAAATATATTTAAATGGAATATATATATATATATAAACCTGATGTTGTCGGATAATGAAGAGTGTCAAAAAGTGCGATATTTACTTGAAATCGTAGTAGACTACAAGAAGCAAAACATGTTTAGATGATTAGATTGGTTTATTTTACTTCTAGTGTCAATATATATTTATATTTTTAATGTATTCATCCCCATTCATTCACTCATGTAAAAATGTGTTGTTAAAATTCCACTGTGCCAAAAAAGAAATCCCAAATTTCAGATTTGTTCATCCATCCCTGTGGCATCCCGGGAGAAGTTGCCATATGCTGTAAGAACAAAACAAAAAAAGGACTAAATGTTGGGAGATCCAGAGTTATTTGTTGGGGTGGATGCTCGCTCCGCCTCCATGTATACAGTGTATAGAGAGAGTATAGGGGGGGGGGGGGGGGGGGGGGGAGGGAGAGAGGAGAGAGAGGGAGGGAAGGAAGGAGCGCAGTCTTTTGCCATCTCTCCACTCTCTCCTCACACTCCGTGCAGCGCGTCCTGAGGACCGGCAGCGGAAAGAGTTCGGCGGCAAAACGGTGACTGCGCGTCGTGGTGGAAACTAACCGGAGCAGCGCTGCTGGAACACCCAAACCGGACATAGTGTTTGTTGCTTGGGTGATTTTAAACCTTTTTACCCCCTTTTTTTTCTCCACCACCACCACTACTACCACCACCCACCACCACCACCACCACCACATCCCCAAAGAAGCGTGCCATCAGCGGAGGATGCTGTCGGTACAAACCTGGTGGTGAAACATCCACGGAGTGCAAAGTGACCCCGGTCCGGACGGGTGTTTTTCTGCCGGATTGACGCACAGCTTTTTTGTCACGACAGAAAAAAAAACTGGACAGAAATAAAATAGTGAGAGAGGAAATTGTGGAGGAATACCCCACCCCAGCTGTCTGTCCGACTGGATTGTTTGATTTGTTTTAAGGTCTCTTCCCCCAGTGTTGTGGATTGTTAATTTTTATTTTTTCACCTCCGTGTGGGTACCGAGGAGGAGCGGAGCCTGTAGCCGGGCTGGAGCGCTCAAATCTGGGGAAGTGCGCTGCTCTCACCCGGTCCAGGTAGGAACTTCTCTCCACTGAATTCTTATCATGATCAGGTCTTTACATAACAACACCCCGGTGCCATATTGGACATATTCCATGCAGGAGTGGCTTTACGCACGACAAATCCAGACTTTTATTTCCATTTTCCGCCTAAATGAGCACTTAATTAAAGAAACACTCATTAATGTGAGAAGCAGGCGTTTGTAAGGAGCTCTAAAAAGAAACACTTGTTGGTCTAAAAACCGATTGCATGCTCATATTCAGTGTCTAATCTCCACTGATGGGTATTTTACCTATATTACACTACAGTGCTATTGATCCGTATCGATCCCCTCCGTCCTCAACATTACCTCCATGTCTGTCGGTAATAAAAAGCAGCTTCCTGTGGGTCCCTCTGTGTGAAACTGAGGAATAATACAGTACAGTGCATTTTCAGGGAGGGGGGTACAGTGCACAGTTTCCCTATAGTGCACACATATGGGGGGTGGGGGGGGGGGGTTCATTACGTCTTCATGCAAAGAGTTCTGCAGGGACTGTGTGGAGGAGAATATAAAATGGCAGTAAAAGAAAAGCTCCTCATTACACTCTTCCCTCTGTAATATTAGAGTTAATCTGCCTTCAGGGACTCGCTAAAAGCAACAATACAGCAGTTGTACAAGCAATGCACAAATCTTTGTATATTTATTACCCTGCACACATGAACCCCTCCTGGGCACCTGTAGCCATTTAACACCCTTCACCCCCTCCCCCCCCCCCCCCCCCCCCCCCCCCTCTCCTGTGATGTTGTGTACATGTAAACCAATATGAATGGTGGAGTTTCAGGGTAAACTGTTAAAAGCTAGAGGAGCAGGTGATGATGAACATGCTGACATGCGTCAACTCTGAGGAATCCAGTCCGTCCAGATCCTCTAGTCCTTCCCGGAGCTGAGAGAGGCGTAAAACCTGCTCCACAGGAGAGGGGAGGGAGGGGGGGGAGTCGGGGATTTACATGCAAAATGCATCTGCCTCTCCCTGACAGAGAGTGAGCTGTAGTAGTAATGTGCCTCCGCTGTTGTCCAACAAGAACTCACCCTTTACAGGAACGCCGTGAGAAACTCAGAGATGTTTTTGGTGGGAGCGCTCGTGGGAAAATGGGCGGTGTTGCTTGTTCCTCACACTTGACCTTTAACCCCCCGTTCCCTCCAGCTTTGAGTATTCCTTTGTGACACAAAGACACTTAAAACCCCTCAAGCCTGTCGCAATCACATCCTCAGCGGAGAGTTCATGTGCCGGAGCATCCACCTTTGGGTGAAAATGCAAATATGCGGCTGGCTTTATTTTGGTGTTCTAGGTCTAAAATGGGTTCAAAATAAGATGTAGCCCTCATGTTTGTGGCTTTAAATATTCTTTATTGTCAGAAAAATGGTTCTAGAAAGCTCACTAAAGCCCCCGAGGTTCAGATTGTGGTTTCTGGAGTTTCCCTCGTGCATTTTATCGGACGTAAGCCTCGTTTTCTGCCTGCTAGTACAGTTTATTAACCCTCTCCCTCTGAGCATTTCTCCTGACATGAAGACACTTAAAACCTCTCAAGCCTGTCGCAATCACATCCTCAGCGGAGCAGCAGCAGTGTTTATCTGCCGGAGTAACAAGAGCATCCACCTTTGGGTGAAAATGCAAATCTGCAGCTAGATTTTTTGGGGAGTTCTAGCCTCTAAAATGGTTCAGAAAAAGATGAAGCCTTCATGTTTGTGGCTTTAAATCTCAGTTGAAGCTTCATTAGTGTCATAAGAAAGGTTCTAGAAAGCCTATGAGGTTCTGATTGTGTTTTATGGTCAAACAGAAGTTTCCCTCTTGGATTTTTTACATACATTAGCTCAGTTTTCTGCCACTGTTAAAGTATATTCAGTCGCAGTCACATCCTCAGCAGAGCCGGAGTAACAAGAGCTGCACCTTTGGGTGAAAATGCAAATCTGCATCTGGCTTTAAAAAAATGTTTTAGCCTCTAAAATTGTTCAAAAAAAGACGTAGCCTTCATGTTTGTGGCTTTAAATCACAGTTGAACATTCATTAGTGAAATAGAAATAGTTCTAGAAAGCCTCCGAGGTTCAGATTGTGTATTTTGGAGTTTGGAGTTGTGCATTTTTACCGGACATTATCCTCAGCAGAGCAGAAGCAGTCTTATTTGCCGGAGTGACAAGAGCATCCACAGTTTTTGGGTGAAAATGCAAACCTGCAGCTGGCATTTGTTTGTGTTCTAGCCTCTAAAAATGGTTCAAAAAAAGATGTAGCCTTCATGTTTGGGGCTTTAAATCACAGTTGAACATACGTTATCATCATAAAAACTGTTCGAGGAAGCCTCCGAGGTTCAGATTCTGCAGTTTCCCTCCCATTCAATTGGACATTTGCTCAGTTTTCTTCCCAAGTAAAAGTATATTCAGGTTTATTCCCAGTAAGTGGATGAGGTGGAGATCCTCTCACTGAGGTTGCAGGCGGTTTGGACTCCAGGGGCGAGGTCGGGAGGTTTTGACACCAAGCCTTTAAAGAAACCTCTCATTCGGAGGTGCAAGCGTCCAATTTTCCCCACATAAAACAAACGTCTCCGTCATCCACAGCTCTGCGGGAGAGTTGGGAGGTGGGAGGATTAGTCAGAGGATGAACAGGGAAAAAGGACAATGTGGAGGAAATGGACGGTTGGACAGTGTGCACATTTATGCGTTAAAACATTTGAGATCTTAAGCGAGCCGTGTTGATGTCCGTCATTAAAAACGGGAGACTGGGAATGGAAACAAATTCACATCCCGGCTCCGTGGAAGGAGAGGCGCTTCAGATTTGGGAGATTTCTTTTTTTGATGTTAGTTCCGGTGCCACAACAAGAGAGTAGATAAGAATGAAGAAGCGTAAGACTCAGAAGCAACATTTAGGTGTTTCAGAAACGCTCAACTGATCAGTTCTTAGGATCTAGGGTTGGGGTTAGGGTTAGGGTTGTTTCTTCTTTGGTGGTGTTTGTAATTACTGGAAAACATCTTTGGCATCTTAAAACAAACGTTGGTCTTCAGAGAGCTCACATTCAATCAACTTAGTGACAAAACAAAGTGATTTTCGTCTAATTTCTAGAGATTTTTTCAATGGACGACCACATGTTTGACCACACGTCAAAAACTCAGATACGGCATACCGGTTAAACTGTCCTGTTCCCTTTAAGCCTACACATACATTTAGGTTTTGGATTGTAAGCAGTAAAACCATATCATTTGTGTTTAATTCTTACCATTTTCAGAGGTTTGATGAGGAAAATACCCAACATTTTAGAAGGTAAAAGCCAAAATTATACTAAAATCTAAAGAAATTGGCATTGATTTGCTGCTTTTTAGGTGCTACACTAAATGTCCTCTCACCTTTAAGGCTGAAAATAATATTGTAATATCTTGGAATGTAAGCATTAAAACCATATCATACCATTCTTTAGGGGTTTAAGGAGGAAAACATCCAACGTCCAACAAAATCATACAGAAATCTGAAGAAATACGTATTATTTTGCTGACTTTTAGGTGATACGTTGAATATATTTCATCCAAGATGTGATTTATTTCTGTTTCGTGCTAAAATGAAACACAACAATACCTACATGATACACACCATTCAACCTGTAACCAATCAAAGCTGCCATTACATGTGAAGTCATTCACCTGAGGCAACTGTCGTCTTCCTGTAGCTTTGATTAAAAATACAAAAAAAAAGGTTTCGGAGAGGTCACGGAGATCATTATAAATCACCCTGAGGGAGTCGTAAACATCCGCAGCTAATTCAATGTAAATGCTTCTGTTGGCGGTCGAGACGCAGATGGACAGATGTTGTCATTTCCTGCAGAACAACGGCTCTAAAAGCACTTTTATAGAGCCCGCATTATATTGCTGTATTGATTCTTTTCCTCTTGCAAGTCAGTAGAAACGATGGCTTCAGTCCGTTAAAGGTTTGAAACGCGCTGTCTGCTCACACACCAGGTGTCATTTTACATTACCGTTCAAACACACACCGCTGCATAGGAGATGGAGCATGAGCAGCTGTGATGCTGCAGACATGTTTTTTTTTACTTTATCTGCAATTTTGGACTCGTTTTATCATTTTTTTAATCTGACAACTGTTTGAAATGTCTCAGAATATCTAGTTTTGTTTGATTAATGGTCAAAACAAACTTTGATATGAGAAAAGGGAACAGCAGCATGTGTGAAATAGTGGCAACAGAGCATTTCCCCTGATGAGTAAATATTTTTGGGTGGATTAATTGTCACATTTCAACACTAATCTGTTCAGCTGTTCAGTATCTTGGAAGAAATGTGAAAAACGGTATTCAAAACCTATTTTTTTTAACTTTAGCTGTTTAAAAGCTCCAACTATCCACTCTTTTATCATCATTTAATACACTTACGAGCGTCTGGAAATGTCTTTAAATATTTTAGCATTACCATTTCCTCAAAACTGCTGGAACCAGGGCCTTTTATAAGAGTAAATCGATTGTTGATGATTAGTTTTTGGTGGATTAATTGATGTATTTTAGCAGTAATCTGTTCAACTGTGCAGCATCTTCGAGCTCAATCTGCTCTGAACAATATTAAACATTAATATCTGAGTGTGTACTGTATGAAGGCGCAGTATACTGCATTTATTTTGCTTCCAATATGCAGTAACAAGTGATATTTTGTAGATTACGGTAATTAATTGGATCATTTAGTTACTTCGTCCTTTGTTAAAGCTATATTTGATTATCTTCAATAGTAGATATTTCCTGTAAGGTTAACCGCTTTAAACCCACCCAATAGGTTTATCGCATTAATTTATCAAATGTTAAACAACCCGCTCAGTACACAATCGTTTTCGTACAAAATGTAAGGGATCCTTATAAAAAAATAATGAGTTTAAATGTCAAAAAATTGACAACAGCCCATGATTTGATTTCCTGTTCTCTCTCAGATATCATTAACGGTATAAATGTGAGAAACCTCAGGTGGCTTTAATCTCGTGTTTGAGGATTGTGGGTTAGCGTGTTCGTAGACGTGGTCAGGTGTTCTGTTTTCAGTCAGTCCTGCTGCAGTCTGACATGTGGAATAAATATGTTGCCGTGGATTTAAAACAGAGTTCTGATGAATCCTGATCTTCACTTCAAACCAGCCTGCTGTTCATCTGCCATGCACTCCCATAATCCCCTTCTGCTGCTGTGAGGGGATCAGTGTGTGTGTGTGTGTGTGTGTGTGTGTGTGTGTGTGTGTGTGTGTGTGTGTGTGGGTGTGGGTATGGGTGTGGGTGTGTGTGTGTGTGTGTGTCCTGCCAGGTCATCTGACTCCTGCCTCAGTGCCTCTGAGCACGAGGAAGGATACAAAGCACCGAAACCAGCGGTGAAACCATTAGAGCCCGTGAGTCAGCGCTCAGCTTCCTGTCTGACAGTGAACTGCTCGTCAGTCAGTCAGGCAGTGTGTTTTTGGCACACAGCAGAGTCATGTTCTTTGCAGTTCCAGTCCTTATGACCGACTCTAATATTTACACAAGGTGTGGACGCTCTCTTAGTCTCTGACACACGATACACCTGCGGAGCGACAGGTGGATTCATTACAACAGGTGTGTTCAGGGGAGCACTGTGAGGGATTGTTTTGGAGTGTGTGTGTGTGATTGTGTATGTGCATTGTTCTTTTGTTTGATTGGAGAAGGTGTGTGAGACTTAGACCCCATTTACACGGGAACGCAAACGCATACGATATCAAAAAAGTCTTCCGTTCACGCGAGACCGCTCGAAAGCGCTGGAGACGCTGTAGTACATATGCCGGCCTGTAAGTGGCGCTGTACTTCCGCCACAAAATACACCAAAAGCAGCGAAGAAGACCCCCGAGCATGGTTGCCATGGTTGCCCTTCTGTTTATGCCCCGCGGTGGATTTAGCAACATGTAGTTCATGTAATTCTCCATGTCCACTTGTTGCTGATGGTTGTGGTAGAGGAGCTGTAGATTTTGCACTAACATCTGTAGCATGGTCAGTAGCTACTGACAGCAGCTACTGACCATGCTACAGCAGTGAGCAGCAGAGGTGGGCTATGGCTTCATCGTTATCAGGAAATAATCGTATAGGGCGTACACACGGAGCCGTTCGGCCCTCCAAAGCGTTCCGTCCGCAGATCTATTCACCTTGGGACCCGTTATTTTTTGGCGGCCTTGTGTGAACGAACGCGAGAGAAAAGTAGCGGATACAACTGTTCTCGTGTAAACAGCACCTTAGACTGAGGCTGATGGGGTATTAAAAGACATATTTATACATACACTTACACATATACTGACATATGTATCCTACCTTTTGACAGATATGACATACATTTGTGAGAAAGGGAGCAACAGAAAGAAAAGAAAGGAAAAAATATTAAAATAAATAAATAATAATAACTTTTATTTAAACAATAATATAATATAAATTCGTAAAAAGGAAGAAAATAGGAGAAAAGGGGAGAAAAAAACATTAATAATCATACTCCACGACCAAAATTTGGATAAGCAGTAGAAGAAGGATGAATAATCATAATTTAATTGAAAATATACAAACAAAATAGATACGAAAAATAACTTGTTTCCACTGGTTGTTGTATCTTCATGATTTAAAATCCATATATGTGGTTGTACATACCAACATGGGGAAAGAAGAACTGCTAACTAACAACAGTTGGCAGTAATTGTCTGACTTCAATTAAAAATGCACGAGAAATCCAAAGAAGTCTTTTACCGTTCTTGGTTTTTGTGGAGGATGAGGGATTGAAGGCGTCTTGTATCCCACAGTTTATGTAATTTAGGGTTGGGGGGTTACGGTAAGAGGGTTAGAGTTATTTCTTCACATGAGCTTTAAATCATAAAAAAAAAAACATGTGTGGAAACAACATGGACGCAAAGCACATGGGTTTTAACTCATCTTCTGAGTACAAACCTCCAGTGTCAGCTAAACGGAAACATAATGTGGTGTCCTTTTGTGACTCAGATCTGATTCTTTAGTCATTACTACACACTTCCCGCAAGTTTCATTAAAATCGAAGGAAATGAAATCAGACTCATGTATGAGTATGAGATATAGTTCCGATGTATGCACAAATACAGCAGTATGTGCAGGATTAGCTATATCAGAGAGTAGTCTATTGTCCAGCAGACACACACACACACACACATATATACACAGGTGGTGTCAAGAAGCTGAAAGGGTCTGGCAACAGTTGGCTGCTCCATTTGAATAGGGAGGATGTGTGTGTGTGTGGGTGTGTGTGTGTGTGTGTGTGTGTGTGTGTGTCGTCTGTGTGCACTAATCTGGATCAAACAATGGTAGTGAATGGAGTCATTAGAGTAATCCCCTTTGTGTGCTGCAAGGCGGAGGGACCACACACACACACACACACACACACACACACACACTCACACTCACACTGGACTGTCCCGAAAGAGCTCACCTCGACCATGAACATCCTGTCCTCCAGAGTTCTGAAAACATCAAAGCTTCTTTTGATTTTCAGTGTGTGTGTGTGTGTGTGTGTGTGTGTGTGTGTGTGTGTGTGTGTGTGTGTGTGTGTGTGTGTGATATATAATTCATCCCAGGTATGGTATGTGTGAACATGAATCACTGGACATTCTGGTTTCTGTAGTTTATGAACTGAATGAACTCACACCTTCACACACACCTACAGACAAACAAACACACACACACACACACACACACACACACACACACACACACACACACAGGTATCAGAATACACACCCATGAGACAGAAACTTTCAGAACTGGTTTCGAGTGTGGCTCCTGTTTGTCCACCAGAAATTCCTGTTTCCAGATTCTTTGAATATTTTAATTTGAATGTTTTGTAATTGGTCTGATGATGTTTCTGTGTAAAATACAAAACACATAACAGCAATTAAAACTGACGCCAGCGATTATGAGACCTGCTTTATGTAACACAGACGACTCATTTGGTGTGTGTCGCACAAACACACTAACAGATTTCACCGAGGATGAGCGGCTCACTAATTGGGAAAAATAGACAGCAGACTGTGAGACTACAGGAAGCAGGGAACACTCACTTTGTATCTGAATTGATGAAGATATGATCACAATGTTCAGTACTTTAAATAACGAAAAAGAAAATCAAATATTTTGGATCCTTGTCTGGAGAAAACAGGAATAACTGTCCAGTTGACTGGCCATTATTCAATCCTCATTTCTATCATTTTTATCAAACATTTTCATATTTTTCTTATATTTCTATATATAATATAATATGTCATTTATAATGTAATCCTCCCTCATGGTTTTGCACCCAAGAAAATGGTAATTAAAGTATTCAAAGGTGGAAAATCGGACCTGGAAAGTCTTTGAATTTGAATTTAAGTCGCTTTGGGAACTTCCTACACATTTACCCAGGATCCAAAACATATTAGCAGTAAACACTTTGTTGTCCTGTCACCTCAGACGCTGTAGAGTCAGAAAACCTGAATCTTTACTCCTGAGAATGCAGTAAAGTCAGTAGTTGTGGAGCTCTGGTGGAAGAGCATCGTTACTGGTGTGACGTCAGGGCGGGAACAGAGTGGAGCACCAATGGCTGTTTGTTATGGAGATGAAGGTTTTAGTATTGACTCCCAGTGGAGCAGCATGAGTTCTTCAGACTCTCTTAAATTCACCAAGGAGAGCAGAAGCTTCTCACTCTGGATCTGTGGAAAACAGCTCAGTGAACAGGTCAGTTTCCAGTGTCATGGACCATGTGTTTTATATACATTTATACACAAAGTGGTTATTTATCATAGTTTGTATTGAGGTGTCTTCGAGCATTGAGGAGCATTTGCTGATTACATAATAGCCTGCCATAGGAATCCGTAACTGTGACGTTAAATACAGCATTTCCTCAAACTAACTGACTAAGTGGGTTTAGTCTTGAATTTGTGGTTATGAAGGTTGTTTATTTCTGCACGCAGAGTTTAGATAATAATCATTTGAGTTGCTTGTTGCAAACCAACGATTGGGATTTCTATTTGTCACGTGTTTAAATCCAAATGTAATTAAGTCTTGTAAATCCAAAAGTCTGGTAAATCAAAAGTTGTTTGGTTGTGTTTGGGATTTAATGAGGCTTTACGGTGGTTGTCTTTGAGCATAGAGGGACTTTTATTGGTGTGTCTTTCTTGTATTTTTACATCAATCAGACTCTTTCATTATGGTATTTTATGTATACATAGCTTTAAATTAGATTTCACAGTATTCGTCGAAGTATTGCAATCAATATATTGAACTGTTGGGTGTAATATGTTGTTTAGGTGCATTGAGCAGCACGTTGTAAATACATGATTACAATACCTTTTGGGGAATTTGAGTCACTTCAAATGGGTATTTTGTTTATAAAAAGTTTGACATTTATCACAAAAAGCAGTTTTGGGTGTAATGTGTTATTTATGAGCTTTGTGGAAATACATTTAATGAGAATTGTAGACGTCTTAATGATAATATTAGTATCAGACTTCAAATAGGAAGCTGTATTTAACACTTTTACGTTGTGTAATGTGACGAATAAGGATGTATAACGGTCATTTTGGGGGATTTTTATATCAATTTGGTAAAAGTCTGCCAATGATTACAGTATGTTTTGGAGTTGTGTGATAAAAGATTCACCAAAACAGGGAATGTTGTGTAGAAATACATTGAAATACAAATTGTAGACGTCTTTATGACAATATTAGTATCAGTATTCCATTTTAAAGCTCTACTTTACCACTCTTTCGTGGTGAAATGTGGGATTTATTGTAGTTTCTAAGTTATTTATATATATGTCACATAAATGAAGCTGTGTCTTTAGCAAAACATATTCAGAAATATTACATTTTACTTTAGATTTGCATTAAAATGACATGATGTTGGCTTCACAGCTACAGCACAGACTTAATGTGTTGTAATGCACAGTAGTTATACCATGGGATGCAGGTGGCACATTAACATTGGAAACACACTCTGAATATCAATAGTGAACACACACACACACACACACACACACACACACAGGGGGTGGTAGCAGGGCCATTGAGCTGCATTGTAATGTACAGATGACTCTCTCTCTCTCAATCACTTCCTATTGTGGCTCTTTGTCTCTCGCCCGACCATCGGAGTTGAACCGCCACACACTTGCTGCCTGGCTCCTTACACATGGAAATGTAACTGTCCTTATCAAGTCTTTGTACTGCAAAACACACACATATAGAAACTGGTTCCAGCTGCTTGATGGCTCGACCTCTTTGTTACCACACACACACACACACACACACACACACACACACAGACAGACACACACACAGTGGTGAGAAAGTTTCAGACTGTGGGAAAACGGACGAGCCGGACGATCCCTAATTCCCCTGAGGAGGCAACACACACACAGAAACACACACTCGTACATGTGAACAAACACGTCAACAGGAATTCACTTTGATTCTGTTTTTACTCTTTCCGTGACATTCGACCCGCTCCCAAGCTTCTCTTAGAGCTGTTGCTCCGGTTCCACTTGGTACAGTTTACATTACAGGACACATCATTCACATTTCTGCTGTCAGTTTGAGGTAACAGCAGCGAGAGTTGGGTTACATGGGAGTTTTGTGGAGGATTTCACAGTTTTCAAGAGCTGTAAATGGAATTTTAGACAATTATGATCCATTTAAATAAGTTTGAGATCTTTGGAAACAACTCTGGTGTCAAGTTTCATATTGGGGGGGACAAACAATAGGTAAATTGGACATAAATGTTGAAGTTAAACTGGAAAATCATTGGCAAAATAAATGTGGTGCTCTTCATATTGAATGAATTAGGTTTTTAACACGACTACGTATCTATGATTAAGGAGATACTGAATCTAAATATGTCTTCAGCATTAAGTGTCTTAAGTATCAAAATCTCTCCATTACCATTAAATGTCTGGACAGATTTCTGTTAAAAACACACTTTCGCTCTTCATTGTATACACTTTTTTTTATTGAGCTGAATGCAAAACAATATGTCACTCTTAAAGTTTAAGGGTGTAGGAAGTGTTTCGACATAATGAATGATGTTGTTGGTAACCTTAAGGAGGATTTTAACACGGTTTTGGCAAGTATCGATTATCCAAGTATCAGAAAATATACTTCCTTCTTTCCTCATGTTGCGTGTATTCTGGTTTCTATTGACCTGCAGGCGAAACACAAGTTAGCTTTGAATCAAACTCTGCTTTCAGGAAACAAGCTGTGGGGTCAGGTTAGATCACTTTACTGAGGTTTAAAACACGTTAACCCTGATTGTCGAGAATCCAAGTACCGAAAGTTGGTATTAGATGTTTTTCCGTTGCTGTTATACAACAAAATAATTATATTAGATATAACTCACCAAGGAAATATACAAATGGTATTAAACTCGAACACAAAAGTGGCTAAAAAAGATAAAAAAGTTCAGACACACTCCCTGTTGTTCGGGACATTGTTGGCCGTCTGGTCGTCGGCCAGTAAACCCTGTTGTTTCAGTCCCGTTTCCACAGTAACGTGTGAAAATGCCGCGGGGTCGGAGGTCAGAGGTCGCTGGTTAGTGGGTATTTGGCAGCTGTGTGGAAAAATGTGCTAACAGAAACACACCAATACATTTACACTGTTACAAACACAACAACCCCCACACACACCTAAACACACTCATTCCCATTTAAACAGGGGTCATTAGACATGTATGTGTGTGTTCTGGTGTGTGTCTGTGTGTGTGTGTGTGTGTGTGAGTGTGTGTGTGTGTGTGTGTGTGTGTGTGTGTGTGGTCACAGTAGGGGAGCAAACACTTACAAGAACAACTGGACAAAAGCAACAACACAACAAACATGTGCTGCCTTTAGCCTCTTATCTTGGCTTCTTTCTCTTCTTAACATCATTATAAACTGAATATCTTTGAGTTTTTTCAACATTTTTACTATTTTTGACAATTGCAAGATGAATAACAATCGTCTATAGACACTCGTTTATGAAATATTTTATTGGAATATCATATAAAGACAATCTTAAAGTGTTGGGGTGATATTTAAGGTAAAGAGGGAGACATTACACTTTATTTTATGTCATGAGTTCTTACTTTATGTTGTACTTCCTAATAAAAAGGAATACAGATTTATTTGTATTTCAATTTTCTGAAACAGCAGTAGAAATGCTTTGGATCCTTGCGCTTTTGGTACTGTTAACACCAAATGTTTCCTCTGTCAACTATTGATAGCTGTCTCCTATTCATATTAGGTGTATATCAGTATGTAGTGTCTCTACTTTAAAGAGTCCTGTCCTGCTGGTGTTCAGGTGTATATCAGTATGTAGTGTCTCTACTTTAAAGAGTCCTCTCCTGCTGATGTTCAGGTGTATATCAGTATGTAGTGTCTCTACTTTAAAGAGTCCTGTCCTGCTGGTGTTCAGGTGTATATCAGTATGTAGTGTCTCTACTTTAAAGAGTCCTCTCCTGCTGATGTTCAGGTGTATATCAGTATGTAGTGTCTCTACTTTAAAGAGTCCTCTCCTGCTGATGTTCAGGTGTATATCAGTATGTAGTGTCTCTACTTTAAAGAGTCCTCTCCTGCTGATGTTCAGGTGTATATCAGTATGTAGTGTCTCTACTTTAAAGAGTCCTCTCCTGCTGATGTTCAGGTGTATATCAGTATGTAGTGTCTCTACTTTAAAGAGTCCTCTCCTGCTGATGTTCAGGTGTATATCAGTATGTAGTGTCTCTACTTTAAAGAGTCCTCTCCTTCTGATGTTCAGGTGTATATCAGTATGTAGTGTCTCTACTTTAAAGAGTCCTCTCCTGCTGATGTTCAGGTGTATATCAGTATGTACTGTGTCGTGTCTCTACTGTGACATCACGTGCTATGTGTTGGAGCGCTAGACAATAGGAACCTGAGTGTGAATCAAAGGCATTTCAGGAAGGGAACTCATGTCACCCTTTAATTTTTTATACATTAATAAACATGACACAATTACATATTTTCATATTGCGCAGGTCTAGACCGTACTTTGTGTAAAAATCAGTCTTTAAACAAGCTTTAACCCGACTCTATACACACATTTACCACATTTGATCTGTATGAAGTCGCACGATACTCGAACACAGGATGGTGCTTCATGTCTGAAGGGTCGTTTGGAGTTAACATGACTTTATTGAGAAGTCTTTATGCTGGTTTTGTGAAGCCTCTGAAGGAGTTCATTTAATTTCACTGAATGAATCTGTGCAAGGCCCTCTCACACAGCGGGAGACTCAACAGGCTCACAATACAACACACAGTACACACACACACACACACACACACAGTACACACAGTGTTAACAGCGCTACAGTGGTTTTAGGTGGAAGAGGATGACTTCCTGCTTCCTGTTCAGCATTCTAGTCCATGTTCCTGTGTGTGTGTGTGTGTGTGTGTGTGTGTGTGTGTGTGTGTTCCTCCAAATCAAGGACGTGAGCAGAACAAAAAACGCTCTCCAGATTAACCTGGTCGACCCGCAGCCGAGAAACTCCTCCATCACGAAACACTGAGTGTGTGTCTGAGAGGAATTGCTGCCAAGAAAAAATGTGCAGAGGGCGAGAAAAGAATAGAAAAGGGAAGAAAGACTTTATATCTGAAAAAATAACATTATGAACACCAGACAGCAGGTGAAAAGTCAGTGTGTGTGTGTGTGTGTGTGTCTGTGTGTGTGTGTGTGTGTGTGTGTGTGTGTGTGTGTGTGTGTGTGTGTGTGTGTGTGTGTGTGTGTGTGTGTGTGTGTGCATTCAGCCTTGATGACATTCGGATAAAGAATATCTGAAGTGATGGCTTTTTATCGTCTCTTATACATTTATAAATTAAGTTGTATGCCTTACATTGAGTTTGTAGCAAAGATGAGTTCTTATACTTTACTCAAAATGACATTTAAAGTTATACATTAGGTTAAACAGATAACAAGAATGTGCTTAAGACTACTGATTTCTCGTATATCAACCATAATAAACGTTAACTATAGCACCTTCCAAACAGAGTTACCAAAACACTTAGAAAAATTAACTAGTAAACATTTTAAAACAAAAAGAGTGTATTTAAACATAAATATAATTACAAAAAAGCAATTTTAAACTCTAAAAAGGTGACCTTTCAAGACCTTAAATGCTGTAAGGTACTTAGGAATATGAAGATACAGGAGAATAATAAGACAAAAACATTTCCTTATTGCAATTTCCGCACCAAATAATCACACATTTCTCCAAATCGTGCAGCGCTACAAGTAACAACAGTATAGATTAAATACACTTTTAATTATTACACTTACTGATGGTCAAATAGCTTCGTGTCTGATCTGGTTTATACACACTCTGGTTCCATACGAAGCACTTATAAGTCGGCACTGAAGCAGCCACACACACATTAGTCTGATGAGTCAGTTTTGTCCTGATTTACTCACAATGAAGCCTGAGGGCGAAACACTGCTGACCCGCGTTACTGTGCACTGGATCACGTCACTTTAAAACACAGATTAAAGAGCTGAATGTCCTCTAATGCATCGACTGTCTGCTGATATTAGGGACATAAGTATTGAAGTATTATGTTTGATGAAGATTCAACTCTTCCTTGACCCCGTCTGACGAGGTTCATTTGTCCAATGATGGCACACATTCAAAGGAAACTTAATGCAGTGTTTAAAATGTACTTTCTTTCAAAATCAAGCCATCAGGTTTTAGAGGGTTTCCCTGTCCTCTGTGGGTCCCTTTATTTCAGTATCGTCAACGTTATCAGGTCTTCTTAAAGCAACCATACTAACGCCTGAATAGGTCTGTTTAGTAGCTCGTCCTGGGTCGTTAATGTTTGATTTTGATCTAATTTAGTCGTGATTATTGACGTATTAATGAACTATCTTATCGTCTTCTAAAGTGTGCATGGTTAGCAGGTTTATTCTGTTCAAGAGAACCATGACATGCAATTAAAAAAACGAGTAAAAAGTTAGTAAGTAAACCTTATCGGCTAATGGTCAGAGGTTTCTTTTACAGATAAATTAGGAAAAAGCTGTAATGTAAAGCGAACACAACCGCTTTTATCTGTACATTTCTGTTTGTACATAGGAAACCACAAATATGCTCAAAAAGGGGTCTTTTATTCACAAAAAAACCCAAAAGTGAGTTAGTGGACCTTATCTTGGATCTTGATTTTGCATTATAGCATTACATTTCATTCAGCTGGGCTTATGGCCAAAGCACCTTGACTCTCTGATTGGTAAACACCCATTTAAGGTTGTTTGTTTACAGTTGTTCCACGGGGAAGTGCTGACAGATTAAACTGATTTCAAACACTTTTGTGATGCTGAAAGCTAGAGAACAATATGTTTCGTCCTCCTAGTTCTTGGAGTTCTAAGACTTTCTCATCTTTCATGAAGTCTCACAGACTTTGAGTGTACCGTTCCTTCTTTCTGCAACTCATCAGTATTTTTTTTGGGGAAGTGTCGCCGTTGGCAGCGGCAGTGCTCGGTTTGTCTTCCTGTCAGAGCGGTGGACTGGCAGCACGAGGAAGTCATCAGTCAGAGCCGCTCAGCTGCTTTCTGCACACCGCACGCAGCCAATCACAAGACGACACGGCCTGAAACTTCCTCACACAAACATCCCTAAAAAAGAACAAATAACAGTCCAGAGAGATGAATTGGACAGTCTTTTAGTGAGATACATCTGACATCTGACACATTTTGTTTATTTTCTGGCGTTTGGACGATTACAGACCACGCCTAAAAGTACATTATCTCAAAAGGAGAACCCTAACCCTACATAACAATAGACCTAAACAAATTCATTTCTTTTTTGCTTTGTTTGGTTGATTTGGTTGCCATTTTCCAGTGGTATGTTAGTTGAAATGACATTATTGTTCATTTGGTATTAAGTTAAAGCAATGATTTAAGAACTACTCCATCCTACCAAACAGGAAGTCAAGGGTGTTGTCGCTCATCTGTTTCTTTCTCTGTCTCTTTCAGATCGGTGCTGTCGGGTGGAGACATGGCGCCGTTGAGGCGGGAAGTTCTGCTCTTCTTTTCGGTCGTCATGCTGGTTTTCTGCGGCGCCTCGGCCACTGACATCCTGTACCGAGTTCCTGAAGAGCAGCCGCCCAACACGCTGATCGGCAGCCTGGCGTCGGACCAGGGTCTTCCCGACACCGGACACCTTTACAAACTGGAAGTGGGATCACCGTACCTACGAGTGGACGGAAAATCCGGCGACATCTACACCACCGAGATCCCCATCGACCGCGAGACGTTGAAGGACTGCCGCAACCTGTTCGAAGGAGACAAATGCTTCCTGGAGTTCGAGGTGTCGATCACAGATATGGTGAACGGTCTCGGATCGGGACCACGGCTGATCGAGGGGCGCATCGAGGTTCTGGACATCAACGATAACACGCCGCAGTTCTCCTCGCCCATCCTCACCCTCTCCATCCCCGAAAACACACACATCGGCGCCCTCTTCTCCATCCCCATGGCCACCGATAGAGACTCTGGACACAACGGGGTGGCGGAGTATACTCTGAGCACCGGACCGGACGCCGACCAGCTCTTCAGCCTTCAGGTGGCTTTGGATTCGGATGAGAAGTTACCACAGCTGGTGGTCATGGGTAATCTGGACCGCGAGATGAAGGACTCGTACGACCTGAACATCCGCGTGGTGGACGGAGGGAAACCGCCGAGGGCGAGCAGTGCCTTGTTGAGGGTGACCGTCACCGACCAGAACGACAACGCACCAAAGTTCGAGAGGAGTCACTACGAGGCGGAGCTTCAGGAGAACAGCCCCCAGGGACACTCTGTGCTGCAGGTCAGTCATAATAATATTAAGTCATTACATTTTTTATTAGAGCGCTTTTTCAAGTGCTCAAAGCGCTTTACATTACATATTACACATATTGGACATGTAACAGTCAATACTGTGGACAATACCCACAGTACACAGATCATATCAGCATAATAATAATAATAGATTACATTTGTATCAAAGTCAAAGTCAACTTTATTGTCAATCTTTCAGTTTGTGTGTACAGACAAAGAGATCGAAATACCGTTTCCCACAATACAACAAATACTAATATATGTATACAAATATGTATATCCTATATATACACAATCAACAGACACATTTATACATATGCACACATTAAGACATAAGTAAAAGCACAACAATCAATATATACAAAATAACAGTCACTTCAATATCTTTGGGATAGCGCCTTTCAAGGGACCCAAACAAACAAACAAACAAACAAACAAGAAGGGCAAATAATAAAGTAAACATTTAATAAATAGCAGGAGGAGTGGAAGCAGGGGGACTGTGATGGTATGATATCTTTGATTTGTAATTCATTTATAGAGCAAAAAACGATGACAACATTTCAACTTTTCATTTTAAGCAGGGCTAAACCGAACTATTGATAGAGCACTTGGCAAAAACCATTTAATAAGCAGAACCAGACTCTACACACACAAGTGAAATCTGTGTAAAGTCAAACTATTGACGAGCAAAAAAGGGTGCCTTTGTGTGTGAAGGGTCACATGGAGTTTAAAAAAACACTTTATTCAGAAGTCTTTATGTTGGTTTTGTGAAGCCTCTGATAGTCTCTGAATAAACCTGTACAAGGTCTGACTCCTCTCTCACACTTAGATCTGAGAGAAACTCCTGTCTGTCATTAAATTAACCATGTTTCTTTCATGTTATCTGAACTACAGCAATACGAACGTTTATTTAGATAAATTGATTGACATTTAACATCAGTCAATAACAATTCTGATAAAGGATAAGAGGAGTCATTTATCAGGCCAGAATGTCAAACATTGTCTGGTCTCAGCTTCTTAAATGTCAGTTTCTCTCCATTTATTTTATTATATAATCATTTTAAATTGAATAGTGTAGGATTTCGGATTATCTGTCGGATAAAACAAGACATTTGGAGACATCGGAAACGCCATATTGACCTGATGGTTGAGTGATTAAACAGAAAACATAAATGGTCAAAATAATGTTTCTTGCATCCTATATCAAAGGTGGTTGGAGTTTGTTAAAACGTTGCCAGGTTCAGCTTATGTTCTTCTTCCAGATCAGTGGTTCAGATCATTCAGATAAAACCAGACTTGTGAGGGGAGACTTGAAACAGGTTGTGGTATAACTCAGTTTGAGGGTAAATCTGCTGTGTTTAATGTGTTGTTTAATTGTTTACCTCTCATGTTCGTCAGCTGCCGCTTAACGTAACTCAGTTTAAATCCTTGATCTAGATAAAAGAAACACCATGATCTAAAAAGTGTATGGTCCATTACTTAAAACTGAAAGAAAACGCATTACAGGAGACCCAATGAAAGGCAACATCACCTTCATTAAAAATGACACATATCGCCAGGTTTTATAGTATTTGGAAACAATTGAGAAAAGGTAATTGCACAACTCAACAAACATAGATCTTTTTAGACACATGAACTCAATTGAAAATACTTCAAGAGGTCACAAAAAACAGCATAGATATTCTAACTTTTAAGCTTCTAAAGGGGCCATATTATGCTTTTTGTGGTATTCCCTTTCCTCTAGTGTAAATAGGTATTTGTGCTTGTAAATGGTCTGCAAACACTAAAGCTCAAAGGCACAAAATACAAATATGAACCTGAAAATGTATCATTTTCAGAAGGCAGACAGTCCCATTTTCTATCTTTATACTCTGGATAAATCTGTCCCTCTCGTGTCACAGAGTTGTTCCTGTCGTGCAAGCATTACAGAGGAACCTTTTGGCCCTGTTGGCGATAACACGTCTCGCTGTAGGACAACACTGCACATAATGCGCTGCTCAATTATCCGTACAGACAGATGGTGCGTTGGAGGTGAAACAGGGCGTGGGACCTCTGTGTGTAGTCACATATTAACCACTGATTCAACTTCACCTTTGAGCCCGTGGTGGACGTGATGTCGGTTGGGTTTGGCTTCGTTGAACAAACCCTCCTCTCTGTATCCTCTTCACTTCCCCTTCACTCCCCCGACTGCAGAGCGACCAGCCAGGCTTGCAGCGAGGCGTGCATGACTTAATCTGAGTCAGTCATGAGATTATCCACGGGGCTTATTGGTATTATTGCCGGATGTGGCTCGTTGCATTTCAGAGAGCAGCAGAATTCATTTCACTTAACGTGCGTTTTGAGGAGTGATGCTTCGGAGGCACAGGGGCGACTGATGACCCGGCAAGACCCGCTTAAAGTGTCCAATGGTGACACACACCTGTATATCCCTGCTTTTTGACCCGCGTTTTTATATATTTGAGCCTGCTTCCTTTAAAAAATCAAGCTGTCAGGTGCTAGAGGGATTTACTTCCTTCCAGGTGTCACTTTATATCAGTAAAGATATACCAGGTGTCACTTTATATCAATGGCCGACAAGGGCAAACGCCCAACAATGGCCCAAAACATCTTGACTTTGGTTGAATAAAAAACATCTTTACTCAAGGTCCACTTACATGCTTTTTCCTGGGTTGTTTCACAAGGGATTTTTGCTCATTTAGTCACGTTCAAGTGTTCATTTCATCTTTCAGTCACACCTCATGTTCTTCTTAAGCCTACATAGTCATGGACGTTTTTGACAGAGTAATGAGAAACATCTGAAATGAACAAAATCTGCTTTAACTGCTTTGAGATTTGTGTCAAAAGGGTTAATTCAGGGGCCTTTTATTGTCTAAAAATCATAACAGTTCTTTGGCGGATAATTAAATATCTTCGGGAAAATTGTTTTCCAGTATTGTTGTTCTTTTTAGATGAAGGATCTCATCAAATCTAAAGCTTATTAAGGATAAAAGAATAAATGAGAATATCAAGAAAGTCACACTAACAGCAAAATAAAACGATTAAGATGATTACAAATATTTCTGGCACACCCAGCTGAGTAATCAATTTAAAATAAGCATCCCAAAACTGTGACATTGAAATTAATCTTTAGTAAATAAAGATATAAACTGCGATGGTTTATATTTCAGCAGTCATTTTCAAGTCTAAACTGATTCCTACATCCTCCTTTAAGATAAGATAAGATAAGATGGACCTTTATTAATCCCCGTTTGGACATTCAGTAGTTTAACATAGGGTAAGATTGAAAAACAGGACGGCACAGATTAATACAATTAAGGATAAAATCAAAGATAACAATTCAAAATGATAAATAACTATAAAATAAGAAATGAATTAAAATGAAGACATATTTGGTCATGTATACATATTATTTACATGTGTGTGTGAAAACAGTGTGTATTTTATGTCCAGTAATTGTGTCGGAAGGTAGAAATCAATAGATTAATATGAGATATATTAAGCGGACAGGAGAGGTTAAGTGTTGCAAAACAAGCAGAGACTTTGGCCGGCTCATTTGTGAACCAGTGCGCCCGCTGGTTAATTGTTAACTGGGAGATAAACGCTGTGTATTTGCTGTTCGTCTGCACAACGCGGCCTTGGAGAGCGGCCAGCCTCATCACAGCAGCTCAACTGTTCAATACACAATTTTCCGAAGCTATCAATAATTCACCGCTGTTTGGTGATGTCTGCTGCTTAAAGCCACACTGGAGGAAAGGAAATCAATGGGAGAAATGAGAAATTATAATTTCACTTTCATGTTTTCTTTAACCTTAACCTCTCTGACTTGGATCAGTGGTTTCCACGGTCACCCCGGGTAACGGTGACGGTCTGTCACAGTCTGTGATCCTGAGCCGAGAGGAAACCAGATATTTATTATGTGGCAGTATCAACCAGAGTCAGTGCTGAAAAGAAAATCCCCTTACAGACTCTCTGATTTCCTGCTAAAACGTTCAATAAATGTTCACTTGTGATTTTTTTCCCACATGGACAATGTCATATTCTGCCCTTCATTAAAGCTTCATGGTGTTAAATGTTAAAACCATTCACCATTATGGCTGCAGTATCACATCAATAATACATACTCTAGATTTTAACATTTGTAGGATTTAATTCCCCCAAAATATAGCTTGACATTAAAATATTTTTGTAACTCAAAATGATTATTTGACCTTTTGCGTATTATGGGAAGATTATCTATTCTCCTACCTGTACACTCAAAATGAAGATACAGCCAGCAGCTAGTTAGCTTAGCTTAGCATAAATACTTCAAACAGGGGAAAACAGCTCTCTTAAAAGGCAACCTATCAAAAATAAATCTCTCTAATGAACTCATAATATCTCTTTCTTTTGTATTATTGTTGTCATATTTTGTAATCTTTGGACTCACCAGGCTAGTTGTTTCTCCCTCTTTACATTTTGCTTGATTTTTATTTATATTACAGACACCAGAGTGGTCTTAATCTTGTATTTCAAAAAACACTATGGCATCTCGGGTTGATCTCAGCTACCTGTGTCCTTTGTCCAAACAACATGACTCAATTTTGTGTCTAAATATGTTCTAATCATACAGATTTCTTTAAAACAAGCAATTTTTATGAGATTATTTGCTGATTGCAAGCTTTGCTCAGACTCAGTTATGTGTTAAAAGGAATAAAAAAAAGGTCTTAAAGTTTAAAAACACTAACTCACATGACCTTAAGTCCCAGGTGAATCCTTAAGAAAATGCTGACGGAGCTGCACCTGGGACATTTAAATCAGCTGTTCAACATCTACTTCATTTAAAAACTACACAGCGACCTACATTTCTTAACAGCAGCAGTGGCACTGAATGAATGCAATTAAAAAGTATTAGATGTGTAGATAGAAAAGGTGTCCCAATGAGCACATCCTAAGTGATGTTCTGCTGACTGATCGTACCTCCT
Source organism: Dissostichus eleginoides (assembly GCA_031216635.1). Taxonomy (NCBI): domain Eukaryota; kingdom Metazoa; phylum Chordata; class Actinopteri; order Perciformes; family Nototheniidae; genus Dissostichus; species Dissostichus eleginoides. The sequence goes on along the minus strand of CM062271.1, from coordinate 6,563,668 downwards.
AATTGAGTAATTACCTCCATTTACTTTGGGTTTGGGCGTACGAGGCCGGATCGTGTCCGATGTTGGTCCATTCTCTGTGTCCTAATGGGCCCCGAGGAGCCAGGGCTTTTCTGATAATGAGAGGAACATTAACATTCACTCATCTGCCCATTAGATGCCAATGATCCGCTGCACGGCCGTTAGTTGTTGTTGTGTGGGTGTGTGCGCCAAGCTATGATCGTCTATTATGTTTCACATATAGAAGAAACACTTTTTCCCCCTCAGGAAAACACAAAGAGCTTTGTAGTGATGCATTAGTTACGGTAGTGACTCTTGGAAAGTCAAAAAATCTAAATAATCATTCAATTGTAACTGAAGGTATAATGGGAAACAAAGGCTGCCAGTTACTTCTTATGAATCAATCCAAGATAATAAAAAAAACCCTCTGGGCGCTTATTGCTAATTTGTATGAGTTCAATACAGAAGATTTCCTGTCAGTAATGGAAACCAAATCAAATCAAACCCATGGCTTCCAATTGAATGTATTGTTTTTCCAAGTTATTTTCTGCAACTCAACAGTGATGAACCACTTTTCTTGATGTAAAGCACCTCCTTAATGCGGTTTGGAGGAGTTAAGATGAACATGTTCTGAAACTTTTTATTTTATTGCAAAACCTATTTTGGGGTTCTTGTGGTACCGAGTCAGAAGCTAAACCTCTTCTTTTGTCCTTGCAGGTCAGAGCAAACGATGCAGACACCGGAACCAACGGAGAGATTGACTACAGCCTCCATCAGGCATCTGAGGCAGTCCAGAGGCTTCTGCGGATTGACCGGTCTACGGGCGTTATCTACGTCAAGGGGCTGGTGGACCGCGAGGAGGAAAGCTTCCTCAAGTTCTTTGTGTTCGCCAAAGATCGTGGGCCCAACTCCAAGAGCTCCAAAGTCCTGGTGACCATCAACGTCAGGGACCAGAACGACAACTCCCCTGCCATCGAGATCCGTGGTATAGGTTTGGTGACGCACCACAACGGGGTGGCCAACATCTCTGAGGACATGCCCATTGGCACACCTGTGGCGTTGGTCCAGGTGTCGGACCGTGACGAAGGGGAAAATGCAGTGGTGACGTGCGTGGTTGCCGGTGACGTCCCCTTTCAGCTCCGACCTGCAAGTGAGTCCTCCAACGATCGGAAGAGGAAGTACTTCCTGCAGACAACTACCTTGCTGGATTATGAGAATATTAAGGATTACAGGATTGAAATTGTCGCTGTGGATTCTGGAAACCCTGCCCTGTCCAGCACCAACTCCCTCAAAGTACAGGTCACAGACATAAATGACAACACGCCAACCTTTTCCCCTTCACGAGTTGAGGTGGACTTTGCAGAGGGCAACCAGCCAGGTGACAAGGTGCTGGTCATCACGGCGGCAGATGCAGACAGCGGCTCTAACGAAGAGCTGGTCTACAGCATCATCGACCTCCATGCCACCAGGCTCTTTGAAATTCAATCCAACTCTGGAGAGATCCGTGTGAAGAACATGCTGGATCGGGAAGAGACGGAGCAGTATGAGTTTCGAGTGGCGGCAGCTGACAAGGGCATTCCTAGCAAAACTGGCACTGCTACCGTGGTGATTAATGTTCTGGACCGCAATGACAATGACCCAAAGTTTATGCTAAGCGGCTACAGCTTCTCCGTCATTGAGAACATGCTTCCACTGAATCCTGTTGGTGTTGTGACCGTCACTGATGCAGATAAGGGTGAGAACGCCCGGGTGAGGCTGTATGTGGAACCGGACAATGGTAAATTTATCATCCAGAACGGCACAGGAACCATCCTGTCCAGCATATCCTTCGACCGTGAGAAGGAGAGCACCTACTCCTTCCGGCTGAAGGCTGTAGATGCTGGTGACCCACCTCGATCCTCCTATGTTGGGGTGACAATCAACGTCCTGGACGAGAATGACAATGCTCCCTACGTCACCAAACCAGCTAACTCCTCCTACAAGTACATGTCACCCGTCACCCCACTTGACACCCGTGTGGAGGTAGTAGAGGCTGAAGACATTGACTCTGGACCCAATGCTGAGCTAGTCTACACCATCACAGGCGGCAACCCGTACGACCTGTTCTACATCTCGCCCAACAGCGGAGAGATCACACTGGTGGAGGAGTTCACCGGCAAACACAACGGGCTTCACCGCCTGGTGGTGAAAGTCAGCGATAAAGGCAAACCTCCTCGCCACACCACCGCCTTAGTCCACGTTTTTGTCAATGACACCAAGTCCAATGTGTCCCTCATCGAGGCACTTGTTGGACACAGTCTCTACACCCCTCTGGACAGGGACATTGCCGGAGATCCCAACTACGCCCTCGCTCAGCGCAGCAACATCCTGTATGGCAGCCTCGCGGGTATTGCTGGTGTGATTATGGTCATTGTCGCGGTGGTAGTAATCAGACACCGACTGCAGAAGGACACCAAGAGTGGCTACCAGGCCGGCAAGAAGGAGAGCAAGGACCTTTACGCTCCCAAGCAAGGCCCCAAAAATGGCAAAGGGAAGAAGAGCAAAAAGGGAAAAGCTCCTAAACCGGCGAAGCCAGTGGAGGAGGACGAGGAGGCCAGCCTGCAGAAAGGCCTCAAGTTCAACCTCATCAACGAAAATGTAAACGATAGTCCCAGAATCCACTTGCCCCTTAACTACCCACCGGGAAGCCCCGATCTGGGACGTCACTACCGCTCTAACTCCCCTCTACCCTCCATCATGCTGCAGCCACAGTCGCCCTCCGCCTCCAAGAAGCACCAGGCTGTTCAGGACCTCCCCGCACCAACACCTTCGTGGGAACGGGCGACAACACCTCAACAGGCTCCGACCAATATTCGGATTACAGCTACAAGGCCAACCCCCCCAAATACAGCAGCAAACAGGTAGGAGACTACGCAAACACGTACCAAAGGGACATCTATTGGACCAACCGGGTGTGGTAGTCACGCTGGGACTTATTTTGCAAAGCCGATATTCTTCCACCAAAGCTGCACTGATTCCCCTGCACAGCACCCACTTCCAAACGGCTGTTTTCTCTTTTATTTTTTGGTTTGGTTTGGATGTGTTCACCATTTTCTGTTCTGTTCTTTTGTTTTTTGGACATCACACTATTCACACCATGAAATATTGCATAAGGGATAGACCAAATATGGGTATACCAATATTTATCTGCTGTTATTTGGAGACCATAATCCCCCAAAATGAACTCTGATGATCCAGAACATGCTTGAGGGTTAATGATATACTGTATGTTTGTGTTGATTTATTTTGCTGTGGTTGATTTTTTACAATTACACGTTATTGAATTATAAGTTCCTGAAATGTTACAAGCATTACAAGTCTTACAAAGCCAGTAAAACAAAATAAAGTTAAAACAAGGGCATACTTTTGATATATGAAGATGTCAATTATGGTTCATTTTTGATATCCTATATGGGTCTATCCTTAACTTCTATGTGTTTTCCTTTTGTTTCATTTGTGTTCAGTTTCACCTTTTTTCACTATGGGTTAAATGAAGGATGTTATGAGTTATTATTCACAAGTGTTTTGACTGCGACCATTGAGACGTTCACTCTGACATCCTCATTAAGTCTGAATGTGTTTTTTTTTCTGGGCTGATTCTGGCTTTTAAAGCTGCTCTTTATTGCCGGATCAGCTTGTTGAAGTGTGACAAAGAAGAGTGACTGTGAATTCCTGAGTTTTTATTTTGTTTGTTGGTACCCGTTGCCATTGTTTCTTGGCTTTTCTTTGGCCAGGAATTACACTGGTTTATAGGAGCACTTTAGAGTGTTCCATCCAGTTCCGACCAATTTAAGTAATTTCAGCTCGGTCAGGGAGCCAGGCAGTGAAGACAAGAAGAAAGGGAATAAAAGAGGAAGGAGGGAGGGTTGTTAAAAAGCCAATACAGTATGAAGGAAAAGGTACACTAATACAACCATTTCCCAACCTCCGCACCTCCTGTCAGGTCAGCTGAAATACGACTTTTAATTTTGCCGTGTTCCCAATCACTGGGGTTTAAAAAGTCAATTGTTTGCACAGATTAATGGCAGGTAATTTTCCAGGCGCCCGCTTTCGCCTTCTTTTACCCAGAGTGCCTTGCTCTATTCTATTTAATGTAAAAATGGGGGGGGGGGGGGGAGTAGAGATAGGGGCCATTAACGGCGTGATGGTGACGAGCTTTCACGCCACATCGGCTGTTTTATCTGATAGACTAAAATGTCACATGCACTGTGAAGACCGTGGAGACAATCAAATTAAAGATGTTCATGCTGTAAATATATATGTTGACATTTTGCTTTTGTTTTGTACTTTCATCTGCTGTTTTTGTTGCAACATTATCGTGTGTGTCCAGTGTGTGTGTGTGCTTAACAAGGACATTTCATTGTTCTCCCTGCTTTCTAAAGACTTTCTGTTCACCTGTACCAAAGACTCACACACACACTAACACACACACACACACACACACCTGCATATTGACTGTCATCACCATCGCATATATATGGAGCAGACTGTTTCCTGTTCGGCTGGTGTTAGCAGCCTGTTAGCGCTCATGCTAGGTTAATATTTAACCTGCGAACACCTGAGCTGGCACTTCAGATTTAAAGACACACGGCCTCAGATCGACCCCATCACACACAATTGTGTACTCTTCTCTGGGGAAAGACATGTACAGTGTTTTTTTGTTGTGTTTTTTACCGTTAAAAGCAGATTCTATTTCAATAAACATGTTGCTTAAATGTTTTCTAAAAAGTGGCGCTTTCTCTCTCTCTGCATTCATTGGGTGGTTAAAGTGGGCGGGGTTACAAACAGGAAGTGGGAAGAGGTACAGTATTCCATTTCATATCCATTCCTCACACGGAGAGACAGTGTATGTTAACACACAGGATGCATATTTTAAGTCCATTTATATTTAAAATCCTTCTCAATGAACAAACTTATTGACAGATTTAAAGCAGACGGTGAACAGGAAGAAATGTACGGACCTACAGCTACACAAAACATTACAATAAGCTAATACACAGCTAATTAGGTAAAAACAAAGACATATACTGTATTATGTAGACATGTAGAGCGGCAACATCAACTACTCAATCGATCTACAGAAAACTATTAAGATAATTGATTATGGCATTATTTCATGCAAAATAAAGTGAATATCTTTGCGATTTGGTCTGAGAAAAAGTAGACTTTGAGGAAGTAAGATGGACATTTTATCAACTTTTCTGACATGTTTTGATTATTGTTATTTATATACATGTATGTCTAAAAGGCTTCAAGGCTTCAAGTATTGATAGTTAGATCAAAAATATGATTGGTAAATATATAAAGAGGGATGCAAAGGGTGCTAGGAAGTGCATTGAATAAATAATGGGATGTAACTTTATACAGTGGATGATTTACATGCATCTATTGATAGATACGATTAAGGAGGTTATTGATCCAGCGCAGGGAATGTCAAGCAATGAAGCCTCAAGAGCAGATGCATAGACACGTATAAAAACTGACTTTATCATAGCCATACGACAGATTTTCTACAGAGGTTATACTGTATGTTTACACTCACATTAGTCATCGGAAATGGAATTGTACTTACATGCTGTTATTCAGAGATTGGCATTCCTAAATGTCACAATCAGAAATGTTATTCATTTTTATGCAGTGACTGCGTTTTTCCAATAAATATGGATAATATTTTTCTATAGCTGCTGCATATTTACCTTGTCACCACAGCTGGAGCTGCTCCCGATGAATTCAGAGTATAAATGGAGATGTTTAGAGGATGTTTCCTGATAAAAAACAAAAACACATTGCTTGTGTTAAAAACTGTAGAGTAATGTTGTGCTGCTCGGAGGACCAGAGGGAATGTTAGCTTCATTAAAATAACACATAAGTAAGTACTCGCCTCAACTACATTCATATATATATATTTATATAAATGTATATAATAATATAACAAAGATCTAGTAGATTTTAGGCATTTTATTCCAGAAAATGTACTAAAGTAATAGAGTTACTACAAGAACGGTATAACTATATTAATGTTCTTTGTATTGGTTTATTCTTTCATAAAAATATTGTATGAATACAAATAAATTAATAAAGTAAAAATGAATACAAATTAAGTACAAATTGAGAAAATATAGCAGAATGACCGTCAAAAAAAGCTTTAAAAAACAAAATTTTCTCTTCATTACAGTCCACATGAACCATTGTGTCTGTCACTTTAAGTCCACAGCTGCCTACCTGTTGGCATGTCGCCTTCACAAACACACACACACACACACACACACACACACACACACATATACACATGCTTTTGGACCTTGTACATGCAGCGAGCGGCACACAAAGGACCAAAAGATCAAAACATTACCGGGCAGGTGCGGAACCAGCCGAGGTCAAAGGTCAAATATCACTCAGAAACAGTTATTAGCAGCGTAGAGTGAAGAGGGTCAAAGGTCAATGAGGACACACACACACACACCCCGCTCTTCTGGAGTCCACATTAACATTCGGGCGGCATCCTTCCTGCTTTTAACGCTGACCAACTCGGCTGTCTCTATGGTAACACAACGACCTGTGTGTGCGTGTATGCGGGTGTGTGTGTGTGGGTATGTGTGTGTGTGTGTGTGTGTGTGTGTGTGTGTGTGTGTGTGTGTGCTGACTCATAGTACTGACCAACCTCCCTCCTTCCCCCCCTCACCCATCTCCCCCTTCCAATCCAACACAAGCCCTCCTTCTTTGGAAAGCTTTGCCCTTTGAATGAAGAGACGAGCATGTGTGTGTGTGTGTGTGTGTGTGTGTGTGTGTGTGTGTGTGTGTGTGTGTGTGTGTGTGTGTGTGTGTGTGTAGCCTGTCATTCAGTTTATATAAGCTCTGCGCTCTCTCCCACACACTCACTATGATAGAAAGTTCAAAGTGTTTAGCGTTTTTCTCGTGTTATTAAAGGACGATTTGGACATTTATAGCCTTGAAATTCATATTTTTTGGACAAAAACTGGTATCAATGGGAATATATCGATAAAGGGATGATAACAGCAGGGTGTTGTAAAGCATAGCCCATTCTGACCTCTTTCTGTTGCAGAACTACAGTACTTTGTTGTAGAGCAGCGTATCACTCCGTCAGCCATTTTCCATGTAAACAATCAGAAAACGGTTTAATATTTAGACCCATTATTAAAAGGACAATTTCAAACCTTAAAGTTCAGATATTTTGTATATAAAGTGGCATTGATAGGGATATATTGATGAGTGGATGACATGAAGCTGTTAACACCAATAACAGGATTAAAACATGTCTCAGAACTACTTTGTTGTAGATCAGCTTATCCCTACGCCGGCCTCTCGTATCACGGCGCCTATCTGAGGAGAACAGGAGGCAGCAGCCTGTTTGCACAAACACCACTTCCTCCAAATCTGCATTTTTCCCCTCTGTTGTAATGTTCTTGAGTTTGATTAATAATATCTGTTGCGAACAACCAGAAAAACAATCTGAGTGCTTTGTTCTTCAAGTCAACAACCAAGCTGCACAAAAGGCTTGTTAGTGAGGCTCAGATATAAACATTTCAGTATGTTTTAAACAAATCTACCCGCAGGAAACATGGACAGATGATTCATGATATCATCTGGTAGTGGTTTTGTTCATCTCCACATATTAACACCACTTTATGATTTTTGAGGTAAAAAGCTAACGTAAGGCTGTAAAGGAACTACAGCACGATCACTTGACTTCAGGTCACTAACGCTAAGCTAAAGGCGGCTAATGTTGGGCGTGATGATGTTTAGTAGTTTAATAAATCTCTTTTCATGACAATAGAATAGGGATAGTGGTGGTCTAATGGATAGACCACCACTAGAATGTCCCTGCAATTGGTAATTGTAAGTCGCTTTGGATAAAAGCGTCAGCTAAATGAAATGTAATGTAATGTAGAATTCTCGGACATTCACCAGTGGGTTATTTACTGACGTATTGTAACCACAAAGAAAAAGCCATTGACTATCTGAGACGAGGGAACAAGAAGATTTGTAAAATGCTGACTCATTCCTGGGCGTTAGGACTCATTCTTGCACCTGTGGAGCCTCTCACTTTTCCCACTTTTGCGTGTTTTGTGTTCTCAAAACATGGTTGCACAGTTAGTTTACAAAAACAAATATAGTGACTTTGTATTGTCAGATTTCTGAAGAGACATTTTTATTTTGGAATAAAGAGTTAAATAGTGATTATTTCTTTGCAATATTCTGTGTTTGCGTTATCTCTAAACAGCTACTTTACAAGTATGAGTAAATAACCAGTACTTGTTGAAGTATGATTGTAAAGTATTGTAGTACCATCGTAGTATAATCAGGTTACGTGTGTTTCTCACAGGTTAGAACAAGTACGATGGAGAGCTGCAGATACATCTCTGAGTGATGGAGGTTGGGGGGGGGGGTGGTGATACCTGATCACAAAGGGGCCTTTGTATTGCACACACACACACACACACACACACACACACACACACGAACAACCCACATTATTTCCCCCCTAACACACACACATTCCTGAACATGAACATCACTCAGCACATCGCAATCCTCTCCGGCCCTCTTTGTATGTGTTTTTGTTATGTGTGTGTGTGTGTGTGTGTGTGTGTGTGTCTGTGTGTGTGTGTGAGTGTACAAACAGGTGAGCTTGTCAGACAGGTGCGACTGCTTCCAACATCCCGCTGATGCAAAGTGGAAATGAAAACATTTGCCCCGCTGCTGACAGATGATCTTGCTTGATTTGCGGGACCAGCGTTGCAGTCGGGAAGAATCTATCTATTTAATATAGATAAAGTAAGAAATCATTCCAATGTGTACTATAGGACAGTAAAAAAAACAAAAAACAGTTTAAAAGGGGAGTGATTAGTAAAATATGCATAAATAAAAAGAAAAAAGGCTAACTAGGTAACATAAGATAAGAATAAACAAGTTTAAATGATTTGTTATTGGTTGTGATCATATTCTAAAGATGTTTGGATTATTGAAAAGTATACAGCTCCCTTTGAGTGTTGAGAGCTGTATCCAGAAATACATGTTGCGCTCAAAGTGCACCAGATTGATGCATTTGACTTCAACATTTAAAAAAAATCTTCCAGGATGTGAGGTCCACCCCCAAATAAAGCAGGTTAAAATAATTAAATTGCATACATTTTCTTTGAGTAAACACTGAAAACGGGTCCCACAGACCCAAAGAGCACACAAAGGTTAAAGGTAAGCATATAATAATGTTAAAATGTGCTAAATATATACACTGCAAAAAACAAAAAAAGAGGAGTAAAAGTAGCCCCGACTTGTTTTATTTTTTGAAAGTAGCTCTCATCCTAAAAAAGGTTGGTGACCCCTGATGTAAACACTGATCCCTCCAACTCACAACCTCAGAGGCCTGTACTACAAAGCCAGTTCAACATACCCTGGATATGTTTGAGTTATCTGGCTTAACTAACCCAAAACAAACGCGATCTCGCTAAGCAGTCCTACGACGCTGGTTATCAACTCGGTAACTCAAGCCAGGGTTTCTCCGTCCGGCTGAGAGCGCGTTCACATGAAAGGGGCGGGGTTAGCAACATTTGACCAATCACAAACATGGACAAGCGTACTGACAGTGACAGTAAACTATAATATTAGACAAATATGAAGACGTTAAACTTTAAACATCCATGACTTAAACACTTTTCCACGATAAAAGCCACATAGTTGCACCTGCAAGGTGAATACAGCTGGTAAAAGAAAAAGTGTTTGAATGCGTACATTAACAGGTTTACAATATCACTGCCCCGTCTAAGACACGAGTGGATCTGACTTTAATTATATTTGACTCGAGTGTTTCGTCAACTTAATGTGTTGCTTAAAATAATACTTCTGCATACAGTATGTGACACTGTGAGTGTTGCACGGCCAGATACGGCTCAAGAAGCTGACTCAGATAAGGAAATATATGATACATTAGGATGTGATATGATGTGATATGAATGATAACGGGACACATCGACGTCTGCACTCACAGTGCCGCGGACTGTACGTAATGTTACTTTGATCCGGTTACTTATGTTGTGGCAGATATTTAAGTAAGCTTTCTTAACGCTAATGTTATATTAGTCACATTGCTCTGAAGATGGGAGGTGATATTCTATTCATTTTCACGTTCACACAGTCAGTTGATTTTTGCCGGCCGTCTTTCCTGCAACGGCAGTTTTTCTGTGTTTCCTTTATCCTGTAATATGACTGATCGCTTTAAACTCCGCACACTGAGCTCTGATTGGTCAGCAGGCGGTGCTTTCACTGAGTTGATCTCTTATCCTGGAACCTAACCTCTTCCGGACCAGGCTAGCCGTTCAGCATAAGTTACCATGGAGATCTAGCCCGCTAAGAAGTGAACCAGCGTCGTAGGACCGGAAACCCAGAGTTAACCCTGAAGTTACCTCGCTAAGCGAAAATCCGGCTTCGTAGTACAGGCCTCTGGAGTTTCAAGATGATCACAAATCATAGTTTAAACCTCAAAAATCTAACGACTTGACTCACAATGTTGATTCAAAGTAATGTTATTGATTAAAAAATTATCGAACTGCTTCAGCAACTCAACTTAATGTTACTTGACCACAGTTGACGTTAAAATGACCGGAGTTATTTCTGCGTATTAATGACTGCAAGTAGTCCCTTGATCCTCCTTAGAAACGGTCTGCTATCGAAAAATACCGGACCTCTGTAAAGTCCAAATTGACCAATCAGAATCAAGTATTCAACTAAGCCGTGTACTCAAGAAGAAATCAAATCTGCTCCTCTTACAAGAAACACACTATGCTATTTTTTTTGTAAATGTAACAGTAATTGAGTACATACTTTCAACCCCTGGTAAAAAAATGAAAAACTGAAAGAAGAAGTAAGATATAGCATGTTCTTGGTTCCTTTGGTTAGATGTAGCTTACTTTAAGCGATCTATAGAGAACCTGGAGAACCGTGAAGGAACTCCTCAGTCTCCCATTCAGCCTCCCCCTCTCTCTCTCTCTTTTTCTGTCTGTCTCCATCTATCTCGGTCGTCCCCTCAGGGCTGTGATTGTGTTCGAGCCACTGAGACGACTCAATACAAAAGATCAGTGTGTGTGTGTGTGTGTGTGTGTGTGTGTGTGTTTACTTTAATGTGGAGCCAGAAATACAAAAAAACCACTAGAAACATCATTTTGGTAGTGTGGTATTGTGTGTGTGTATTTATATGCATGTGTGTGTTTGTGTGTGTCTGCCACCTGCTCCAACAACACAAGCAAAGTGGAACGGAATCAGGCCTGAGGCTTCACACACACACACACACATACACACACACACACACACACACACACACATATGAAAACACACAGTAACACACACAAGAACAAAACAGGCGAGTGACAGTAAATGAAGGCATGGAGAGATGAGGAGGAGGAAGAGGAAAATGAGAAGATGAAGGAGAGTACAACACACTACGGTGTGAGTATAAGCATGTGTGTGTGTGTGTGTGTGTGTGTGTGTGTGTGTGTGTGTGTGTGTGTGTGTGTGTGTGTGTATGTGTGTGTGTCAAACAGGGCAGGTAGCAGGTGGTCTATCTCAGGAGAGGAGGAGGTCGCACACACACCTGTGAGCTGGGTCAGAGGGCACATGCTGTACAGCTGCTCTGTACTCTGGGCTATTGAACTTGCACACACACACACACACAAACACACACACACACACATGTGTATTGTTAGCAGCAGTCTGGATATTTATACATTTCTTCTCGTTGTGTTACCTAAAGTAATCCATTTAAATGTTCAAAGCAAATACCCCTTCCTATTTTAAGCAGATTTAAGTTGGCATAAACTGTCACGTTTCAATTATTTAAATTAGCTTTTGGGGGTTTTCCATTTCATGTAGTGTGTTCTAGAGGTTTTAGTGCAGTGATCTGCAAAGGCTAAAATTCCTGCGTTCCCGAGGGAGTTTCTCTCAGGTGAAAAGAGGTGCTGCAGCACAGGAAGAATGAGAAGAATAAAGAGCTTTTTGAACATTAAAGCATGGAGACATGTCACATTAGAGACACTACATACTGATATACACCTGAACATCAGCAGGAGAGTACTCTTTAAAGTAGAGACACTACATACTGATATACACCTGAACATCAGCAGGAGAGGACTCTTTAAAGTAGAGACACTATATACTGATATACACCTGAACATCAGCAGGAGAGGACTCTTTAAAGTAGAGACACTACATACTGATATACACCTGAACATCAGCAGGAGAGGACTCTTTAAAGTAGAGACACTACATACTGATATACACCTGAACATCAGCAGGAGAGGACTCTTTAAAGTAAAGACACTACATACTGATATACACCAGAAGATGAGCATAATATCTCCTGGTTTCAGTATCAGTAGTACTGTAGCTCACTGGGAAAATATGTATATACCATACAGAGGGTCAGTGGTTCAATTCCTACCCCGTGTAGTCATTGGTCAAGAAATTGAACCCCTAATTTCTCCCGTAGCCATGTCTGTACATTATTGAAGTGTATATAATGTTGTAATGCACTCTCAGTATCAGCAGTACAGTATTTCAAAGCAGTCATTTGCAGCAGATGCTAAGTGACAATCAGGCCTGTCAGCAGAGTCTCAGGAGACACACACACACACACACACCCCCACACACACACACACACACACACACTGGACGTGTTAACGGACCCTCTGCCAGCTTTACAGTAACTGGCGGTCTCTGCGGCGACCGTCCTGAGTGACGGCTGATGGCGGGCGGAGTGACAGCCACCGTGGAGCGAGAGAAAGAAACACGACTTCATCCATCAGGAAATAAAACATAAGCTGCAGCAGCTCCTTCTTTTCTTCTCTTATCGGATTAAAACCATGCCTTTGTCCAATAATTGATCCTTTATTGGAGCCTGTCCTCTTCACTTTACTTTCAGGGGGAGTATTTAATATGTAATGCTACCACACACTGACAGGGAGAGGTTCAAAACACCCTCAAAAAAGTGTGTTTTTCTTAAATGTGATTGTTTTTATGATGAAAATTATGAAATTGCAATTGATATGATTCACAATATTGATCATTTTTGATCATTATCATTCGAAGAATATATTAAAATGGTCATTCTGTTTAATTGTTAAGATGATTTGCACCAAACAAAAGTGTTTAATTAAGAATATAATTAGAATAACTACATTTTGTAGGAAGAAATATCTCTGCAGCTCCTGTATACTTTTATTTTTTTACAAATATCTAGTCTTTTTGGATATTTGTCACCATCTTCATCACCTTTAAGACCTTTCTTCATCCTCCTCTGCTCTCAGGACTTTTACCTCTTTGCTACTTTATATGTCTCTGTCTCGCCAAACACACACACACACACACACACACACACACACACAGCGGGACGCCCTCTGCCCTCGTCACGGTCTGCCCTGCAGGGTCCAGGGATTTCATGACTGGCAGAGGTGTGTGTGTGTGTGTGTGTGTGTGTGTGTGTGTGTGTGTGTGTGTGTGTGTGTGTGTGTGTTTGTGTGGGTTAACTGCTTCAGCGCTGAGGCAGAAAATGACGCAGCGGTCGGCTGAGCTCAGAGAGGTTTTTATGGAGCATCCATCCTCCTTTGGCCTGTACTTCCTTTTCTCTTTCCTTTCCATTGTCTATCCTTCCTTTCTTCCCTCTTTCATTTCCTTTCTCCTAACTTCATCCTCTGTTATACTCTGACTTCCTCTAATTAACTTTCCTTAGATTCTTCCTTCCTTTCCCCATTCCCTCCCTCACTTCGCCTTTGTGTTCCTTTTTGATTTCCTTTCCTTTCACCTCTCTCTTCTTGTCATCTTTCTTACCCACTCTCTTTTTTCCTTGTCTTTCCTCCTACCTTTACCTTCTTTTTGCCTCCTTGTCGTTTTTATTTCTATTATTTTACCAATCCTCATCGATCTCCTTTCTACCTTTATCTTTACGTCTTTCTTTCTCTCTTCACTACTTTCGTTTCCCTTCCCTCCTCTTTCCTTCCTCTGTTCCTCTCCTCTGGTCGGTCCACTTCCTCCCCTCTGTCTCTTCTCACGTTTTTATTTAATATTGCCGCCTCGTTCTTCACCTTGAATCACCTCTCCTTCCTCTGCTCAGACTGTGGAGAGGAGATAAGAGAGGAAGAGGAGGAGGAAGAGGAGATGCTGTCGTTCTTTACGAGGCGTTTTCTCTCCATATCATCTCAAGTGTCTGTTTGGATGGGAAACACTCGTCTCCTCTCTCCTCTCCCTCCTCTCTTTATCTCCGTCTCTCATCACCTTTTCTGCCTTTATCTCCTCCACTCTCCTCATCCTATGCACTCACTTCCTCCTCGTCTTCCTTTTCCTCTACCTCAATGCACTTTGTAAAAGGAGAAAAGAGAGATGAGTTAAAGTCCCGCTCAGTTTCGGGGGTTTTAGTCGTCCATTTTGCAAGATTAATGAGCTTTTTGTTATTTCCGTAAATGTCTCAATGCTGACTTTGACAAACGACTGTCTACACGATCATTTATTTATATGGCACTTCCCAAAACAGATGCTACAAAGACCTTCACAAGGGAAAATAAGCAAGAGTAAAAACAATAATACAACAACTAAAGCATTTTAATAACATCATAATGGTTAAACAGTTTTCCGTAAAGACACTGCGAGGCAAAATATAATGAGTTAGACCACCTGACGATTTGATGGCAAATATTTTTGTAGGCCTAGCCCGAACCTCAGCAGCATATTGGTTTAATGTTGATACAAATGTGTTTTTCCATTGGATTTCAGATAGTAGCAGCATATAATCCATGATTTATAAGGCGTAAATTCAAAAAAGCTAAAAAAAAAAGCGAAGTCAAGCTAGCATTCTGCGTGATGACCTTAGCCACTTGTTAGCAACCGTCTTAAGACACATCAAAGCTTCAACATTTTCTAAAAGTCTCAAAAGTAAGCATAACAATGTTTTGTTTTTTTTAAATGTGGTTTGTCCTTTGGATTTTGGATTGTAGCAGCAAAACATCGAATGATTTTTGAGGAGTAAATTCAATTCAAAAGAGGTGAAATGCTAGGCCAAAGGTGTGCTAGCATTCTGGTTAGCAGCCTCATTTAGCCACTTGTTAGCAACCGCTTCTAATAAGACATGTGAAAGATTCAAAACTCACATTGGGTGTATTTATAAAAATTATTTTAGTCAAAGAAAAACATATAAACTCTAATTTCTCTCTTTTGCTGTCACTTAGTGCTAGCTTGTTACCAGCTTGGACGCATGTTTTTGGTAAGCTAAATGGCTAAATGAGTCAGCATTTTAGCACTTCTTGTTCCCTCGTCTGGAAGTGTTTTAAACATGTTTTTGTAAGAAGCCTGAAATAAGGTCTGTGGTTAACACAAGCTGAAGAAATGTAGACACATAAAATACGTCAGTAAATACCCCACTGGAGAATTAATGAGACGACTAAACGTCATCATGCCCAACATTAGCCACCTTTAGCATTAGCGGGGGTGCTAAATCCTTAAAACATCAAACTATTAACATATAACCCGGATGAAAAACTTAATCATCCATCCTTAATGTGCTGAACCTGGCATTCATGAACGGAGCAGACGATACGTTTCCCCACCGTTTACATGTGTTTGAATACTTTTCAGCGTTTTCAATGTATTAATATTTCATGTGTGTGTGGGATTGGGGAGTTCAGCTTGCAGTGCAGATCTTCCTTCAAGCATTTAGTGAGGCTTCAGTCGGGTTCTCAAATGCAGCACTTTATCGTGTTAGCGTGCCTTCAGCATGTGTGTGGTTTTGTGTGTGTGTGTGTGTGTGTGTGTGTGTGTGTGTGTGTGCTCAGTGAACAGCTGTTTCACTCTGGCTGTCTCTAATCCTCTGGCTGACCTCAGTTTGCCATGTTTTATTTCATCTTTTTCTATTTTAATTTCACTTCAATCTGTTTTTATGGACAGAAACCATTCACAATAGTCCAGCCTTGAAGGCAACAATACATTTTTAATATAAACAAAAGACATAAAGCATAACTAATACATGAAAAAGCAGCACTGTGTGTCTCTGTCTGTCTGGATTAGCGGCTGGTCCTAATCTCTGGAGGCTAAATTAGAGGATTGAGGGCGGATGTTGACGCACAGCTCCACATCTGTGACTTCGTCTTTGGTTTTTCTTTAGCTTATTTCTTATTTTGTGTTTTTATGGGGCTCAAACATTTCCCTGAAGGTTTGTTTGAATCCGGGTAAAGCCGCTGCAGAAGCTCAGGAACAGAAAATAACAAATGTGTTGTGCGTCAGTGTCTGTCGGACATGTTGCTGCTGTCAGAATGCAAAAGGAGCTGTTCATTTCCAAACTGCAGACACTTTATGTGCTCAGACACCCTCTGACAGGCTGTAAACAATCAACAAACAACAGCATCATCAATACCTGAAGTAATCAATAGTGATTTGCACTGTTGCAGTAAATGAACAGGGAGATATTTTCTGGCAGATTGTGCTCTCTCTGCTAACAGCTTCATTAAATGACAGGCTTTGCTGGGAATACAATGTGAAGATGTTACAGGAAATGGAAAAGTATGTGGAAACAGTTATTGCAGCCATATGTGTTTGGTTAAACACTTGATTTGGATAAATAACAGCTTGCAAGAAGTAAACGACTAAAACATTGTTGGTTGTTGGGGATTTATAATTTTATATATCAATAAATGGATCATTGGATGTCAAAAACCGAACATTAAATCTAATTTCTGTAGCACTCTTTAGATGATACCTTAGTGCAAAGTGTGTTAACAGCTAGTGTTGTGTTCAAAATTCCAGGAAAGACAGACGACTTCTAAGTTTAACTATTTATTATGAGAGAGCAAAAGATATATATCACTTGGCCAAGGACTCCGTCACGTCATAGAAATCACAGACAGCAAAGCTGTAATCTGTCAGTCTATTTCCGGACAACAGCCTCGAACCTCGTGCGTGCATACATTTTTATTGCACAGGGCGTTGCCCGTACATTTATGATTGGTCAAGACTAGCTGAAGAGATCCCATGGTTTAGACTTGGTTCTCTTTGGTTGGTGCACAGACTCAGATAGAGTCTCTTGGCAACAAGACCTTCCAATCAGCATTCGGCCGGGATGTGGAAGTCCCTCCCTACTCTGGCGCCATCATACGTAATTAGTTTTTTCTGAAGCTTTCTGCAGATATAGTGGAATCTTCATAATGCTGCTTCCTAGCTGTGTATGGGAGCGAAGCTCCCATACAACTCAAGGCTGGAGTGATGTCCTGTTTATGAATAACTCTTTGTATTCTTTCATTGTTTCTGGTTAGCTAAATGGCTAAACGAGTCAGCGTTTTACCACTTCCTGTTCTCTTGTCTGCCCCACTGGTGAATTTAAAAACAGCCGTTGCTAACAAGTGTCTAAATGAGATGACTAAACGTCATCACGCCCAACATTAGCCGCCTTTAGCTTAGCGGTGGTGACGTGAAGTCATGTGACCCTGCTGTAGTTCCTTTATAGCCCAACATTAGCCACCTTTAGCTTAGCGGTGGTGACGTGAAGTCACGTGACCGTGCTGTAGTTCCTTTATAGCCCAAGTATTAGCCACCTTTAGCTTAGCGGTGGTGATATGAAGTCATGTGACCGTGCTGTAGTTCCTTTATAGCCCAACATTAGCCGCTTTTAGCTTAGCGGTGGTGACGTGAAGTCATGTGAACATGCTGTAGTTCCTTTATAGCCCAACATTAGCCACCTTTAGCTTAGCGGTGGCGACGTGAAGTCATGTGACCGTGCTGTAGTTCCTTTATAGCCTAACTTCAGGTTTTTTGTATGGACATTTTTCCATTATTTGTTTTCATTTCACGTAAAAAACATTAAGTCCAGCCTCTTAAAAGTGACTATTTAATGCTTTGTCTTGCCATATATGACAATAAACTGAATATTGTTTTAGTTTTGGACAGTTTGAAGGATAAAATAACCAATAACATATGTTAAATTGGGTTTTTGCGAAATATTGTGACATTTTGTAAACAAAAAATGGATATAATGACAATAATTATTAGTTGCAGCGTTAATATCATAATTATTATTTAAAAAAAATTCCAATCTTTGGTTAAGTAAGAACAAACAAAAGTTGTGGATTTGACCTTAATTCCACCTGAAAAATGTGAAAAATGCAAAAACAACAGAGGGTAAAAAAGGTCGAGCCGCTGCTGAAACTTAATCCATAACTGCTGGTTTGAAAGTTTGTTAATGAGGTTTGGGAGTTTCAAGAGTCCACTGTGACTGTGAGCCTGTGTGTGTTTGTGTGTGTTTGTGTGTGTGTGTGTGTGTGTGTGTGTGTGTGTGTGTGTGTGTGTCCCTGCCACTCCTTTAATTCCACTGAAAACAGATGAAGTGATGGAGAGAAATACTTCAGCACAATAGGCGACAAAAGAGAGGTGAATTGACTG